>SSNR01000190.1:259976-331244 GCA_006937965.1 Callopanchax toddi
GTACTCCAAAAATGTTGACAAGGTTGGCAGGTCTAAACAAATTGAGAAAATCCACTTGAAACTGGTGTAAAATATGTGCCCCATAAAGAGAACTTTTATAAGACATAAAACAGAGAAATTTTTTATTGATTTGAAAGTTGTTCACTTTATTTTGAAATTGTTCAAACCCTGAAACATTGTTAGTGTGTTTGTAAAACCGACAATAATTGCTCCTTATGTGTAACCCTTAACCTATTATTATATACAGTGGGGCAAAAAAGTATTTGGTCAGCCACCGATTGTGCAAGTTCTCCCACTTAAAATGATGGCAGAGGTCAGTAATTTTCATCATAGGTACACTTCAACTGTGAGAGACAGAATGTGAAAAAAAAATCCATGAACAGGGTTTCCGCGCGGTGGTAAAAGGTAGTAAATGAAATGTGCTCAAATTAAGGCCCTTAAAAGGTAGTAAATTACTGCATTTGGTAGTAAAAAAATTCCGACTTGGTAGTAAATTTCTGTCACAAAAATTAAAATATTTTAACCTTCCCCATTCGTTTAACTAAAAACGTCTTTTTATCGTGCTGACAGGACAGCAGAACCCTGAACGCTGTTGATAGCCTTGCACATGCGCACAACAGCTTTATTGTGCATGCGTGGTGTCAGGATAACTCATGTAGAAGCTAGCAAGTAGCACCGCAAACAATGGGGAAAATGTAAGTTTTCCAAACTTTGGCTCGACAACCCATTTTCTAAAGGCTGGCTAAAGCAGTCATGGGTAATGACCGAGAGGCTTTTTGTCAGGTGTGCCGAAAAACTATTCATTTGACGTGGAATGGGGGTGGCCATCGTCCGGCTTTAGGACGGACTGTCCGGTTTTCAGGAGGCGTGTCCGCCGTCCGGCGAGCCCTTGAGACGGACGCCGGCTTTTGGCTGAATTATTTTCTTCACATGGTCCAGAGTCTCTGGTCCAGAGAAACAAATTGTGAAAAAAAACAAAAAACCCGGAGAGCTCTGCTCAGCGTGTGTGAGGTAACTCGGGGTGCTCTCCGCACTCAGCTGTGCCCCGGACACGCCTCCTCCTGGACCGGATAGAGAACTCGCGCTGCAGCTGAAACCTGAACCATGAAACAGGTCGACCAGAAACCGGAGCGGAGAAAAAAACAGAGACCACAGATCTGTGCCATGTCGCGCCTGCGCCGTTATTTTGATTAAAAATAATTGTGATCACTCACACGGGGACCGCCACAGCGCGTCCCAGAAACGCGAGTCCACGCCACGGCACTAATTCAGATACTCACCAGTTTTACTCCAGGGGGTCCAGGGTGGAGAAGCACAGAATGAGGAGATAAATCCCCACTAATAATCACACCTATGGTCTCTAATGACAAATGTAATGCGCCTAAAGTAAGCAAATCTGGTGATCAACAAGTAAAACTTTGTTTTTATTTTACAAAAAGAGCACTGAAGATCATCAGTAATAGATCCCTCTAACCTGTTATTTATCAAATATAAAATACTGACATGATTTAGTTGACTTGAAAATATTACAATGTCCAAAGCTAGTACCAACTAATATTCAGAAAATGTTTCAAGAAAAAGTTAGTAGTTATAATTTGAAAGGAAGTGAAGTTTGTAAAAAGCCTCAATTTAGAACCAAAAAGAACTGAATATTTCTGTAAATGGGGTAAAATAAACAACCTTGGCAAAGAAATAAAAGAATCAAAATCATTAATATATTTAAAACTATCAAACTGAGGGGTAAGGAATATCATTTTGTTTTATAAAAATGGACAGAAAATATTTTTTTAAAGTCTCTGCTCCTTTTCATTCATATTTTTTAGTGTTGATTTGTAAATGTTATTAAAGTGATACAAAAATAACAAAGTCTAAATGCAATTATGCATCCATAAGATGTTTTTGTAACAGATTATTGGATGAAGTGTCAAATAAATATCAGAAATGTAACTGGTTAAAGCCCAAACCTAATCAGATTAGCCATGTTGACGAGGTCGATGCAGGCAGACCAACCTATCAGAAGCAGCCTGGGAAGAACAACATTTTTTAAAAAACCTAATATTTTGGGAAAGTACAACAATCATACTATGTAATGGGTTTGATATTATGTTATAGCTTTTTTTTCTTTGGCCATCGCTGAAAAATGTCCTCCTTTTTGATGTTGTGGAAATGGCCACCCACCGAACATCCGGCGTTCACTAACAGTGGATTCGCACACGGGGCGAGCAGCTCCATATTTTGTTTTTTGGCGATGCACAGAGCAGCGTTCCTGCAACTTCGAACTCAGAAACCACGACAATTGAAAATAAAACACTGGCTTGTGAAGTCTAAAAGTGATTTTACTTTGTCTCTATCCAGAGAAGACATTATGTTCCAAGTCCTCTAGAACTGAGTTTGGAATGTTTGTGTCGGATGTCTTAGTCAGTGCTGCCCCACCCACTACCCCCCCGCCCGCCCAAAAAAAGGGCCNATCACGTCCTTCACACAGTGTCTCGGACGTTTTCGGCGAGGAAATCTCGTCTCGTTCAGATTTTGCCTGCGCCTTCTCGGCCTCATGGCCTCGGTTATTGCTGTAGTACAGCTGGGACTGCTGATGATGAGGGATTTTCAGCGGTGGGTGAAGTCGTTGCGACTTTGCTCCCGCCGTCATCTCAGCCGAAGGGTGAGAGTAACTCCCAGCTGTGTAGCGGCTCTACAGCCGTGGACGGACCCCGCGATCTTTACGACCGGGGTTCCGCTGGGAGCAGTGACGAACAGGGTCACCATGACAACAGACGCATCCCTCACGGGCTGGGGTGCGACGTTGATGGGCAGAGTCGTGAACGGCGTTTGGTCACGCAGTTTGAAGCAAGTTCACATAAATGTGCTGGAACTGCTGGCAGTATTCCTCGCTTTAAAACACTTTCTGCCTTTTGTAAGGGACCGCCATGTCTTAGTGAAGACAGACAACACCACGGTTGTGGCATACATCAACCGGCAGGGTGGGACTCGATCCCTTCAGCTACACAGGCTGGCCTCGAGACTGATCTGGTGGTGCAGCACCAGGCTCCTCTCAGTTCGAGCAACTCACGTAGCGGGGTGTATGAACAGAGGAGCAGATCTGTTATCCAGAGGGAATCCATTGTATGGGGAGTGGAAGCTCCACCCCCAGGTGGTTCGCCAGGTATGGCAGAGATTCGGTCAGGCCGCCGTAGATCTCTTCGCCTCATGGGAAAACTCCCATTGCCCCCTGTTTTTCTCCCTGTCAGATGCAGACGCGCCTCTAGGGGTAGATGCGCTGGCTCACCCGTGGCCGAACGTGCTGCTGTATGCATTTCCTCCTCTCAGTTTGATTCCCTCAATTCTATCACGAGTGAGGGAGCAGGGCCTGACCTTGATACCGGTGGCCCCATGGTGGCCATCCAAGCCCTGGGTGGCAGACCTCATGCAGATGGTGTGGGACAAACCCTGGCCCCTACCTATTCGCAGGGACCTTCTGTCACAGGCAAGGGGGGAGATTTATCATCCCCACCCAGACCACATGGCACTCTGGGCCTGGCCCGTGAGAGGTGGAATCTAGATGCAGCCGGACTGCCTCCGGAGGTCATTGATACAATTCAGAATGCAAGGGCCCCCTCTACTCGCTCTCTTTACAGTGGTAAATGGCGAGTTTTTGAGAAGTGGTGTGAGGAGAGACAGATTGTCTCTTTTCAGTGTTCTGTTGTGGATATTCTCTGTTTTTTACAGAGCTTGATGGAGAAGGGCAGGTCTTTCTCCACTATCAAAGTTTATCTGGCGGCTATTTCAGCCTGCCATGTGGGGTTTGGTGACAAACCTGTGGGTCAGCACCTTTTGGTGTGTCGCTTTATGAGGGGCGCACGCCGCAAACTGCCGGTCTCTAGACCGCTGGTGCCGTTGTGGGACCTCTCGCTTGTGCTAGAGGCTCTCTGTCATCATCCTTTTGAACCGTTGGAGGGGGCTAGTATGAAAGTACTCTCTTTGAAGGTGGTTCTGCTTTTGGCTTTGGCCACGGCTAAGAGAGTGAGTGATCTACAGGCTTTGTCGATCAGTCCTTCTTGTTTACAGTGGGCCCCGGGCTTCACTAAGGTGTGTTTAAGGCCCAATCCGGCGTTTGTGCCTAAGGTGATGGATTCATCATATAGGTGTTCTTCAGTGGAGCTGTTGGCATTCCACCCCCCTCCTTTTTCCTCAGCAGAGGAACAGGAGCTTAACTGTCTATGCCCTGTTCGGGCTTTAAAGACTTATGTGGACAGGACGTCTGGTTTCAGGAAGTCTGACCAGCTGTTTGTTTCTTGGGCCACCGCCCATAAGGGCAAACCTGTGTCCCGTCAAAGGCTAGCTCACTGGATTGTGGAGGCTATCAGTCTTTCTTATAGATGTAAGGGTGCTCAACCCCCTGTCGGGTTGAAGGCTCATTCTACTAGGAGCATGGCTACATCTTGGGCCTTACTCCGTGGGGTATCGGTCCAGGATATTTGTGCAGCGGCTAGCTGGGCAACACCGCTTACGTTTGCACGATTTTACAGGCTGGACGTGTCCCGGCCATCATTGGCACACTCCGTGCTTGAGGCAGGTTCTACGGAGCCCGCATAATGCGTGGCTGGAGGCTGTTGTGGTTGGCAGTCTCAGGGTTAACCATGCAATCCGGGAGCGGGCCATATCTCCCATAGTGAAACACCGAACGAAGTTAGAAAAAGAACGTTGGGTTACTTAACGTAATCCCTGGTTCTTTGATAACAGAGTGAGGTGTTTCACTATGGGAATCGCCTCGGCGTGACCAACTATGGAAGCTCCAATGACATCACGTCTGTCTGTGACAGACAGGTTGAGCCGTGCTCGGGCTCCACCCACCCGACCTTACCACGGCCAACCGACCCCTCCTACTCATTCTGGGCAGATTTCTTACCGTGCCCATGCAAGGAGGAAATTGTTGGTGAAACACCTCACTCTGTTATCAAAGAACCAGGGATTACGTTAAGTAACCCAACGTTTTGTTTTTTGTGTTTTCTAATGGTTTGTATTGTTTGAACCTCATTGTTGCCTTACTTAATGTCCCATGATGGAATAATAAAGTATTTTGAATCTATCAGGCTAAAATCAAAATGTCTTCAGAACTTTGTCTTTCTGACCAAACTCCTGTAAAACAACATTTCTATTAAATCTCTATTTCATTACCTTGCAGTCCTTACTGACATGCTGAACACTGAACCTCAGTAAATACTGAACATTCAACACCTTAACATTTTGTAACAATCCAGCTGCCAAGTGGCTTCTATCTCTGAGCGCTTTCATAAAAAAGAAAAGTTTTTTCCCCCATCTTAAACTTTCTCAAGACACTGGGGAACTTTATCTTTCTGTGGAGGGCCAATTAGGACGTACTCTATAGACTTTCAGATTAGACTATTTACAGTCCTTCCAATACAGTGTCAGTGACCTTATTTTCTGGTCTGAGAGAGACTGATAAAAGGGGTCGTTCTATCGCACCATTCTAACCCATGAAGTTAGACTTCATGCTCTCCCTCTGCACTCCCTGATTCTTATCCCTCCAATGCAACAGCCAGACACGCCATTGCTCTGGAGAATGCTAACAAAGCTGAAGGAAGTGAGAGACTTCCACGTGGAAAAGGCAATTAACAGCTCAATGCCCCGAGGGACGGAGTGAGAAAGGCTCGAAGGGAAAGAGGACGTCTGGAGAAATAAGCAAGCATGGAACGCATGGGGGGGGGGTGAGTAGGAGAAAGCAAAATGTTAGTCTCAGATTCAAAGCAGTGGAACGATGGCTATGAAACCAAAGTGAAAGCATGAGCAAGTCACTACTTTTGATACAGTTCTTCCAAAATGTCAAGATTCAAAACGAAAAGGGGAAAAGAAAATGTGGTCAAAAAAACTAACGGATGGAGGAAAAGCAGAGGAAGGAAGCAGCAAAAAGGAAAATCGGAATAAAGTCAAACAAAAGCTTGTAAGGAAAAGGGAAGTGTGGGGGGAGGAGGAAGAGGAGGAGAAGGGAGGGAAAGAGATAAAGGGCTATTGTTATCAGAGTGAGATCTGCCAGTCAGTTCCATCTCACTCGACACGGCTGCCACGCTGATTCCATCTCCCCAGAAGAGATTAAAACCGTTGAAACAAGCAAGTCTTGTATCATCGCCGACGCATAGTAAAAGACAGAGGGAGTAAACTTTCCTCTGAACTAAAGGAGATGGAGCGATAAGAGACTGAGACGCATGCCTGGGTCTCTCTTATAGAGTCATCAGTTACCGGCCACTCCGCTGACATTCAGCCTGGACGTTGGAGCAGGGACCAGGTGTTAGTCAGGGGAAGCCATCCCTCTCTGACACCGCCGGCTGACTTATCAAGCTGCTTTGACATCAACAATCATTCTTTACATACTGCCTCTGGCTTGATGCAGCAAAACAACCTGAAAACAAAAAGATGCTTTCGACCGCCTCCTTCTTTAGCGAATTCTGTAATATTGTACTTTCTTATCTGTGGCCATGAATCCAAATGTGTCACAAACAGTGAGAAAGAGGTTTTCCTGATCAGATAAGAGATGTATGGTGAATCTCACTGTGTGGTTGATTTTTTTTTTTTTCTTTATTTTTGGCCAGCCGGGGCCATTACAGTAAAAGTCTGGAGTGCGTTAGCTTGATGAATCTGCTGTCTGTTAGATATGATGATTCAGCTGTGCTATTACCATGAGCCATTTCAGCGTTAAGGCAAGGCTAGCACTTTAGCTCTACGGCCACAGAGACAGAGTGAGATGGCAAACCATGAGCTTAATGTGGAGGATGATGGGTCATTTTTAATCAGGGTTTTGCAGAATTATGGAGACGCTAACACTAATTTGCATGTAAAGATTTAAGACAGTGGACAAAAATCACAAGCAGAACACACAAACCCTTAGAACATGGCTCAGAGGGGAAGTTAATGACCCACATGATCAATTTAGCTGTTTTATTATCCTTAGCAAATCCTGTAATTAATAGGGAAAACTCTCCGGCTGTCACTGCAATTCATGCTCACCAATTTATAAAATTATAACTTATTTGGACATGCAAGCCAAAGAGAGAGACCAAAAAGAAACAACAAAAGAGCAGTGGATACAGATTTCTTTTTGTTTTCATAGAGGGCTGCAGTTCAAACTTCTCCTCTATTAGAAGAGAGAAAAGCCTTCCCCTTTGAAGTCCTGACCACGAGATCCACAACAAAGTTCAGCACTCATTCCAAATTCAGTGATCTCTGCTTAACAGTCGAACAACCAGGCTAGTGTTTTGCAAACCCCTTTACAACAACCTCCTACTAATCAAGACTGAAAAAAGCTTGTATGCTACACCGAGACACAATCTGACAGCGACTACATGATCAAATGCTAAGACGTGAACTGACACAATCCCCATTTGGTTTAAGAGGCAAGTGTTATGTATGAATGGGAGTTACTCTGTCAGTAAAGGCCGGTGCAGGGCCACTAGACGAGTGAGACGAATAGCAATGACTGCTTGTAGGACTGGCAGATAGAAGGAGACCCTCATTGCACTGCATTAACTTTTAATTATGACTGTCTGGGAGATGCAATTACCCATCTGAGACCAGACTTCCTCAAACGCTACAACCAGACTGTGCCCATCTGCAGAAGCTTTTGTAACTTTTGCCTTTTTTTCCCCCCTCCTTAATTGCTGGAGATTTTTTGAGGCTAGATTTCTACACATAAATGACAAAATACCAGTAAGCACCATCAGGTTTTTACATTGTGTTGTCCCTCGCTGACACTCTGTTTGTCTTTTTCTGTCCCTTGAGGTTTCTATCCAACACTTCCTTCACTGGTTCCACAGGACTGATCCAAGTGGATGCTGATGTCTCTAGGGTCCTCTCTTCCCAGCTGTTCCACATATGGAGTTTAAAGAGAGGCGCTCTGGGCCAGCCAGCTTGGGTTACAGTAGGACAGTGGACCCGAGGCCGACTGGAATTAGAGGGGGGAGTTCTGGGGCTGGTGGGAGGGCTTGGGAACAGCCAAGGACAAGGTCTGGGAGCCGGCGTGAGGGGAGGGGATGGTCAAAGCGATGGTTACATAGGAGGCCGCTGGAGGCCAGGACTTTCTGTCGAGGGACACCGCCTTAGGGTGGTGACACTGGTGGAACACCCATTTGTCTTCACACGGGAAGTGGATAAGGACGGAACATGTCCAGCAGGTCAACTCTGTTTGGATCCTAAAACCAACCGGTCGGACATAATCAATGGACTCTTCACCCAGCTCCACAATCCCAACTCCACAACAATGGACTGGGAGGGAATTGGTGAGTTTTGTTTGGGCATTTGTCTGTTGAAAACCATTGATTAGCTGCTGTTAAAGTCTTGTAAAACTCATGAAAATATAAACAGCATTCCTTTAGGTCCTGGTTTAAAATCAGATTAAATAATAATAATGATAGAGTTATAGCAGTTTTGGTCAAATCTTGAAAACAATAATCTCAGGAGATATTTGAAGATCTTGCATGATCTAAAAGCACTTAGAGGTTTTATTGTAAATGTCTCTCAGCTACTATCACATCCATATTTAGCTCAGTATTAATTACCATCTTGAAAGTGGCTGAGTGCAAAGTTTCTGAGTTAATTTAAATCCATCCAGTCGTTTCACTGAAAGACCAGGCTGACTCTAGAAGTTAGTGCCAAAGTTTTAAACAAAGATGTTGTGCAACGTATAGCACTTGGAGAATGTCATGGGAATGACTCTTGGCAACTACGGCACAAGGTTTTCATTCAGTACCTGTAAAATTGATTAAGTTTGAGCCATTTTGGTTTGTTTTTTGTGTAAACGTCTCTTACCACATCTCCACAGCCCCTCAAGGTTGAGGTGGTTGATTGAAATGTTATCAATAAGGAATGGTCAGTGCAGTTCACAAATATTTGGGGTTCAGTGTAAAGACTCAGCGCTACAGCCGCATCTAAGTTTCATGAATGAAGAGCATGAAAGGCAATAAATCAATAAGAGATGAAGACTACTGTATGAAAGAAACATCAGGTGCTCGTTTTTGCTACCCACTGGGAAACTGATTATCTACAGATTTTCCTGCAAATTGCGACCTAAATCCAGAGATTGCATTTGGAAAAGAAAAATAGCCTTTTTTAAAACGAATGGTGCAATTATTTAGACTGATTCCCGCTTTGCAGTGAACGAAAGTCGCATCAAAAAAAGTCCATATGCCTGTCCACTCTATGGTCTTAGACGAGTGGAGACATTCATGCCAAGCAAAGTGAACTGGCACACTGCTGATTTCAATTAACTGAGATTACAAAGAAGGTTTGCCAAAGATCTTAAAATGACAAGAGTGTTTCACACAGCCAGCTGTCTGCTTTTCTTGTGTGTGCTTTCAGGTTGTTCATTTTTTCTTGTGTGTAATGTTAATAAATGAAGTCCTGGCCTTGGCGCCAGGGTCATTAAAAATGTTCAGACGGAAGTGTCCTTTGACGATCCATCAGCATTTTATATGAATCATTGTTGTGCATGGATTCTCAGTGGTGCAACCTCTGCACTTACAGAACCTGGATGTGAATGTCTAAATGGATAAGTTTTACATCATCATCACTTTTTTTTCTTGTAGACTTGCCGGAGGACCTGAGAAAATGCTGCTACGGGTACTGCATTGACTTGCTGGAGAAACTGGCAGAAGACATGGGCTTTACCTTTGACCTTTACATTGTGGGAGACGGGAAGTACGGCGCTCTGAGTGGGACAGGACGCTGGACTGGGCTTGTGGGGGACCTGCTGAGTGGGATTGCTGACATGGCCGTCACCTCTTTCTCCATCAACTCTGCCAGGAGCAGAGTCATTGATTTTACCTCTCCCTTCTACTCCACCAGCCTTGGCATTCTGGTATAATTACTTTTTTGGAAGATTTAAGTTTTATTTTTTTTTTTATCACAGTAGGAAACTGGTTTTTACTGTTCCATTAGGGATTGAACTTAATTGGTGAAATTTTACAGTTTTTACAGAAATATTACGAGGTCTTCAAACTTTATCACAACATTGGCAGCATCACTTATAAGCTATAATATTGTATGCATTTTCCTTTAGACTCAACACAACACAAAATGCCCCTTACACTCCTTTATTGAGCTGTTTTTTGCTGCTTCAGCTGATTTCCAAATCAGTACTTTTATTATATATACTGTATTTTTCAGGTTGATGTGTTGTTTTAAAGCTTGGTAGTGCTTGGTGTTGATGGTCACAGAAGTTCACAAACTTTTCCACAAAACACCCTGTCAGAGACATGTGACCGAGCTACTGCTGGTTGAAGTAAACAAACATTGCTAATAAGACGATAATATATTGACAACACATACAGTACATAGGGCTGGGTACTGTTACATTTCTCTCAATACTACTACTTTAATGATTCCTAGTTTTCAGTCCTGGTACCTTAACAATACTTTTTCCAATACCTATATGTATATTTCTAAGAGAAAATAACAAAGTACTAAAAGTTCTTATAAACTAAGTTTTATGTTATATTTATGCTTTTATTATTATTATTTATTGCTTACCTCAGGAACTTTGTGTTATGTCACTGACGCTGTCTTCCACCTCTCACACCTCCAGTGTTTTTGTTAATGCAGCAGAAGATGAAGGCTGTGAACGTGGGTCTGTTTTTTTGGGGGGGGGGTTTGCAGTCGGACTGTGCACACTGCAGCTGCAAGTTGATTCCATGCACAATGAGTTGCTTTGACAAACTGCTGGTATTCATGTTTTTCGCGGCACAGATCTTATTGCATCTATTGCATTTTGCTCTGTTCCCGTTTACCTTTCCAAAATGCAGCCAAACTTTAGATTTTTTCATCATTTTCAACCCGGAACTTTAGCTTACAGGAGAACTGCTGTTGAAACGGGGAGGAGGGGCTGCGTGTGTGTGAGGAAGCTCTTCTCCTCCGTGCATCGCGTTACACAGAGCACAGTGGCGGTGGAGAAATGGAGCGGCACATTTACGCGGACACTTTACTGTAAAAGTACCCAAATTTAGCACTGAAAAAAACAGTACCTGCTGAATGCTTTCGGTTGGTACCAAAGAAGTACCGTGTTTCGGTACCCAGCCCTATACACGTACATCCTGAACAACCAGTACACTATAATGGATTTGTCACAACAGGGTTTTTTAATTTTTTGTAAGAATGAAAGTAAAAAATGCGCTATTAGAAAAAACATTTGCATTTAAATGGATTTCTAGAGGTAAACTGAGGAGCCCACACTTCACTACTCATAGTGGAGTCCTGACCCCAGCTTCAGGAAACAAATGTTTTATTGCAGTGGTTCCCAAACATTTCAGTTTCTGACCCTGAAAAATAATGACAGCACAAACTTGTGACCCCAAGCCTTCAGACTGAAGTGTGCTTTGACGGTCCATCAGCATCGTATATGAATCATTGAGGTGCATGGATTCTCAACCCCTGCACTTACCTATGACCCAGGCCTTGACACCCCCTTCTTTGAGGGCGTCATCTTAAGACCCTGAACTTATTGTGTTGTGGCCCACAGTGGGGTCTTGACTTCAACTTTGGAAACCAAAGCTCCACTGCAAGACTGTGCTCATGTGATGCTGCATGGGTGGATGGTCATCCACTGCATTGTTTAATACAGGGTATGTCACATTGCCATAAAGCTGTGGATACTTCACAACAATGTTCCAGCAACTTTCCAACTGTCAATAACAGTGAAACTTCACGTGGAACCTTTCAGCAATAAGTTGTTACAAAGTTGTAAAATCGACATGATATTCCTGCAGTGGATTTGAAGAGCCTTCTTCTCCCTTTGGGTTCATCTTTAGGGCAACTTGACTACAGAAATAACCCACTGTTAAAGCAATCTCCAGTTGTTGACATGAACAACCCAAGCAGGTCATATCCTGTAAGGACGTGTGCTTACACATGTGAAGCTGGCATTGCAAAATCAATAAAGTAACAGCAGTGCCGTTGGTTAGGATTAAACACTTTACACCTACTCACCAACTTGGCTCTGTGACTTCCTCCCTCAGAGACTCAAAGACACACCAGGTGGTGGGTCAACTACAACACCACTCTGGTTGTTTCACAGTTTAGTCATTTGTTGGAGGTGTTGTAGGAAAGAGGCTGGAAGATGTGCCACTACAAATAAAGTATGCATCTTGTTTATTTTGGTGCATTATTCCTTTCCTAATTCTAGTCTTTTGGTAAAAGACAGAAGAGGATTATTTTGCTAATAATTTATTTTCATGACGTTCATTAAAGAAAGTTGAAACTAGGTTTAAAAAGTACAGTGGAAAATGGCTCAAAGTGAACATGAGAAATTCATCATTTCAATAAGTAATTTTTGGCCCAGAGCAAAGTATAAACAGTACAAGATTCAGTAAATAATTAGTGCAATTCTGTCTAGAGTTACTTTAAAAAAGAAAAAGAGAAAAAACATTCATAATTTTCACTGAACTAGCAACATGTGCAAATAGGAGTGCATGGAGTCAGTCTCATAATTTTTTGTGGCCTTTCAGGTTAGAAGCCACGACACAGCAGCTCCCATCGGAGCCTTCATGTGGCCGCTCCACTGGTCCATGTGGGTGGGCATTTTTGTCACGCTGCATCTCACTGCGCTCTTCCTCACCCTGTACGAGTGGAACAGCCCCTTTGGGATGACACCCCACGGCAGGAACAGGCTGCGCGTGTTCTCCTACTCATCTGCCCTCAATCTCTGCTACGCAATACTGTTTGGACGCACTGTTGCCACCAAGGTAAAGTCACTTTCCTCTCTGTTTTATGTTGGCACCATGCAAAATAGGGCATAGAAGCTGCAATGCACAACACAAATGGTAAAAGAAAGTTAAAAGAAAAGCCTGTGGAAATGACCGCAGCAGTGAGACGATTGATAGGGAAGAGGCTAAGAGGTGAGGCAGTGATAAAGTAGAGAGGTGCAGGGAGGATAATGCACATACAGGGAAAGGGGATACTGAGGATGAGGAGGATGGATGAAGGAGGTAAAAATTGAACGGTTAGAGGTTAACTCCCAAAAGCAGTCAGAGACCAAGTTAAAAACAAGTCTGCAGATGGAAGAGAGCCAGCTAAGTGGTACAAAGGTGTTAAAAATGGAGGTAATAGGAAGGCTGGCAGGAAAAAATGTATGATAGGGTTGAAAGGGTAAGTGTGGAGCTGGGGAAAGGGTGATGCTGAGGAGGAAAAAGCAGGGGAAGATCTAAGGAGGAGAGACCTTTGAAAGTTCGAGATATGTGAGTGCTGTTGGTTTGATAAATATGCAGCTAATTAAAAGAAATCCTCCTACCAATATCAAAAACATTCTCCTTTTTTCCAAGTTGTTGACATAAATACATAAAGTTATTAAATGTACCTTTGCAGAAGCGGCACTCTTCTGAAACGTGTCAGATTTGACAGATCGTGTCACACCCACGGTCTCATTGGCACACACGTCTAACCACAACGGAGCTGAATAATGAATCTGTCCTCAGCCATCTTTGTTTTTCATCCAGCGACACAGTGTTCCAAAATTCATCATTATGATAACTTATGCTTGCTCTTGAAATATTCAAGCAGCAGTGTCATTTCCTCAAATTATGCTTGTCCTTTCTGTGAGAGAGCAGCTTGTCGTCACTTTCTGTTTTTTTTTCAAATGCACAATTCACGTCTAGCCCCAAAAGAGAGCTGCAAAAATACTTTAAGTGGAAAGTGAAAGACTGTCCCGTAGCTGAAAGGTCACAGGCTTGGTCTTTGCGAGAGGCGATGTGTCAGTTAACAGTTCTGTTCATTAGCAGCCTTGTGACCTGTTAAAATGTCCTTCAGCAGCTCTCTGAACCTCTGGGTGCTGAGTCAGAGCCTAACTGGGATGTTTTCTCACTCTGTGTGTAGGGCAGGGCGAGTCAGCGGCTTGCTAAACCTTTCTAGTAAAGTTCAGTTATAGTATTTGATGTAATTCATTCAGACATCCATTAGCGACACCCAACTTATTTTGTAGAGGGTTATGTGGAGCTTATCCCAGCTGTCACAGGAAGGCTAACAAACATGAACACTCACATTTAAAGAGGTATGTGGATATTTTTAAAGTGTTTTGTGTAGACGCTGTTAGAGCATTAACACTTTAGAAACAGGCAGGGTCATTCAAGGATGCTAGCTGGCTCGTCAGAGCAGGGCCAGGATTGTCAAACATGCTTTTCAATAAGAAATCATTTGGTATTTCACACTAAACAGACTTGTTCCTTATTAAATCTATTTTTTAGTCACTGCTAACTTTATTGCTTTTGTTACTTTCCCTCAAGCTGTCTACATTTCATTTAAATCTAAGACAGAGAATCCATCCCTCATCAGTCTAAAGTCATAAATTCTGTGACCTTTTACCAATGAGAACTGATAATCATTGAGTTCTTATTGGAAATCCTCTTTGTCTCTGATTAGCTAAAATTACTTTTTCAGTTAATCACTCACTACATTGAGTTATATAAACACATTATAAAGGAAAGGGACAGCTCAGTTCTACTGAACACTATTTGAGTGCACCATGCTTCATAATGTTGTGCCAAAGTTTTAAGCAAGGTGTTGCATAGATTCATACGAGCACTAGTGGACCAGCAAGGCCTTCTCTGCTGGCCTAAACGTACTCAGAAAAGTACATTTACTTTTTCTTTTGGTAAATATTTTTAAATAGAAGTATTCTCCCTGGTCTGTTCTCTTTATATTTAGTAGTTTATCATCACCAGTGAGTGAATGTGTGTGTGAATGGGTGAATGACTGTTGTGTTGTTCAGCGTTTTGGGAAGTGTAGAACACTCACTCAGGCCATTCACCATTTATATCATATTATATATAATATATATTATACATATGGTGGGACACCAGCAGAATTTAATTCAAGTGATTGATGGCATTTTTGATGGTTTTCGTGAGAAAATTGCAAAACAACATGTCTCCATATCACTGACATATATAGAGTTAGGGTTAGGGTTAGCCTCTTCCTGCTACCCTCAGTGACTATCGCCCTGCAGCCCTCACCTCAGTAGTGATGAAGTGCTTTGAACGGCTGGTCAGAGACTTCATCATTCCTTCACTACCCGATACACTACAGTTCGCATACCGCTGTACAGATGATGCCATCTCCCACCTCCTCCACACATCACTCAGTCACCTGGACACCAGGAAGGGCAATTATGTTAAAATGCTCTTCATTGACTACAGCTCAGCATTTAACACCATAATCCCCTCCACACTCACCACCAAGCTGGAGGACCTGGGACTCAGCTCAGCTCTGTGCCAGTGGGTTTCCAATTTCCCAACTGGCAGACCTCAGGCAGTAAGGACGGGTGGACATGGCTCAGCCTCCATCACTCTCAGCATTGGAGCCCCTCAGGGTTGTGTTCTGAGCCCCCTGCTGTACTCTTTGTACACATATGACTGTGTAGCCACTACCAGCTCCACCACTATCATCAAGTTTGCTGGCGACACCGTCGTGGTGGGCCTGTTCTCCGACAACAACGAGTCGCCTACCTGAAGGAGATTGGAAATCTGGAGAACTGGTGCCAGAGGAACAATCTTCTTCTAAACGTCATTAAAACAAAGGAGTTGATAGTGGACTTCAGCACGAAGCAGGAAAGGAACTACCAGACCCCCATTATCAACAGGAGCCCAGTGGAGAGAGTGAACAGCTTCAGGTACCTCGGTGTTCACATCACACAGGACCTGTCATGGTCCTGTCACATCAACACCGTGGTGAAAAAGGCCCGACAGCGTCTCTACCACCTCAGACACTTGAGAGACTTTAAACTGCCCTCCAAGCTGCTCAGAAACTTCTACTCCTGCACCATCGAGAGCATCCTGATGGGAAACATCTCAACCTGGTTTGGAAACAGCACCATGCAGGACAGACGAGCCCTACAGAGGGTGGTGCAATCAGCTGAGCGCATCATCTGCACCGAGCTCCCTGACCTGCACTCGATCTACAATAAGAGGTGCTGGACCAGGGCCGTGAAAGACCTCAGCCAGCCCAGCAATGGACTGTTTTCTCAGCTGTGATCAGGAAAGCGTTTCCGCTTCCTGAAGGCCAACAGAGAGAGACTGAGGAGGAGCTTCATCCTGCAGGCGACACGGTCCCTAAACCAGATCCATAGGCAGAAATAATCATCTTTGCACTACCTGCACATTTGCACATATATACACAATTGCACACTCAATCATTCCATTTATTTCCATTTCTAGCTTCCACTTTAATACGTATATTAACATTTCTGTTTACACTTGTACATAAGTTTTTTTTATATTTTATATTCCTTATATATTTGGTCATTTTATATTTTCTTCTATTTTTAAAGCTAAACTTACTCTTGTTTCTATTTTATTTCACTACTTATTTCCAAATTGTTTCTTCTAAAAAAACATTTTTTTTCTTCTTTTTGGTTCAACAGCAGTCATACAAGCATTTCACTTCATATCGTACTGTGTATGAGTGTGTATGTGACAAATAAAATTTGAATTTAGATTTTGAAGCTGGATCTGTTTCATATATTAAATTTCATTAAAAGAAACAAGCTCTTCCTGTCTTTCATTGCGTTTACCTCAACAGAAGACAAGAGCAGCAGTGTGAAGAACTGATGTTTGTTTCTTCGATAGCATTAGCTGCTGTTGTCTGAAGATCTGGCCACTGAATCCACAGTAAATTCGTTTTCCTTTTAAGGTCAAAGGGTATCATACTCTGACCCTAATGTACTGAAGTTAACTAAAAAATAAACAACAACGTGAAGTGTTTTTCATTAGAAGCTGTTGTTGTCGGTCGGAAGCCACTTAACAGTGACGTGTCATGGTTACAGTAGCGTTCATATCTCCCTCCAGGATGTTTTGACTGAGGAAGTCAGAAAGTGAATCACAGAGAATAAAAACACAGGAAACACTTTTTCATTCACGTTTTGTAAGACAGCACAAAACATTGGTTTAGTAATAAATATCCTGTTTTATTTGTCACTATTGCTGCTGTGTTCTGACTCATTTTTCTTTAATGAACATGTAGTGTTGCTATAAGCTAAAAGTTTTTTTAATTTGCCATAAAATGCTTGTTTTTATAAAAGAAACTATCTACTTCTCAACAGAAACTGTATTGTTGTTTTTTCTCATCTCCTTTCACTAATATTTCCTTCGATTTTACTTTTTTCTTTTGTATTTGAAATGTATTTTTTAAGTTTTTAGTTTTCACCTTCCCCCCCACCAAAACGTTGCATTTTGTTGTGTTTTCTGTGTCACTATCATCACTTTTTAACTGCTGTAAATGTTCTTGTTTGGTTCCGTTTTGGGTTAGTTTCTGTGTTTTACACAGAGGAGCAACAGCAGGTTACACATTCACTTACAAGCATCCCACACGCTGTATCATTTTTATTTCCCTGCTGAGTGAAAAGCAGCTGTGAACGCTATCAGAGTTTAGTTTCACATCAACAACCCCGTTCTGTTTTGATTGTACACTCTCAGCAACCCTCCCAAAATAACTGTGATAGAGCTGTGTTGAGCCAACAGAATCATCTAATCCTTTTTCTCATAAAGGCAAAAGCATAAACAAGTATGTAGGCTAAGCTGTCAAAAACTGATGGTGTTAGAGTGAATTAGGTGTCTATTTTGATTCCTACTTGATGAGGCTTTTGCTGAATGATACCTAATTACTGCTTCATTCATATTCTGAGAGGACGCTGAGAATTTGCACAAGAAAATGCATTTGTAGGCTCATTATTTAGGTATGTTTGCACCCATTGACTCCAGTGATAGAACAGGACCCCAGGATGTAGACATAGGCATGATGAAACCAGCCTGATTGTTACATCTCCTAAGCAAAGATTTCAAATTTCCTGCAGGGTGACATTTCCTCCTCAAAAAAATAATAAAAGTTCATGTAATTTTGTAATACATTGCCTTCATCTTCTCAGTTTTTAATTAACTAACTAAATTTTCATGAGCGTTCAACACACTTGCAACGCTTTTGGAATGGTGGGCTGTTTGTTTAATTATTGTCTCATTATTCTCAAGCCCTTAAAACACTGGAAACATCATTTTTAAGTGGATTTTAATTGGTTAAATCCTGAAATGATTTTCAGGTGGATTCATTCCCCTTAGGAGGCAATTTCATGGAGAGATCTTTCTGATGCACAAATGCACTTTGTTGGATTTTATTCTAAACAGTTGTAATGCTTTTGCTCGGTTTGATAAGGTGAGTTATTTGAGGATTAACGTGGGATTTGGGAAAGAGGAGAAAGAGATCCAGTGACAAGCAAAGAAATACTCACTTATTTTGCTAACCTTTGGGGTTTTGTTTTATTAACTCACAATTCCATAAAGAACTCTGTTATATTTGAATAGATTTATATGTTATTAATTGAACAAATGCAAAATTAAGCTGAACAAAATATTTTCATGGCAAATGCAGCAAGGTCAAAAAGTATTTGTCTCCTTACAGATTTCTAAAGTTTTTGCTTGTTTGTGTCAATTAAATGTTTCAAATCAGCAAATAAATGTTTATATCACACAGAGATAACCAGAGTGTATTACTGTAAGGAAAGTTTTAAAATAGCCTTTACAGACATGTTTCAATTCTACCACATTGGAGTGTTTTCCATTTAAAAAAAACAGCCCTTTTAAGGTCAGATATTCTCAGCAGACCAACATCACACGACCACCCTCATGTCTGACTGGTGGTATGAGGGTGGTTTTATGACATACAGTACTTGGTTTTACTCCAAATGTATGAAAGTTCCACTTTTGTCCCATCAGCCCAGAGGATACTTTACCAAAAGTCTTGGGAAGACCCAAGATGTATCGTGGCAAAAACGTGAGACATGCCCTTGTATTGGCCTATGTCTACGCCGTTACACACACACACACACACACACACACACACACACACACACACACACACACACACACACACACACACACACACCCCATCTCTTTTGTGTTTTTGACTCATGACCTCTCACCTTAACCTTAAGGCCTACAGTGCTTTAGAAGTTGTTCTTATGTTCTTGTTTAGAATGGGGTATGATGATGTGGTGCTTTTTCAAATCTTTTAGCCTACTTCATGTTGTCATGATTTTTTTTCTATGTCTGTCAGTAATTAGACCTGGTGTGGCTAGCGAAGCTTTCCAAGTAATGTGTTTAATGGCAAAAAAAAATCATTATTTAAAGCCACCTACGTCCGTAAATACACATACTGGTTACTAGGGTAAACCAGTAACGTTTTTTGAAGATAATCTCTGTGCAGCTTATGCCTTTGTGTTATTTTTCTTCATCTGTGAGGTTTGTAAACAATGTGTGGATACGTGTTTATGGAAGTAGGCGTCTTTGGGGCTGCTGCGTCATGTCCTTGCACCTTTCAGCGGAGGCTTACAGCTGTTCTTTGTCATAAAGTAGTCTCGAGTCTAAAATAGTACCTGTAATTCCTTCGTGTTACTTTTTATTTTCACTTACAGTCAATGTGATTATTGAGGTCACTAGGCATAATTAGTCTCACTTTGAGTGATTTTGATTTTTCTCACAATGCTAGTTGTTACCACTCACTTACAATGTTTTGTGCTAAGCTAAAGCTAAAGGAGTACTGCTGGATCAGGATAACAGCTGGGCTGGTTACTAATTGTTTTTGCCCACTGATCTATGAGGAATCTGGCAATAGACCAAAAAAAAATCACTATTGGGTGGAATATCCCTTTAACAAGGGGGGGATTACTTTTTCTCATAGAGCTGAATTAGCTTGAATAGCTTCTTTTTCCAAATAAATTAAATCAACATTTGAAAACTGTATACTGTACTTACTCAGGTAATTTTTGTCTGACTGAAGTTTGTTTGATGATAAACTGAGAATGGTGTGAAACACTTTTGCATAGCATTGAATGTATCCTCCCTCTCCAGACCCCTAAATGCTGGACGGGACGCTTCCTGATGAACCTTTGGGCCATTTTCTGCTTACTGGTGCTGTCCAGCTACACCGCCAACCTCGCTGCAGTCATGGTCGGGGAGAAGACCTTCGAGCAGGTTTCGGGAATTCATGACGAAAAGGTTTGACCGCACGCAAGGACACAAACGTGCTGCCAAAAGAATGTCAATTTCCCCACACAGCTATGAACAACCAATCTTACACAAGGACAAGCTAATGAGCAAAGAGCTGAATTATTTGTGAGGGATTATCACATTTCACATCCTTAAATTGTTTTGGGAGTTACGACGAATTCAATCTGAGCTGCATCATTTCTCTTCTTCTTTCTAATTCCACCCTTCCGCTCCTCCTCCCCCGTCGCCTTCCCGTGTCACTCCCCCAGCTGCACCATCCCTCTCTGGGGTTTCGCTTTGGGACGGTGAGGGAGAGCAGCGCCGAGGATTACATGAAGAAGAGTTTCCCAGAGATGCACGACTACATGAGACGCTTCAACCAGCCCACCACCCCAGAGGGTGTACACATGTTGAAGTAAGGCACGAGCACATCCGTGTGTAGAAAGTGTCATTTGCACCTGTTTACTGTAGCTGAAATGAAGTTTGGAGCTAAACAATCTGGTCACGTTTGCCTCTGTGGCTTTCTGTTCTCTGCGTTCTCATTTTTCATGCAAGAGAAACAGCATGAACAAACACAACTGATTTACATCTGTCAGAGGCAATTTTAGTGCAGAACCACTTCATATTTAGGAGAGAAGAAATTTGCATGGACTCTTTTGCTCATATCCAGTAAATTTCTTCTGAATTTGAAAATGAACAGCAAGAGTTATACTTATGTAAGCTCAGCATAAAGGATGCTGTCTGCTGATTTTGTTTCCAACCTAAAGCAGAAATATGTCCAGCACATTAGTCAATGTTTTCCTATTAAAGCGAACACACTATTTTGCAATCACATCCGTCAAAAACAACAAACGGATACCCGCTGCACCAGCTCTTATTCTAATCTTGATACATTTTCGATCAGGCTATAAGTGAGATAAAGGAATGCATCAATTTCATTGGCAAAATCTCTGCAGTTTAGGAGGGAAAATCATTTTCTTGTTGGAAGCAGGGTGTGGAACGTAGGTAGGGACGAGAACCTGTGATGGACTAATGTAATTATCACTGGGGGATGGATGGTTTAATAGGATGTTGAATGGGGAGAGACAGCAGATGAAAGGCAGCAGGCAAGGCATGTTTATTTATAAAGAACATTTAATTCACGAGAGCTGCTGAAACGCTACAGCACTGAAAACACAACAGAACACACAGCGCTGGAAACACAACAGAACACACTGCGCTGGAAACACAACAGAACACACAGCGCTGGAAACACAACAGAACACACAGCGCTGAAAACACAACAGAACACACAGCACTGGAAACACAACAGAACACACAGCGCTGAAAACACAACAGAACACACAGCACTGGAAACACAACAGAACGCACAGCGCTGGAAACACAACAGAACACACAGCGCTGGAAACACAACAGAACACACAGCGCTGAAAACACAACAGAACACACAGCGCTGAAAACACAACAGAACACACAGCACTGGAAACACAACAGAACACACAGCGCTGAACACACAACAGAACACACAGCGCTGGAAACAACAGAACACACAGCGCTGAAAACACAACAGAACACACAGCGCTGAAAACACAACAGAACACACAGCACTGGAAACACAACAGAACACACAGCGCTGAACACACAACAGAACGCACAGCGCTGGAAACACAACAGAACACACAGCGCTTAACACACAACAGAACACACAGCGCTGGAAACACAACAGAACACACAGCGCTGGAAACACAACAGAACACACAGCGCTGAAAACACAACAGAACACACAGCGCTGGAAACACAACAGAACACACAGCGCTGGAAACACAACAGAACGCACAGCGCTGAAAACACAACAGAACACACAGCGCTGAAAACACAACAGAACGCACAGCGCTGAAAACACAACAGAACACACAGCGCTGGAAACACAACAGAACACACAGCGCTGGAAACACAACAGAACGCACAGCGCTGGAAACACAACAGAACGCACAGCGCTGAAAACACAACAGAACACACAGCGCTGGAAACACAACAGAACACACAGCGCTGGAAACACAACAGAACACACAGCGCTGAAAACACAACAGAACACACAGCGCTGGAAACACACATTCTTAAGGTTTCTGAGCTGAGCAACAGCTTATGTACTTAAAGTAGTTCAGATCTTTTGAATTTCGGTTCTGTGGGAAAGCTATAAACATTTGATATCTTACTACAGAAAAAGCTCTTTGAGCAACCTCAGTTTAGAGAAATGGAGCTTAATCTAAGCAGGCTGATGAGCTAATGGCTAGTCACAGGAGGACTACTTTTAAAACAGCTCCAACCTCAAATCAAAATGTAATCAGTGTTTATGCAAAAAGAAGTTTTAAACATTTTGCATTGAATTATTTATGTTGCTAAATGTGAAAATTAGTGGCCAGGCTAGCCAACTGAAAGACTTCAGGTCAGACTTTCACAAAAACTCTAATAAAAAATATGTAACTGATCACAATGTGATGGTTACAAAACAGTGTTTGAATGAACTGCTGAGATTTTAAAATCAGCGTTGTTTTAAAATGCCACAAATGAGCCTGTTAACTAGGAGTTGTTAGCTTGTTTTTTTTTAGCTTAAAGGTCCCTTATGCAAAATTTATGTTCTAAAGATCTTTTAACAGTCATATCAAATCAAATCAAACTTTATTTATATAGCACCTTTCATGCCCCAGCGAGCAACACAAAGTGCTTGACAGATTAAAATGACCCATACAACCCACATTCCCTCCCTTTCCCACACATAGAACAATTATGACACTCTCCCCTCCCAGTCCACAACCCATTCCCAGGCACACATACACATAAAAACCACATTAAACACTATGTTGAGCTCAGATGGCTCCAGTAATGAGAAACACGCCATCAAGTGGGCCCTCTGCCTCGTCAGCTGTAGAACCAGGTCAGCAGCCACACACCAACCAAGGGCACCTGAGAATGGAGGGTGGCAACCCCCGCCACTGCCCGGGCCGCGAATATCACTTTCATAGGCGAAGTGCGTAAGGTCCTGCCTTTCTCGCCTCTGATTGGCTGCAAGCGCTCTCCTACGATTGGCTGTGGGGATTTCAGGCTAGGAGGACTTGTCGCCCTCGTCGCCTTGTCAACAATTTCAGAGATTCATTGTTTTGGTCAAAATTTTTATATTTTTTTGTCTTAGCTTGATTTTAATTAGTTGGAATGCTGAGTAAGCACTCCAACTATTGTTTTGCTGTTTCTCTTTAATATTTTTATTCTTCTTTTTTTTCCACCCCTTTTTTGGCAGTTAACTCCTTCCACAAATTTCAACCGATTATAACCGTTCATACTTCATATCGTTCAGCTCATTCAGGACATTCCGGGTATGACTTTTCTTCTTGATATCTTTAATATTTTTTTGAAATATTCAGCTTTTTGTCAAAATTTTCAGCCCATTGGAATACATTGAAATCTTTCAAATTCTTCAAATTTTTCAAATAATTCAACTCTTTTTCAAAGTTTAACTACTTCAGCATACTTCAACCTATAAACTTCATTCAACTTTTAAAAGACTCACAAGACTTTCACCTATTCCCAAATGATTCAGCTTGTTGATATCTTTAACCATTCCTGAGATATGACGAGTTAAACTCAAGGAACGTTTCAGAAGTCAGACAAAAAAATCGTCAAAAATATAATGGAAAGAGATAGGAGCAGATTTGGACTTTCTGAGCCAACTAGGTCAATTTGTGAGAGAACCGTAAGTCACACAGACATGAGAGTTACACTTTCTGAAAGCTAACAAAAATCCCTAATCAGAAATGTATAATTTATACATGTGCTGTGAAAACTGTGGGAGCAGGACAACTTTGTTCGGAGGTGGATCGTGAATCTCAAACCTGTCTCCCACTCTGGTGATGTCATCACCTCACTCTAACAGTCAAGGCTTTTGGATTTTGGAGGAACAAAAATTTTCAAACTGTAACTACTCTCACTCAATTTGAAGAACATCAACAAATTATACATTAAAATGTTGGGATTTTTGTCTAGTTTCAGAATATCTGGTTGTTTGGGCCATAGGTAGTATGGCTTGTTCATAAATCACCTCAAGGCCAGGAGAAATCCTCCTTTTTTTGGCCGATTCCCTATATTAATCGACCTCATCTGTCTGTCTTTGAACTTTCACTGAACCCTGTTTTTCCATCGTCATATCTCCCTCAAATTTTAACGTAGACACACAGAAATTTAGACAGAACACCTCTAAAGTGTCCTGTCACCCACAAAGTTTAAATTTTTTATTTATGTCTTGTCATTTTTGAATAGCAGCTAGTTGTTCGGACAGTGGTACATGCATTTGAAACACAGTGGGGTCAGGTAGACATGCTTAAATTGCGTGTCACCTAAGTATGACTCAGCTAAATTGGTGCTTTCTGATTGGCCAGGCTGATTGGTTTATGCTTCTATCAGTGTGTAATGGATTTTGACTGCATTTGAGCACCTTTCTGAACAAAATGTTCCTACTCTCACACCGTTTGTCCTATTTAGACAAGTTATACATCAAATGTTGGGATGTTTGTCCTTTTTCAGCAGATATGCTACTTGAGGCCATAGATATTACGGTTTTTATAGAATCATCTTCTCTTTCAGCAGAAGTCCCTGATTTTATGATCCTTCAGCTCTATCTGTGTTTGACCCTTAAAGTGTCTTTATATTCTTCAGTTGAGCTTTCGTTCAGGTTTTTAGATTTTTTTCAGAGGTTTTAAACTTTTGTTTCAGCTAAATGATCTTATACTGATTGAACTGTAATTACACAGTTCTGCTTAGATTAAGCTTTTAATCAGTTTTTTAAGCTTTTTTCACATGTTTAAGCAATCTTTTCAGCTAAATTATCTTATACTGATTGAACTGTATTTACACAGTTCAGCTTAGATTAAGCTTTTAATCAGTTTTTAACCTTTTTTCACATGTTTAAGCAATCTTTTCAGCTACGTTACACTTTTTCAGCAAATGTGTACAATAATTTCAACAATTCAGGTATTTTCAACAAATTTGTTCAAGTTTAACAACTTTAAGCTACATTAAACTTAAAAAAAATCTAAATTTTCAGCAAATATTTAAAGTTTAGCTAAATTCCCACTCATTTGAGCTTCTTTCAGCTGGTTTTGGACAATTTCAGCTGTCTCTTTCAGCTTTCAGCATTCCAACTTTGCATTTGTGCAACAAATGCAGCTTATCTAGTTTCATACTGTTTTCATTATACTTTTTGTTTTATATTTTTATTTTATCTTAGGCTACCGTTTCTATCATTAGGATACTTGTGTTGTGCAACCTAAGCAGCTTCAATCCATTCTCATTTCTATTGATCCAATATAAAATTGAAATAAATCTATTCATTCGTTCACTTATTACAAGTTCACATTTTACATGTTTCAGTTTATTTTAGAAAAGGAACTGCAACTTGTATGTTGAAGAATGTCCTTTATCTCTGTTGGCTCTCAAACCTTGAGGTTATCTTATTAAAGCAGAGTACATATAGGCTAAATATGTGCCTTACAGGGCAAGAAATATGAAATATAATAGAACTGCAATATTTTGCCAAGCTTTGTGCAGCAGACTAATAATAAACCATCAAAAAATAAACATTTTGACCAAACAATGAATCAAAAATATTAATGGAATGACAATTAAATGCTATAAAGGTATAATATTACAAATAGTATATATACATCATATTTACAAGCTACATTACATTGAGTATGGAGATATAACCTTTATATACAAGTATAACTAGGATGACCATATTTTGATTTTCAAAAAAAGAGGATGTCAACATTGCAGGTGGTGGAGTCGAACCTGCGACCTTCAAGCTTGTAGACTGGCATCTTAGCATTACACTATCGAGAACTGATGTGACATCAGGGTAAATAATAATTTTAAGTAGTGTTAATGTCATATTCCATAAGAAAACACCATAAAATGCTGTTTATTCTGTCTATGAGAGGGACGTCACACGCAACACGGACTGCTTTATTCGCACCAGTTACTTTAAGTATGTGGTGTGCCTATTTGGCATGAAAAGCGCTAAAACCCGGACATTTTCATTGATCTCTGAAATTGTTGACAAGGAGAAGAGGGCTTCAAAGGCGGGAGCTTGCCTGAAATCCCCACAGCCAATTGTAGGAGAGCGCTTGCAGCCAATCAGAGGCGAGAAAGGCGGGACCTTACGCACTTCGCCTACGAAAGTGATATTCGCGCCCGGGCCCTACCGGGAAGCGCCCGAGCCGCCACCGCCGACCACCGGTCCCAAGGCAGAGGGCTCCACAGAGGAAACACTGGAGGATTAAATGTGTAGCATATAAAATAACGAGAACTTATATGAATAGTAAAATGACCAATAAAATGTGAATAAAAAGCTAAATAAATAATAATCAGTTAAATGCTAATCTAAATAGGTGGGTCTTGAGTCTATTCTTAAAAACCTGAATGTTCTCTGCGGTCCTGAGGTCCTCTGGCAGTCCGTTCCAGAGGCGAGGGCCATAATAACTAAAAGAAGCTTCGCCGTGGGTGTGTGTCCTGACTTTAGGGATGGCTAGGAGACGGCTGCCAGAGGAGCGCAGTGACCGCGGGGGTTCATATGGAAAAAGCAGTTCAGAAAGATAAGAATGGCCAAGACCATTAAGACACTTAAAAACCATTAACAGTATCTTAAAATCGATCCTAAAACATACGGGGAGCCAATGCAGTGATTTTAAAACCGGAGTGATGTGCTCCCGCTTCCTGGTCTTTGTCAGGACACGGGCTGCTGAGTTTTGTAAAAGTTGTAGACCTGAAGTACTCTTTTTGGAAAGACCAGAAAGCAGGGCATTGCAGTAATCGATTCTACTGGTGATAAAAGCATCAGCGTCTCCGTATTGGCCCGAGAGAGAATGGGGCGGACTCTGGCGATGTTTTTGAGATGATAAAAACCTATTTTGGTGACGTTTTTAATGTGGGGGATAAAAGTCAGCTCAGAGTCAAAGATCACGCCCAGATTCTTAACTTTTGAGGAAGGATTAAAAGACAGTGATTGTAATATGGGTAAAAGTTTCTCTCTCTGGGCCTCAGGACCAATGACTAAAACTTCAGTTTTGCCCTGGTTGAGCTGGAGACTCAGTCCCAATCAGTCCCAAAGACTGTGTCTGAAAAAAAATGTTAAAATATTTTCACCGTTTTCACTTCCTTATTCTCATTTTTGGGAAATGTGTTTTGAGCTAATGCTAAAACGGGAGGTTTCTAAATCTTTCCCCTGCTGATGTCAAGAAAGGAAAATACCACTCCTCTCTAGAGGACAAAGCCAATCACGAGCACCTTTGGCTACCTGAGCCCACCCCCGCCCTTTAAAAACCACGGGAGTGCGCATCCTCACACACAGTCATGGTGAAGCTACAAGCAAAGCACGGCAGTCGCTTTGTAGATGGTTGAATCAACAAACGCGAATGGTTTTTTTTACCCTCTTCATCTGAGCCCCTGAAGACCCACCAAAGTCTCACAAACGGACCCGGGGAAGATAGATGGGTGGGGCTCAGAGAAGCTCAACTCCTAAATTGCCCCGCCCATTTAAAATGAAGGTTTTGCATTTAATAATAATAATAATACATTTTATTTGAAGCGCCTTTCAAACACCCAAGGACACTTTACAACAGGACAGATAAAATACAGCATTAAAAGGCATAAGGAATATAAAATATAAATAAGTATTAAAAACATTGGAAATGGAGAGAATGGTACTATGAGTTGTAACTTTGTTTAAACAAGAGGGTTTTGAGCTTCTGTTTGAAAAGAGGAAGAGAGTGAGCAGTGCGGAGGTCAGGAGGGAGAGCGTTCCAGAGCTGGGGGGCAGAGCGGCTGAATGCTCTACTCCCTACAGTGACGAGACGAGCTTGGGGAGTTGAAAGTTGAGGAGCAGCCGAGGAGCGAAGTGAGCGGACTGGTGTCGTGATGTGAATGAGATCAGAGATGTAAGGTGGAGCCAGGTGATGGAGAGCTTTGAAGGTGATGAGGAGAATTTTGAAAACAATTCTCTGTTTTATGGGAAGCCAGTGCAGTTGTTGTAGGATGGGGGTGATGTGGTGAGAGATGGGAGTCCTAGTGATGACACGTGCTGCAGCATTCTGGAGAAGCTGCAGATTTTGGAGGGTTTTACTGGGGAGGCCAAAGAGAAGTGAGTTGCAGTAATCAATCCTGGATGTGACCAGGCTGTGAACAAGGATGGCGGTAGTGTGAGGAGTGAGTGATGGACGGAGGCGGGAAATGTTACGTAAGTGAAAATAAGCAGACCGGGTGATATTGTTGATATGAGACTGGAAAGAGAGTGTACTGTCGAGGATGACACCCAGACTCTTAACATGAGGAGAGGGAAGGACTGATGAGTTGTCAATGGAAATAGGGAAACTGTTAGACTTGGAGAGAACGTTGGGTGTGCCTACCAGGAGGACTTCGGTTTTAGAACTGTTCAGTTTAAGAAAATTGGAAGTGAACCATGAGTGAATTTCTTGTAGGCAGAGGGTCAGGGAGGCTGGTGGAAGTGAAGTTGAAGGTTTGGTAGAGAGGTAGAGCTGGGTGTCATCTGCGTAGCAGTGAAAATGAATGTTGTGTTTCCGGAAAATGTGACCTAGCGGGAGAAGGTAAATGATGAAAAGAAGAGGCCCCAGGACAGAGCCCTGGGGCACACCAGCAGAAACAGGGAAGAGAGTGGATTTAAATGACTTCAACTGAACAAATTGTGAGCGGCCAGAGAGGTAAGAGGTAAACCAGGCAAGAGGAGTGTGAGTGATACCTATAGATGAGAGTCTGCTGAGGAGGGTGCTATGGGAGATGGTATCAAATGCAGCTGTAAGGTCTAAGAGGACGAGGATGGACAATAAACCAGAATCGGAGGCAGTGAGAAGATCATTGGTGATTTTGAGGAGTGCGGTTTCCGTGCTGTGGAGAGGACGGAAGCCAGACTGAAACTGCTCATAGATGTTGTTGTTGATGAGATGGTTGTGAAGCTGAGAGGAAACAGACTTTTCCAGAACTTTGGAGATGAAGGGGAGTTTGGATATGGGACGTAGGTTATTGAAATTTGTGGGATCTAGACCAGGTTTTTTCAGAAGAGGTGTAACTATTGCTGTTTTGAAAGCCAGGGGGACAGTTCCAGTGCTCAGAGAATGATGAACGATATCGGTGATGAGAGGAGCAAGAGGAGATATGCAGGATCTGACGAGTGTTGTAGGAAGTGGGTCGAGCTGACAGGAGGAGGGTTTAGATTTGAGGATGAGATAGTTATGACTTGGACTGAGGGAAGGGTAAAGCTGGAAAATGTAATAGTTGGAGGAGGGGAGGGGACAATGGTGGCTGCTTCAGAGTGAGAAACACCCTGAGAAGCCAGGTGCTGATGGATGTCGGTGATTTTTGAAACAAAAAAAGACATGAGAGAATTACAGAAATCAGTGGATTGTAGATGGAGGGGGAGAGAGTCAGGAGGTTTAGTAATAATGTTAAGATGAGAGAAAAGAGCTTTTGAATTATTTTGATTAGAATGAATTAAGTCAGAGTAATATGCAGATTTAGCTGATGAGAGATGGTCCTTGTAGAGCATGACATGATTGGAGTACATTTCTTTATGTATGGCGAGTCCAGTTCTGTTGTAGAGCCGTTCCAGTCGACGACCTTGAGCCTTGAGCTGACGGAGGGCTGGGGTGAACCAGGGTGATGAGTGGGTGAAGGAAACTGATCTGGTTTTCAGTGGGGCGTGATTATTCAGAAGGGTAGAGAGGTTATTGTTGTAGTAGGAGACCAGGTCGTCAGGTGAACAGATGACATTGGGACTGGGAAGATGGTCGATATCAGAAGAGAATGCATCGGTGTTTATATTTTTGATATTGCAAAATGAGATAGTGCGAGGATGGATAATTTTGGACAGGTAGAGGTCAATATTAAAAGTGATGAGCATATGATCTGAGAATGGGAGGGGGTGGGATTTACAATCCATGGGAGCAACACCAGAACAGCAGACGAGGTCCAGAGTATGACCTATGCAGTGGGTTGGGAAGTTGATGTATTGTTTCAGACCAAAACTTTCAAGGCAGGACAGGAAGTCTTTGGAGAGAGCATTGTTAATATTGTCCACGTGAATGTTGAAGTCGCCCAGGATGATTATATTTGGAGAGAGAGTAGTAAAATATGAAAGGGAGTGAGAAAAGTCAGTCAGGAAATCTTTGTTATATTTAGGAGGGCGGTAGATGGTTACCACAGTTGTAGGAAGAGGTCCAGGCAGCAGCAGGGCGGAGAACTCAAAGGAGGAGAACTCAGGAGCAGCAGATGCCGGCATGACTTTCCAGCTCTCGCGGTGTAATATCGCGAGACCTCCGCCCCGGCCGGAAGCGCGGGGTTTGCAGATGTAAACAAATCCTGGCGGAGCTGACTCGTTAAGAGAAATAAAATCATTTGGCTGCTGCCAGGTTTCAGTCAGAATTAAGAAGTCCAGATGATGGTCCAGGATGAGGTCTTTGATGAGGAGGCCCTTGGTGCTGAGAGAACGGATGTTTAGGAGACCACAGCTGACAGGAGTGGAGTTCCCAGTGATGGAGGAGTTAGCCGATCTAGTCAGACTGGCCAGGACACTGTGGTTGAAATTTCGGTTGGCTTTACGGGATCGGCGGCGTTTAGTGGACCAGATGGGATTTATGGAGCAGGAGTTGTTACCAGGAGATGAGCGTCGTGATCCGCGGTGAATATATTTCCGACGAGGATGGAATGCGATGACGGGAGGAATGTCGGATGGTGGCTGCAGTATGTGGATATGGCGCCGGAGATTTGAAAGTTCAGCAGCTGAGTACTGGAGGAGAGCGTCTGCTTGCCAGTGGACGAGGGATAGCAGGAGCCAGGCGACTGCAAGCCAGCGCGTTGTTCGGAAGATCCACATCGTTCATCTGGGACGGGGAAGTGAGCGGCAGGAAGGTAGGAGTTCGTTCAGAACCCAGAGTCGGCCACAAACAAACTAAATCTGACGTCAGGTGCCAGCAATCGCATCGAGTGTCAATATAAACTTTACAAACACTGGTAAAAAACAGCATTCAGTGTTGTTCAGACGATAAAAGCAGTAAAACGGTAGTAAAAACTTAAAATAGTATTTTCACCGGAGAGCAGCGGCGACAGACACGCCAGCGTTCACTCAACCGGAAGTCTAGAGCAGGTAAATCTATCTGACTAGCTGTCAGTGTAGCTGGAAGAACAACAGCTACACTTAAAGTAAGGCCTATTCTAACCAATGCAGAGCTTTACATGTTACTGAGATGTAAAAGAAATGATTCAGAGTGGATAGAAAGTGCAGAAAATGGGACCTTTAAAACTAATCTCAGTTTCTCCAAGCTGAGGCCATTCAAGGAGCAAGTTAGTTAAGGTAATATTTGGTCATAATTTATTCCTACAAACCCTCTTTTAGAAGAAGGCTTTTGCATCACGATGACTGAATATGTTCAGACTGGTTTTAATTTATGTGCATTTTGTGCAAATATTCTCCTTTTTTATTGTCTGATGTTCATTTTTATTTTTGCCTCCAGCTATTTCAGATTAATAATAATAATAATAATAATAATAATAATAATAATAATAACAGTATAATGGATTAAATGTATACTGCTTTTGAGCAGCCAAAGCACTTCACAGATAATTCAATTACACACACACACACACACACACACACACACACACACACACACACACACACACACACACACACACACACACACACACACACACACTCTACATTTGCCCTGGAGCAGTCAGGCCAGGCTACCGTTTTGCACCATAGGCCCCTCTGACCACCACCAGCAGTCACACACAGGCAAGGTGGGTGAAGTGTCATAACGACATTGTGACTAGACTGGAGCTGGACTCAAACCACCAGCCGACGACTCGCTCTACCACCTGATCCACTGTCAAATAACTCCAGATTACTAGAACCTCATAAATATAAAAATTCTTTTAAACAATTAATAATTCAAAAGTTAAAAAATAAAACATTTTCACCATCCACTTATAAAAAAAATGCTGAAACAATTTTTTAAAATGTAATTCAAAATGCAGGTTCCTTGATTAATAATAATAATAGCAGGTCTAAAATAAGATGGTTTAAACGAACACATATAAAATAGAGCAACACAATGAAAAGTATTACATTTTTCTCAGTCTTCTGCTCTCTGAGAAAACAGACAAAACAATAACAAGCATTATCATCGTTAACCCTTTAAAAGTTACTCACTGAAAAACGTGGAAATTTAAAGTTTCAACTATATAGTTTCATTGTGGATTACCTAAAGTTTATTTTCTGTTTGTTTGAGTTTTTCTTTTTTTTTTGGGGGGGGGGGGGGCTTAACCCGTCAACTGGCAGGTTAACTCCTTGGTAGAGTCCTTGACCAGAACGTCACTAAAAATAACTACTAAACAAACACAAAAAAAAAATGTAATGATAATTATGTTTGAATAAAATAATAAACATTATTATCTCATTCATATTCATATAAATGTGTGTTACAATATTATTCATTCAACGTATTGCTTTTTTTCTTGATGTGAAATCTAAAGGGTTCATGTGTTTCATTGATTTATTTTACCATTTTTTATGTTTAACTTGTTGAAACCTTGACTTTTTCACTTTTTTTTAGAATCTTTGTAAAATTAAATAAAATACGTGTATGTCAAAGTTTCAGGTTTCGGCAGCAAATCAAAACATAAAGCATGCACAAGAGATCAGACAAGTCACTTGCCTGATGAAGGGTTAAACCTTTTTAATCATAAATGACAGCCTTTCCACTCATTTAGGTCAATTATTTTTTAAGATTGTAATAGTTTGTGTGTTGACGCCAGATTCACTACAAGCTGAGGAAAACTCATATGTTGCAGCATGAACACAGAGCACACACATGCATAAAACACATCAGATTCTGAATCAAATTGATCCAACCTGTCTCCTTTACATGAAAACATCCTGTACGTTTCTCATCTCTGCATCCTAATAAAGCAGTTGATGATAATTATGCTGATTTCAGCAACAAATACATAATAAATTCAAACATTAGAGGTGTCCACCATTCTGTTTTCTTTGCACATACAGGTGACCACAGAATTTCTTTAGTTGCAAACACACACAATGTTCTCTAACAGCTGTAAAAGCTTGATTCAAAAGCTTTTGTGGGAGAAGCGGAGAACAAAAGAACAACAAAATAAGTTTGTTCCAGCGACGCACAAAAAGCACTCACAGCTACAACCGCACTCCTCAGACGCAATACTCCATAAAGCAGCGGCAGAGATACCGAGATAGTGCATGTGCTGACTTTGTGATACCAGTGGGAAGATACAAAGCGCTTGTTCAGAGAAAGAGGATGATGAAGGCGGCGTTTGTTTGCGTGCGAGGCGAAGCAGAAGTGTAAGTCACAGCAGTGCAGAGCGCCAGAGAGGGAACGTAAAATACTGTGTTGGCAGAAATACTGACCCCAATACTACTATCAAATCTTAGAGGGGAGGAAAAAATAAAAACAAACCAAAAAAAAAAAAAAACACACACATGTAGAAAATAACTCCTAGCCAAGCGTTAATGGAACCTTCACACACTTAAAACTGCTGTTCTGGTCGCAGCCTTTCATGCTTTATGTACAAACGCAGTCATGCTCCATTTTTATTCCGAGGCCACGTGTCGGATCGCTCCCGACCCTTTTTAGTCCCACATGTAGTCTGCATCCTCTCTTCCTCCTGCTCCTTGTGTTTGACGGGTCTAGACAGGGAAAAGCAGACTTTCCATCTTTCCCTGCGTGGCAAAGACTTTGTAAAGTCAAGCTTTTGTTTATTGGTTAACGTCCTGAATAACAACAAGTTTGATGCAAATTGATCCGCCTGGTCTGGTTTTCCCGGCGGACTAACTATATGTGCACGCCTCCCTGTGGTACATGTATTTATTCTTATTTATCTGCCTCCTGGTTCAATCTGTACGTGCACGTGGATTTGGATGTGTGTGTCTTTTTATTATCGTCGTGCGTCAGTGTATTTTTCAGAGGATGCGTGTCGTGCATCCTGAAACTTATCTGCAGCCAGTCGCGGTCAGCAGCCCAGGAACAATCTATAATTAGGGGTCAATTGGGGTCAAGTGGATCAATATCACAAGAAATAGAAGAGTCCTCTGCAGAGTGTATAATGTCTTATCAGTCTGCCACAGAGGCTGTTGGTTTAGGTAATGATGTATGTGTTTACCTAGTGTATTAGAGCACAGTTAATCTAATCCTCCCCGCCATGACAGCCTCAAAATCTGGTCTGCCCAACAGGTCTTGAGAAACAGAATAAACGTGGGAACGTTAATCTAATAAACCTTCATATTTGCTTTTCTTCCAGATGATTACACTTCAATTAATCCTTCTTTGTTTCTGTCTTGTCGTCTGTGTCGGTGGTGAAGGACAGATCCTCCTGCCCTGGATGCATTCATCATGGATAAAGCCCTGCTGGACTTTGAGGTCTCCATTGACGCAGACTGCAAACTGCTCACAGTGGGGAAGCCTTTTGCCATTGAAGGTGCACACGCTGTTAGACTCACACACACTTGTTTGTATGACTTTTAAGGAGTTTGTGTTGACTTGCAGTCATCCCCCCCAGGAACATTTTGTAAAATATATATTTTCTGCCTTTCTCTTGATGTTTTGGGGGTATTTTTACCCTTTGGTTTGCTTTGACAAAGACACCAAACACTCTTATCTGAACTCTTATCCAAACAAAGCTGGAACTGAAAGAGCATTAGACTCGTTCTGCTTTTTCTCTTCACAGCAGAGATCTTGCGGGTGCTAGACAACGACAAAAATTGTTAACCCCATAAAGCCAGGATCAGAAGTAGCTTTCTTGCCAAATTTATGCATACTAGGAATTCACCCTGATATGAAAGATATGCAAAAGAATGTAGAAAATATGCAAAAAGTATAAATAGAAGAATAGACAGAATAATTAAATGTATTCATGTTGTGGGGGTTTGTATAGCGAGAACAGAGGATTCCCTAGAGTTTTTCCTGCAACGTGAGGTACTGGCTCCGATGGCCCGTAGAGTGTAATAGCTCACTATGGGTTTTTTTCAGGGTGGGAGGGGTCAGCAGCAATCTTTCTGGCCCTCTTTAAGGTCTTGCAGGTGTACAGGTCCTAGAGAGAGTGCAGCTTGCAGCCAATCACCTTCTCAGCAGAGCAGATGACCCGCTGCCATCTCCTTTTGTTTTTGGCGGCGGTAGCAGCATAACAAACTGAGGATGGATTCGATGATGGATGAGTAGAAGTGCACTGTCATTGAATCTGCAGGTTGAAATTCTTCAGTTGCAGCAGGAGGTACATCCTTTGTTGTGCTTTTCTGCTAAAGGTGTTGATTTGTAGCTCCCAGTTTAGGTCAAAGGAACTTATAGTTTCCACTATAGTCTTCATTGTGGAGTTGTATGGGATGATGGGGGTTAATTGAGCAGGATTCTCCCATCTCCACTGAAAGCATTGAGTTCCAGGTTGCTGTCTTTAGTCCAAATTGCCACACTGTAAATTTACTTTCTATAGGCAGGCCTGAGATCAGCCTGATAAGAGTTGAGTCATCTGCAAACTTTATGAGTTTAACAGACTGACGAGCACATTGAGATAAGCAGGAAGGAAAGTCCACAGCCTTGAAGGGCGCCAGAGCTGAAGGTCAAAGTAGGAGACACTCTTGGCTCATCCTTGGGTGCCGGTCAATTGGTCCCTTGGCCAAACCATACTCCCACTTTATACCCATCAACTGTCATATTGTATTCACCAGTTGTGAATTTGTACCAGTTAGGATGTCATTTATGCACCTGAATTCCACTCTATGCACAGGTCGCTATGCATGTATCATAGACACTGAAGCATGAGCTTTTTTATCACAAGGTGGGTATTAAATGGTCAAGAATGAGTACGATGCAGTAGGAGGAGGGTATAAAGGGAGCTGTGGCTAATTTGTTATATGACAAACACGATTGCAAATTGACTGAAACTGCAAATGCATGTTTTGGAATTGACCTCCAGTCTGCTTCCTGTCAGAGTGAAAGGCAGGTGGGAAGAGGTTCGTTCAGCTGGGAGTGCTTGTCCTGCAATGGGGCTGGAAAAATGGTGTTAAGAGCAGAGGTTAAACCTACAAAGAGTAATCTGCCATAGACTCCTGAGAGTCCAAATGCCAGAGAATGAAAGGCAAATTAAACCGTATCATTTACTAACCTGTTGGCTCTGTAGATTAACTATAGGGGCCAAGAAAAAAACAATCAAAATGTTAGCTAATGATTGTTCAAATGAGTATTTTATGCACTGGAAAAGTAAATATGCAATACATAAAGCTAGAGGCTCTGATACGGATTCATTTTAGGGAAAAAGTGAAATCTGCAGCATGCTCACACACAGATCTAGATCAAATGCTGTAGTTAGCAACATGACTGACAGAATAACAAGTGTGTGAAGTTTTGATGCCCCAGGGTTCGTAGTCATCTATTATAAATAAGACAATGTTCAGCAAGAAGACTGAAAACCTAATGATCACAAGTTGGTCTAACTGAAGCCTATAAACAAATCCATAGTTGGACAGGAAGCAGCTAATGACCCACACAGGGGGTTATTGTATGCAAGTCGTCACGCTGGGCTAGATGAATGTGTGGCGTTTTGTGTGTTTGTGTTCCTGTGCCATTGTTGAAGGAGATTGTTTTCCTTTTAGACTTTCAGAGGGAGGACGTTTTTTCTCAACTGAGGTCTTTGCTTTTGTTCTATCTGACAACCAGTGTGTGCATCACGGCATGCACGAAAAAAAGCAACGAAAAAAAAAAACCTCAAGATGCAGCAAAGATGCTTCCAAGAAACATTTTATTCTGCTGTCAAGCTTATGTGATGAGCACAGAGATTTGAACTTTCTCCTCCTTCTCCTCATCCTTTCAGACCTAAAACTACCAAAATCCTACAATTATTAGAAAAACTGTTGCTTTAAAACTACTATAAATAGTTTGGGATTTTGTCTGAGTCATCCATCACACCGTAACCAAAAAACTGCCTTTTATTAAAGTCAAAATGCTGCATTAGTACAGGCATTCCTTCTAAGCAGGATCAGGGCCCTCGGGGGTCTAGGGACCGTCGGTCAGTGGCCCAATTTCAGTTACATGCACATTTTGCACATAAAACGGCAAAATGTTGCACCTGAAAGCCACTAGATGACAATCACCATCTTATCAAAGACCAAATAATCAGCTGATCGGGTGAAAACCACTTTAGGAAGCTGAATATCAAATCAAAAGTCTCATAAATCATTCTGAGGTGCAGTTTTACTTCTGGCTCTGGTATTTTTATGCTCAGTCTAAACCATTCAGACGGCAAACACACCAGCTGTTACTGGCACATAATACATGGACAGAACAGGGGATCAGAATGGTGTCAACCCAAAGTAAAGAGTTCAAAAAGGGTGAAAGTATGTGAGACTGACACCTTCACACAGAGTAGCAAAACAACATGACAAATGAGCTTCACACCACTATGGTGTCAATGGCAATTATATTATATAGCACACTACAACCAACAAAGGCTGCACTAAACAGCAAAACCATCCCCAAGGCAAACGTCAAAAGATACGTCTTTACAGGCAGATGGTGAATAAACAGACAAGTTAGTAGCAAGAACATTATAAAAATACAACACATAACTGAACGAACAGAGTGTTCTAATTCAAGTTGAACGCCAGTAAAAAAAACATTTTTTGTAATAGCCTCTTAAAATTCCTGTGGCTCTGTGCAGGTCTCATAAGGAGAGGTGGATTGTTCCACAGACTGGGGACTGCAAAGGCATGACCACCTGCACTCCTGCATTTTGATATTGCAACATTTTAATCTCAGTATTCTATATGAAATTTGAAGACGTATAAGGTTCTAGAGATAGGCTGGGCTTCATTTTAACGTAAAGGACACTGTGCTAAAAAATAGTAACCGTGGGAGAGTTCCAGAACGATAACCTCTCCTGACCAAAAAGAGCACAAAGAACAATCTCACATTTGCCAGACAACATCTTGATAGATGTTATTATAATTTAAATTCATCAGATTTTAGGCCATATTTAAAAACAGCTCAGAATTTACCAGAACCTTCACATTTTATGAAAATGTCAAATCATTTCAACCATTACTGGGATCTTTCAAGAATCCTGCCAGGTAACATTCAATGGATGTCAATCAATCCAGGGGGCACGTTAACAAAATATCTTCTGTCATCGACAGTTTTTAAAACCTTGATGGAAAAATCTAATAAAAGTCTGTCATTTGGACAGATTGCAATTCACACCCTTGACCACCTGTTGGTGAGTGAGCAGATTAATTACTGTAGCTGTTTTGTCTCTCGATTATGGGCTGCCATATAGGACAAAATCTATCTTTCCCTTACACATACAACATAAGCACACACACACACTGCTAAAAGCATGCGCACACACTACTACAAGCATGCACACACACAATAATACTACAAGCACACACATACACTACTACAAGTGTGCACGCACACTTACCAGTTATCCTGGGTCTACTGTAGTAGTGTATGTGAGAGGTAGAACATGTCTGTGTAATGTTTAAAGTATAAATAATAGGTAATAGTAGAATGAGGGAGAGATCATACATGTGTATGTGTGTATAAATACAAGTAAGACTGAGAGGTGTGTGAGAGCTAATACTATTGTGAATGCAAGCTTCCTAGCTGTGTGTGTGAGAGGTAATTTTGCCTGGAAGAGGCGGGGCTAAATCTCGCTAGCTTAGCGACCGGAAGCTCCAAAACGAACAGAAAACATGGCTAATGGTGACATAACTAGGAATAACATCAGGGCAGGTCAGGGCAGCCTCCACTTCAGAAAGGACACTAAAACTAGCCCTCATTCGACTTTTACATCTTGGACAGAACGAGTTACATCACCCTCATTTATGAGCGCCTTTCAAAATAAAAGCACACTTACTTGCATGAATTAATGAATTCTGCTGTCTACCTGAAAATCATAAAAGTGAATATCTGACCTTTGACCTTAAACAGGCTGTTTATGCTTTTTTTTCCATTACTAAAGGAAATACTCATTTTTTACACAGGTTATTGTTGTCTGATACTGGAATTTGTTGGTTTGAAATAGACAAAGTCTTTGCAAAAACAAAGTAAGGATCTAAGGAGGCAAATGTTTTATTTCATCATTGTAAAACTTGCTTTTTTATTCATCACAAAGGGTCTTTTAATCAAAGGGCCTCAGAGCCCAGGTTGCCCATATAGTAGACCTGGACTAGCATCTAATTATCATCAAGTATTGGAATCTGTAAACAAATTCTTGAATGTCGGCCCATAAAATCCTGCACTGGAGATGAATATCGCTCCCTCTTCTCCCTCAAGTGAGGCTTTATTTCATTCAGATTTAAGGCTCAGATACAAATAATAAATTCATAATAATAAATCATGACTTAATACAGCAATTGATCACTTTATATGGGTTTTTTATAGCCTTCCATAATTGGAAAAGTAATAATTGGTGTTGCAATGCTGTGGGAGTAATAGGATCAGTTGAGAAGATATGTACACACACATAGAGCAGTGAATTATATCACTTTAGGAAAGAAAAGCTCCTGATGACCTGCCAAAAGAGATTAAGTCCTCTCTTTAATAAAAGTCTGCTTCTTTCTTTCCCTTGGTGAAATAAAAGGTTCGTCCTATTATTGTAAGTTTTACGTTATTACATTATTCCAGTCATATGCCATTTGCACGTATGTGCTGTCTGAAGGTGACTTTGATGTGAAATTTCTGCTTACAGACAAGTTTATTGAATATATCAAACTTTTAACTTCTAACCCCACTCATCTTAGTCACCAGAAGGTTCCTGCAGGGACAGGATGAGCAGAGTCGTCATGTTTCATATGCATGCAGATGATTGTTTGTGTATTTGTGCCAAGTCAGTCTTTTTCTTTTGTATCGCTGAGATATACTACTAGTAAGGATGCCATTTGGGACCAAACACTAACTTTGGTGCTGTTTCTCTGTCAGTCAAAGCATAGCCTTAGAAAGACCCCATTCCCACATTCCCTACTTGATGCGCAACCCTTGTGCATGAGAGAATATCTACCGCTTTCTTCAGTGCATAACACAGAACGAGCCAAGACACGTCGCTGTTTGCGATGCTCGTGGTTGTGAAGTTGGGAAAGCGGGCCTCATTGGTATGTGGAATGGGTCAGTTTGATGCCTGCTTGATTCACATTCTATGTGAAAAAGCAGGCGAAGAATCTGCGGTGGCGTCTGTGCCCATTTACATCTACAGTCAGGAGTAGGATGGAGGTGAATAACTCAATAAATCTTCACAGTATTAACAGGAAATGGCTCAAGATGGGAAATGGGAACGAGTGGGGGCAGAGAACATGAGGAGATTGGGTAAAAAAAAACAGAGGTCAGAACATGTGATGAAAAAGAACAACAAAGGTGGAGAAAACAAGGACCAGTGAGGGGACTGACTGAGGTGGGAGCTGAGCCTGAGTAGGAGATAGAGGGTTTTCATTTGCCCGCTGCCAGTTTGCGCCTTTCTGCACAGCGAGTGATAAAAGAGCCAGCCAACAGAGTCCCCCTAATCAAGACAAACCTTCACCCCAAGCAGATGGACTGAGGGACGGATGAGAGGGTAAAGGAAAGAAACAGAAAAGATGGAGGAATGAAAAAGAGGAAGTGTTATTTGGTTCATCTGAGGCAGGATTTATGGAGCGGTTTGTGGTCAGGAGATACAGGCAGGCAGAAGAATTGGGTGAGTAGAATTGCTGCAGGCAAGGTGCTCTGCTGAAATCTTCTGGCTGCTTAACTGGAGAGAGATGCGGGGGTGTCGCTGTGTGTCTGTTTCCACTGAGTGCTGCTGGGAGATGTTTACGACAGCCTAGACACACCCCATTAATAATATTGCCACTGAACACGAAGCCGCTCGCTGCTTGTGTTTTTGTGTGTGTGTGTGTGCGCGCGCGTGGGTTGGATGTGCATATATGTGTGTGTGTGTGGTTGCGATTGTGTGTTCCTGTGTGCATAAGTGGTCTACACAAGTTCAGTCAAGCAGGACAGAGCATGTCTGAAGATCAAAATAAGGATGGCAGAAGACTTTGTTACTGGGGCTGAGACCGTTGTTGGTGGGGCAGCTCACGTCTGACACCAGTCACAAACACACACCTTTTGTCTGTGCTTGTTTCTGTGAAATCCCAAGGCTAGAAAGCTCAATAAAAGATTCTATCCCTTCTAATAGAATTACAAGAATTCTGCAAATGTCAATAATAATTTAGGAGCCTTGACATCAATTAAAGTCCTAGCGAGCAATGCATATCGACAGCTGTCTTTTATGCCAGTTTTAAAATAAGATTATCTTATGTTGAAACATGATGTTGAAGAGAATATTATGAGCAATCAGACACTTTATTGTAAGATCTGTTTGCACTTTTAGTATGTGACTCTCAGCTGTTCCCACAACAAATTGCAGCTTAATTTTGGTAAAACTGAGTTACTGTATAGCCAAATGTGTGTTTGCTGAGGTCAGTGATCTGTGGTGGCCATCTTTAATAGGGTCGACTACAATAGTTAATCAGTTTCGCCAGATTCTCCCCGTGGGTAATGAGATACTTTGTTAACAAAATGCAGTCAGACATGTTGTTCAGTGTGTCACGCTCTGAGTATCTGTTGGGGGTGGCTGTATATTTTTTAATCATTATTATTTTAGGCTTGGCTTTAGCTCAGTATCTGTTCAACCAAAGCACTTTGCACATGTATTATTCAGAACAAGTGCTTAGGAGACGGAACATCACATCTAAAGACGCTAAACTGTTCTTTAATCAGACTGAATTTACAAGGTGAATTTAGGGCCCTTTCACCCCAGGATAGTCTGGAGGAATGGGTTCGATTGGGTGGGCGAGTCCAAAAAACGTCACACTTTCTTTTGGTTGGGTTCACTTTCACACTGCACTTTTGGAAAAGGACCTGGACAGTGTCACACAGCAACGACAGCTGTTTGTTTGGAGTGCTGTTGCCCAGACTGAGCACTAAATTATAAAGAAGACAACCCAGCTCGTTGATTGGCCGGGACTGAAAGGGGAAAATCATCCCCTTCACAAAAATTTTAAAAAGGCACAAGCAACTGTAATTTATCATCCTCTGACTAAATATCAGACATCTGCACCTCTTCACTGCTCCACGTCTGCCCATTAGACATTTTTCCAACTTTTTATAGTTTATTCCCGCTTTTTTGGATTTGTGCTGTTTGCTTGGCGCATACAGGGACCTTTTTCAGTGTTTTGTTGAGATGATTTTGAGTTTTCACGGTGGCCATAGTGGCATTCGGGCAGAGCAGAGCATGCGTACCAGTCCCTGCAGCCTCATCCACCCCTGGTGTTGCTGCAGCACTGGAGGAGGCTCGTGAATGTATCCTCAACTTGGGAAGGGGGCGTGTCCCTCCCACCTGCCACGGAGTGTCCACGCTGCGAATCAGACACGCCCCCTGGGAGATGGAAACGTGTGAGCCGGGTTGCTGTTGTGAGGGTGGTGACTGTAGGAGGAGTACCAAAATTGTTTTTTTTTTCCACTTAAAGCACTGGATGGATCAAAATGTTTAGGAAGGTTTTCCATAATTTATTTGTATTTTCTGTGTAATGCTTCTGACTTGGTGTTTATGCTGCGAATGATTTGGAGCATTTTACAAAACTGGTGGCATTTGAATAGGATTGGTCAGACACTTGAGACCATTCACTGTATAAGATGGCATTTATATTTTTAGAATTGTTCGCCTGATGAAGGTGTTGTCACAGAAATGTTGCAAATGAAGTCCCACTGCAGGTTTACAGTGTGTGAGTTTAGTTTTAGCTCAATATCTGTAATGTTGACTGAAGTTTAGCCTATTTTGTGTTGACTAAGATAAGCTTTGGTGGTCATCTTGAATTGGATTGACTCTAAAAGATAATATGTTGTAGATGTACGTCTGTTGAAGGCTTTCTGAGAATTTCATAGTTATCCATGCAGTTCATGAGATATTTTGCCAATAAGAACAGGAAAAGATGTTATCACCCACCTTTCATCACTCGGTGGCAGACAATGAAATACTCACATATTTTATTTACAATATCACGAACATTTGCTGCATTTTTTATCAAGACATGATTGTTTTTAAACTAACTGTTGATATACCAAAATTATTTACAAAAAACATTATCTTGGCTCTGGGTAAAACATTTTTCTGCACACTTTTTTTTCTTATGGGTTTTCTTAGATTAAGAAAAATATATAAATTTATTGATTATATTCATATATTTCAACTGCATGTTTGACCAAAACTAAATTCATTTTAATTTCTTGAACATTTTTTGTCTCCTTTTGAGCTTAGATGTTCTTTTCTCTCACTGGTTTCAAGAAGGTGGATCTCAAATGAAAAATAAAAGTCAGTTACATGAAGGTCACACACGATCCATGGCAGTCAGCAGCAGCAAGAGAAGTACTGACAGATAAAGTGAATAACATAGATTATTATGTTACAATGGTACCTGTCAGGGGATGGGAAGATGTCAGACAGCGAGTGAACAGTCAGTTCTTTAAATTGGTTTGATGGAAGGAGGGAAAATGCTCAAATGTGTGGGGTTGAACAAATTTGAGGAGGATCAAACTGTGATGACTTGATGACAGAGTCAGAGCTGGTTTTGTGAGATCTGACCAATGTGTAATGGTTAATGCTTAGGACCCCTTTTCATTGGATTAAGACTCTCTTTGCTCTCCGTGATATTTTAGAACATGTCTGGATTTCAACAAATTTGGGAAACCTCCATCAGTGTCAAGTTATTTAGTCTTTGCTCTCCCCACTTGAAAGGGACAAACATCTTCCAGAGTGATCTCACTAGAATTCCACTCAGTAACCAGTCAATCTTTCCTTTTCACCATTTATTTTCCAGTTGGTGTAAGGTATTTTGTGGCTTTTAACAGGTGAAAAACCTTTAAAACAGCAAAATACAATGTATTAGAATTTGAATAATAAATATCATTATTGTTAATCACTTTTACCACAATATGTTGAAATATGCCCTCTTAATAGAATTCCCAAAGTGAAACAATAAACAAATTAAACATACTCAAACCTACACAATATGAAATAAATACACAGTGAATCATTGTTTGAATAATAAATACTAAACACCCATTAATATTTTTTACATCAAATAGGAGCTATTCTAGAACAAACATTTTGGGCCACGCCTTGCCAGTCGGCTCAGAGGTTGCTCATCAGCACTCCACAGCAGCAGAAATGTCCACACAGTTCATGATTTTAAAAGTTGGTCTTACCGGCTGCTTCTCTGGTGTTTTAGATGTTTTTTAAGACGTTTTGAGCAAGACTGAGGACGAACAATCCAGTCCAGCTCCTCACTTTGGGTAGTGGATAGACAAACCAGACACAGTGCTGTCCGTCCCCCTTTATTGTCCCTGTGCCACCCATAATGGTTCCCATTTCCTGTCACAAGCTTGACTTGACAATCAGCATGAAGGTTATGTCTGATCTGTGGTTGGTTTCAGTTTTGGACCACCAACATTTTGGGGCCTGGAACTAAAATTGCAGCAAGTCATTCACTAAACCATCATAAACAATGCATTGGAGAATAATCTTTAAGTTTTAGGATTTTTTAAAATCTAAATTATGGCACAGGAAAAACATTAATGCAATGCAGAATGATAGAGCTAATAATTTAGAGCTAATATACACCTGTCCTGTTCTGAGAGCTTAGTCAGATACAGTGACATGAGTAAGTAAGTAAGTAAGTAAGTAAGTAAAGTTTATTTATATAGCACCTTTCACAGAAATAAATCACAAAGTGCTTCACAAAAAACAGAACCAAACATGATCAAAAGGCAATAAATAAAAAATAAATAAAAAAAATATATCATTACAAATCAAAATCGTTAAACAACAACAAGAGAACATAAAATAGTTATTTAAAAGCAGTTTTAAATAATTGGGTCTTCAACTGCTTTTTAAAGGAGTCCAGACTGTCTATACAGCGTAAAACTAAAGGAAGGTCATTCCAAAGTCGCGGTGCTACAGACTGGAAGGAGCGATCACCTCGACTTTTAAATCTGGTCCTTGGAACTGTTAGGAGATTCTGGTCTGTGGACCTGAGAGCTCGGGTTGGAGCGTACGGCTTTATCAGTTCAGTAACATAAAGAGGAGCTTGACCATGTAGAGCCCTGAAAGTTAGAGTCAGGATTTTAAAATGAACTCTACATTTAACAGGTAACCAGTGCAGAGACCTCAGAATAGGAGTGATGTGATCTTTCCTGTTTGCTCCAGTGAGGAGCCTCGCTGCAGAGTTCTGGACCAGCTGAAGGCGGTCAAGGGCTTTTTGGTTCAAACATGTGAAAAGTGTGTTACAGTCATCTAGACGGGAGGAGATAAAAGCATGAAGAACCATTTCCAGTTCAGGTTTTGACACCAACTTTCTCAGTTTGGAAATATTTCTCAGATGATAAAAACAGTTTCTGACCAGCTGTTTTGAGTGACCTTCAAGAGACATTGATTGGTCGAAAATAACACCCAGATTCCTCAGGTTTGACTTTACAGCAGAACTTAAATGACCAATATGTTGACTGATCAGAGGGACCATCCTATCAGGGGCAACAATCAGACATTCAGTCTTTTCAGGGTTTAACTGAAGGAAGTTCTTTTCTAAACCAGTTAGTAATGGCAGACAGACACTCCAGTAGTTCAGACAGTTTGTAGAACTCTGAGTCCTTGAAGGAGCGGTACAGCTGAATGTCATCTGCATAAAGGTGGTAGGAGACATTGTGACATCTACTAATGATCTGTCCAAGAGGATGGATATATAGTAAAAACAGGAGTGAGGTTCATGACTGGTGAGGTTCATGACTGGTGAGGTTCATGACTGGTGAGGTTCATGACTATTTCCAAAAATTCAAATGCAATCAAGATTCTCTTGGAGCCCTGAAAGACAAGAAAAAATAAGTTGTTTGCGTTTTTTTAGGTTGTCACCTCTGACCAAGTTTTAATCTTTTTCTTGATGAATTATTAGCAAATGAACTTTTTCCTTAAAGAGACACAGTTTTTATTGTTGTTGCTGAGCTCTGAACTGTGAGTATACTTTGATAAATAAATTAAATCTGATCCAATATTTGAGTATTACCAAAAAGAGATTCTCTCCTGACTTAGAAATGTCAACATTTTTAATAAGCTTTCATTTCAGCGCTTAACAAAGCTTTGCTACTTTCAGAAATAAGGAAAATAAACAATTGAAGGAAGTTGCTTTTAAGTCATAAAGTTAAGAGAAAAACAATGAATTTGATTTGACTCAGAACACTGGACAGCTTGCATATATTTGTAGTGAAGCGCTTTGGGGAGTGAAGCACTCTCGAAAAATGCTTTACAAATGCAGGCTTTACCATTTATTTATTTTCTTTTAGTTCTTCCATACTGCACTCCACTCCTAGTACTCAACAGAATAGGCTTTATCATGTATTTTTCCTATACACTCTCCTGTACCCATGCTCTATATGTTATCGACATGTTTCCTACGGCAGTGACACAAATATCCATGATTTTACCACAGACTTTGGGCCACGTCCTGGCAGGACTCTCTCAGACCACATAATGAAAAAAAGAAAGAAAAAAAAGACCACATAAGGACGCAGCTATAAAATCACACCTGGTTGGTTCAGCTCTGATGGCGTGATGAGGTCGTAGCCAAGGCATCAGGCCAACGTGGCAAGTCCTGCTTCACATTATCAGTGACCACATCAATGCACACTGCCTGTTTGCTGCACCTGATATGTTGCCACCATGATATTAAACCACTGTGACCTTGCCACAGAAGTTTAGCACAATCTCAAAAACACTCCAGGAACTGTCATACTCTGTCACGTCTAATGGGAGCCTGTCTGTGACTCAAGAGGGAAGGATGGTTGTTCACTGATCGTAAGGTAAACCATTCAACCCCCAGCCTCAGAGGCACACATTTCAACATCACCTTGAGCAAGATACTCAACTCCAAGGTTGCTCCCCAAATGCTGTACAAACGGCAGCACACTGATCCTCACAGATTAGCCAAATTCAGAGGTTATAATTGTATTAATTTCCCCAAGGGGGCAAGAAATGATCAATTATTATTATTATTAACTGTGTTCTTAATACCTGATCAATATCTTTTTCTGACAGATTTTTTAGGTCATCTCGTGTGAAGGGGATCTTCCCTAAAAGAGGTCAACAGGTGACAAGGGTCATGACAGACAGAAAGTGTCCAAACAAACAGCAAATGCATCAGAACTTGCTGCATATGTAGCTTCAAAACACATAATTAAACCATGGAGGGGTGAAATAAGGTGGAATCTAGAAATATTCTCTATCAAACAGATGGCAGCAGGATGCACTGTGGGAAAAAAGTCATTCCAGTGCTGGGAGGAGGACGCTTTAGGCAATGCAGTGACATTCACATGGATATTATTTTGACAGATAGAACCACCTAACCAAGCTCTGCAGACCACATACAGCTTTGATGACAGCACAGTGGCCTCTGTCAGCAGGATAATGCACCCAGCCAGACAATGGCTGTTGTAAACTAGGAGCTAATGTTAGCCTAAAGCTAATACTGTCATGCCCATTGATGATGCATGGTGAAAGTACAAAGCTTATTGATCAAATTTATACCAAATCCCTCAATCTGTTTCTGGAAACGCCAACCAGGGATACAATTATTCTGCATACTTGAGTCCTTTTGCTACATTTAGAGACTTTTTTTCATAGTTTTTTAATTATCACAGCATCAATCAAGGTCTTTTCTACAAAGCATAGGTTGTGCAGGTGTTTTGTTTGTTTTTTATCTGGTACATTAATTAAGAAGCACTTTTACATCGAAGTTGTTTCTGAAATACATCAACAGCTGTCTGCCATTATCCCCTTTAGGGAGAGCTGCACTTAGCACTCACTATATAGTCGGCACGTAAATAAGCAGGTGGTTAATCCAAATACAGCCCTGGGATCTGAATTCCCCAAGACGCAGGCTGTTGGAGAATCCGTTAAATGTGCTGGAAAAACCTTTCTGCACTTGGATGAAAATAAATTGTGTAACAGTTGTTGAACAGTTTGTTTATTTGGCCGGGAGGAGATTCAGCTGTCAATCATCTCTCATTGAAATGGTTAGATGAAGAAGATGAATCAGAATAATAAGCGAGCCAATAATTACAGCCTTTTTTTCCCTGAATTTATCCTTGATTGTTGTTTTTATTTTGGTTGTTATTTGCTCTCTTGTATTGATTTGTGTTATTGAGACAGATTTTACACCAAAGACTAAAGACATAAAAAGGTTTTCATCGCAAAGTTTTGCCTTTTTTAGAATAGTTTTAAATAGTTTTATCGAGTGCTTTTAAAAAAAGCTTGCCGAGCGCCGTCGTGTCCGTTTGAGTGGGTGTGGGAATTTGAGTGAAGTCTACAGGAAGCTCATGATGGAGTACGTCGACGTCTGGGGAAAAGAATCAAACAACAAATGACAAGTGGCTGCCCACTTGTATTCCAGCGTTTGACTGAGCGCTCCACAGAAATGCAGATGGAGATAGGCCGATGACAGAGAAACGCTGTCTGTCAGCTGGAAATAAAACGAAAGACGTAGGAGACAGACAGAGACAAAGGAGTGGACTCGGGAGAGAAACTGAGAGATAAAGAGGAAGAATGGAGTGAAGCAGAAAATGAATGAAAGTGAAGGGATGACAGAGATAAGGGGACTTAGTGAGGACAAGACCGACAGCAACGGTGGGAGAGAAATGACCTGAGACGACGGAAGAGGAATAATGGAGTCGTGGTTGGAGGAGAGGTGAATAAAGTGATAGAAAATGAAGGGAAGACGGTCTTTGTCATGTAGGAAGCAAAGTGTGACAGTTACCTGAACCCTCGCTGTTCTCTGTGTCTGTCCACAACCCCCATCACACCTTGACAGCCTGATAATACACACACACACACACACATAAACACATTGACGAGCAACTGCCAAGCCTGAAACAACCACACAGATTAAAAAAGAAAAAAAAATGTTGGCATGACTGCGTCTTTGACTGCAGTACGGATGAAATGAAACAAACAACCCTAGGGGATCTTGTAATTCTCAGAGTCCTTTGATTGAAAGCTGAGGAACAGATTTTTTTTTCTTTTTCATTTTCTGAATGCAGAAATGTGGTGTAATGCAAATCAGAAGCAATTTGTTTAGCCTGTGAAGGGCAGAGTCCCATTTCTCTCTACCGATTTCTAATAATGATACATGGATATGTCATAAAAGAAATTAAAGCAATAAACACTGGTGGCAAAAGTACTTAAAACTCCTAATTAAAAATCTTGAATAGTTATGTCGCTTTATTGCTGCATTAGCTGTTTGTTTTATTGCTGCTTCCGGAACTCGTTACTCCAAGTAATGCTGAAGCTTTACTTTTAATAGGTAGTTAGGATACTTTGGCTATTTTGAAGTGTGTTTTTGTAAAAAGTTGTAAATAATTAACATCTTCTTGCCCCAATTGCTTCCTGAATTCTCCTATTTTGGATAGAGTAATAGACCCTGATGAGCTGATGGCTGGTCCAACAGCAGCCTAGACCAGAGACTGCTGCTGCCTTATACACTACATAATTGTCGTTATATGAACATTTGATCATCAGTTTTGAATTACTGTTTTTTTTACAGGTAATCCAGTTGATTTACCTGTATTAGTATAAACTTCAGTACATTTTGTTTAACAAGTAAAGATTCAGAACAGATTTGGAGGAACATTCCAGTTGTATGCACTAACTGTGACTGATTGATTTTGGCCAGATGTCACTTTTTCCTATTTTGATTAATAGGGATTAGCAAGGAATTGACGCCTTCATGAGCTGACTTAGTGTAACTTTTATGGAGAGAAGTATAGAAACATGGCATGGCAGACAAACCTTTTGTATGTATATAGGCAGGAGTTACGACAGCTCTAATTGTTGCATGTGACATTTGGATAAAAAACAGTAAGAACTGACATCTTCTTGTATTTTGCTATATCATATAATCATGATTTCAGCACGTATAAATATCACCAGAAACAGCAGAATGTAGTGTCATCCACGTCCTCCAGGGGTCAAGTCCAGCGGGAAGTTCTTTATTATTTCTGCCACAATAACAGTGAAATGGAAAATGATATAAAGGTTTATAAATAAACATTTGCATGAACTATTGTGAAACTGAAGAGATTTACATTATTTTAACGTAGCAGCAATTCCCGTCAGTCCATTTGAACAGGCCATTTCTAGCTAGTCAATACAACCTGAATGGACCCACATCCATAGCAGATTACTGCTGTCCTACAAAATAAATCACCTTAAGACCTAATATATGGAAATGTGTTGTTTGATCAGTTATTTCTTTGTGGTAACAATGCTCTCGGCTATTACATATATTGTTGGAAAGCCTGATTATTCATCTTACTATGAGGTATAACTTGTAATGATTGTGCATTTGTGAAACAAGCAGCACAGCTAAACATGTAGCGCACCCCAAAAAAAATCCTCCGTGGTTTGTCAAAGATCCTTACACAGCCACAACAGCTTGGCTCCTCCTCCTCCTCCTCTTCCTCCTGCTGGTCACCACCAGCCTGGCTACATCCTGCTGTGGGATGTCATCCCATTCCCCAACCAGGACAGAGTTGTTGAACGTCACCCAGCATGGTGGTGTTTATCACTCCTAACAGGATAATATTTCAGGTGACTTTACTACATTTTTAGAGGGTTTTACCCACACGTGTAGCTGTTTTACACAATCCATACAAGTTTTACCTCTTTGTAAAGTTGACTAATTTCCAATGATGTAAGATCGGTTTCCAAGTAGCACTTTTAAATCAAATGATCAACCAAACACAAAGATACTTTACTTTTTTCAGAATAAGTTTATTTCAGTTTCAGTTCCACTGTTATTCTAGCTAAAACTGACTTGAGGGTGAATCAGTAGCCATTGTGGTGCAGTTGTTAGCACATGTTGCTTGCTTCACAGCAAAAGGGTTGCAGGTTTGATTGCCGGCTGCAGCCTTTCTGCCCACACATGCATGTTCTCCCCATGCATGTGCAGGTTTCCACCGGGTACTCTGTTTCCCCTGCAAATCACAGCATGCCTTATAGGTTAAAAATTGTTGCTTTGTCTAAAAGCGTCTGTCAAATCAACAAACATAAGTGCTGCATCATTTTTACACTTGTAAAAAGTCAGAGAATTCATGTCCTGTTGTGCAGGATGGGCAGTGATGTAAAGTTTTACTAACTGTTGCATGAACCTCTATGAAATGTTGAAGCTTGGAGGCATTTTAAGACAGCAGCAGTCCACTTTGGTCTGGTCTGGACTGCAGTCAGACTAGCTGTTAGCTCAACGGTTCTGTGGGACATAAACTCTGTTTCTCCAAACAAAGGTTGTTCAGAAAGCTATCTGAAATGGATAAGTATTTATGATGTTCATAAACATTCCTATAATGATTATATCTGGAAATTATTACTGCAGTGTTTCAATTCACCTATGTTAACCCTTAAGTGTCCACAAGAAAAAAAAAATAAATCTTTTTTTGTACATTTTTATTCATTTGAGAGAAATAACAGTTACAGTATAAAGTAAGGTAATAATGTGAAATTAAACGTATTAAAGCGGCTCTCTGGAGCATTTTTCTCTGTATCAAAGTTTTCTAAATGTTTTAAATGATATTTCAGGTCTAAACTATGATCTATGGGTTGAGTTCCACAACATCTGTCATTCTGATGAAGACCCTCCTTCCTCCTAGAGACCCCTTTTCATTATTTCTTGCCGCCGACATTTTTCAGCCAATGAAATTCAAATGTCTGCATTCTCTCAACATGCACGCGCATCGACCAAACCTGTACCAGTAGGGGGTGCTGTCGTACAGGACGCTCCGTGTGTTTCTCTGTTTGCGTCTCAGCCTCACGGCTCATTTCTACTAAAAACCTACCCATTCCGCAGCTAAAGCTGGATTTATTTTTATTTTTAAACCTTTCACCTCACAGAATGGCAAGGCTTGACAGGGTTACGCGTTTATTTTGGTCAGAAAGTTCCTCCAGGGCCGAGTCAAGTTCAGCTTCAGAGTCCAGCAGCAGCTCTCTGCTAACAGAGCTAATATCAGAAGCAGCAGGGACAGAGAGGGCTCATCAGACCCTCGTAGTGTTGGAATAAGATTGTGAACTGTGAGTGATTAAACCCTACACATTGAGCTGTACAGTTCATGCCCGCAACGTATATGCACGGTGTGCACGCGCGCACACGCGACCGGACGCGCGTGTCGAGATGTTTTGAGGAGGAGCCTTTGGACGCTAGATTCAAAAACTGCTCTCTTGATGAAATCCTCCAGATTGCTGCTTTAATGGGGTAATAATAATGTACAGTATTAATTTTTAAATTAATGTTTTCAGGCTCTAACTTTTCTATATTGAGGTTTGTTTTGAACTTAAACTGGATTTACTTCTCCAAATGTTGTTTTATTCAAACAAAAAACATCTAAAACGTTCCGTTTTGCATAAATACTGTTTTCACTCAGTACTCTGTTGAAGCGCCTTTGGCAGCAACTGGAGCTTTGAGCCTTCTTTGGGATCATCCTGCGAGCCTGCCGCGTCACTCGTCTTGGCAAATCTGTTCAAACTGAACCAGGTTGGAGAAAGAAAGAGTTTCCACTGGTTCCCAGGAGTCAGATGCTCGGCTGCAGGCTCAACTCCAGCTAAACCCCACCAGAGCTGCTACTGTGTTCTCCCAAAGCCACTGCTGGGTTCTCTCTGCAGTTTGTTCAAATGAATCACACAAAGGTTTACAGTTCTTGCTGAGATGTAAATGTTCAACCCACCCAGAAACTCTGAACACTCCAGGAAAAAAAATACAACTTTTACTCAGAAACACTTTTAATGTTTCAGAATTAAACTTTCTGAATTTTTCAGAGACAGAAAAACTTCCTCCTCAGGTTGGTGCTGCCATCACCGTGTCTCATTGTGTGGATGGTTTTCATGTGTTTATTGTTGTTTAGAGTAATCCAGTCTGTATTTTTTTGTGATCTTCTGAATTTCATTCTTATGATCTGAGTCTTTGATTGACATTTTGGCTCATTTCCAGAATGCCGTTGTATGCTTTTTAATGAGGAAAGGCTTTTGGTTGACCTCGCTACCATAAAGGTTGTATACTGATAGCAGATGACTCTGTTATTTTCTGTTCATGTAAAATTCCTCTTTCACCGTCCATTCCAACATGCTGTTTTTTAGACAGTCGTGTACTGATAGGGTTTGTCTTCCAGGGAATCATTGGCATGAAATGGTTTGGGACTCGAGTCTTATACTTAACCTTTATTTAATTTAACCTTAAATGAAAGTAAGCTGGTTAATAAGCCACAGACAGGGAGGTGAACCTGGCTGCTCGGCTGATCTAATGAGTGTGGAGTTGGATCAGTGGAGCAGACATATGCTGATGCAGTTTGGGATCAAATCTAGACACATCCATTTATTATGTCTTTACAATGAAAAATAAATATATTTTTAACTATTAGATCAAATGTCTTCAAGTAGGTTTGTTTTTTCATGCATTCACTGTGACAAATAGCAGTACAATTATAAAAGTGCTGTGTTAGTGTATGAAAAATGAATCTCCAGTAGTTTAAGAGCAACTCTTCTTCTGCTGCCATTCCTGCTGTTTGTATTGTTTTCTCAGTAGTGAAAGCTGCTGTTTAAAATAAGAACCGGTCTGTGCATAGGCTGATACTTTAGAATAGAAAAAATGTTAGGTTTTTTTTTACTTCAACCTCACAGACTTGAACCTGAACTTGGACATGTCTCTTGAAGACTTGAGACATGACTTGGATGTTTTTCTTAAATTATGAGACTTAACTTGGACTTGTCCCTCAAAGATTCAACTTAACTTAGACTTGTTTCTCAAAGACTTTAACCTTGACTTGGACTCGTCTCTTGAAGACTTGAGACTTGACTTAGACTTGTCTCTAAAAAAGACTTGAGATTGACTTGGACTTCTCTCTAAAAAACTTGAGACTTGACTTGGACTTGTCTCAAAGAGACAAGAGACTTAACTTGTAATTGCCCCTCAGAGATTTGAGGTGAGACTTGGATTTGTTCCTCAAAGACTTGAGACTCAAACTAAGACTTGCTCCTAAAACTCAGAGGCTTGACTTGGACTTGCAAACATCTGATAATGAAAAAAAGTTTCCTCAACAGGACAAATAGAATTATTGCACTTTTTTCCATCTGAATTCTGAAGTATAATGTTCTAATGTGCACAAACACTTAGGTATGTCATGTACTATCTGAAGTTCTGACCTCTCTTTCTGATAAAGTCTGTCTCTCACTAGTCGACCTTTAACTACCAGGCATTCAGTTCTGGGATCATTTGGTTTATTTTATTGAACCATTTATAGTTTATTCAGGTAAATTCATTCAAACACACCATACTCACACTGACAGGAGTAACATGGAGATATTTAACATATTTGTATAAATTTGAATCTATTACATGATCAGCTGCTCTCTTTGATTTGCACAACATATAGTCAGACTGCTAAAACAAGCAGCAAAGTTTAGTGTAGAAATCAACATTTGGATCCTTCAGTGGAACATTATTATCAAGAGAAAAAGATCAATGAACAAACTATTATGTTAGCAGGTTTCCTTTTGCCTATAGAGTGAAAGTGGCCTTTGTTTGGCCTTTTTACTAAATGCAGCCTTGCATCCATAACCACAGGGGTTGAGTGTGAAGTGAGCCAATGAGTCATAGGTTACAATGTGTGCTTGGCAACTGACAGCTCAGCTGATGAGGTCAGGTCAGGTTGGTGGTAGGAGGTCCCGTTTGTCTGACGCGTTGTGTGATTAATTAATTTATTTTTTTACTTCACAGTCCACAGACAAAACTGATTTTACGTCTGGATTATGTTGGTATTTACTTGAAGTGTCAGCAGGTATGGATTGAAATTATATATACAGGTTAGTGAATATGCAATGAGTAGAAAGTGCTATTTACTTTTTAGTATTATTGTTCTGCCTCTGTTTAGGGAAATAGTTTACGTCCAACGGGACTTATGACCCAACGGCCAATCCAAGTACAGCCAGGCCAAAATGGAATGGAACCATCTTAAAGCGGCTCTGATCTCTAACATTTCTAACTGGATTATGTGAATGTTATTGTGTTATTGTGAATGTAATGTTATTTGATAAATCTTTACATTTTCATAGATTTCACGTTACGCTGTTATTTACATAGAACTCTATGGGTATTAACCATAAAAAGCCTCACCAGCTAAATGTAGCACTTCTGTTGCATCCAGGGGTCGACCAGATGGATTGAATTAGTTGATAGCAAAAACATTTTTTTTAATTTGTAAATTATTGGCAGTTTAAAGATGGCAGCAATGCACTTTGGTCTTGTCTAAGTTGGGTTTGGCCATTAGCTGTACGTCATATCTCATCGTCATCCACTTATCCAGGTGTCTTATACAATCTATCGTGCCTCAGGGGAAGAGAGGTTGCCCACTAAGTACAAGAGATAAGGGTTCAATCCCAGGCCCAAGCCATGTGTCAAAGTGTCCTTGTGCAAGATACTGAACCCTCAGCCTCCCAGGTACCATGAACTGGCTGCCGTCTGCTCCTCAGGGATAAGTTAAATGCAAATTACAACTATGTTGTTCTGTGGTGCACGTATGTGGCCACAAATTACTTCCCCTTTAGACAGGCTCCTCTTGACATGGAAGATAAGAAGACTTACTCCCAAGTCCCTCCCAGATGCTCCTCATCCTATTTTTGTTCATTAGTAAGATATAAATGCTATTTCTCCAAATTGAGGCTGTATATAACAAAAGCAATCTACAGTGAGATAGTTACTTTTATACCTTTTACAGAGAAGCAGACTTCTTTAACCACTGAAAACAGACAAAATGGAGGCGACTGGCCTAATCCCATTACATTATTGTGGTTGTGGTCAGACTATTTGATTCTAAGCCTAAACCCGGAAATTAAAGCCCAACATTACATTTCTCATATAGGACTTCATAGCAGAAAGCAAGTCTAGAATGCTTCACTGGGTTCAAACAAAGAGACCAAGAAGCTGTAAAATTTGAATTTATATTTTTTGTTCTCTGGCAAAAGTTCATGCATCACATTCCAGTTGTTGGTCATAGCTGCCATTGGTGGACATACAGGAAATGAAGGACTCCTCGTGAATATTCTGGTTTTGTTCTGTTATAACCATGTGGTGGACTCCTATAAATGCATTAGATGTGTTTACCATTCAGTAGATGCTTCAAAGATAGACTCGAGCTCTAGATCCCTCAGCCAGACAGAAATGTGTGTGTAGTTCATCTCCTCACATAACTGCTCAGGACAGTGTGTTTGCTCTGTATACTCACTTCACTTGGACAAAAAAAAGAAACTTGGTTGATTTTAATTCAAACTGAAGGTTGCAAACTCCAAGTCTCATTTTTCCAGAGGGCATCTGCCCTTCGGCTGACTGCAACTGGCTAACTGTTCCTCTACAAGGAAAACTCCAAGTTTGACCATCTCCTCCTCAGGCATGGCTGAACTTCTGAGCTCCTCTGCTGAGGGCACATGTATTTATATCTATGTCTATCTCCTCTTTCAGGCTATGGCATCGGCCTTCCCCAGGGCTCCCCTTTAACCCGCAACGTGTCAGAGTTTGTGAGTCGCTACAAGTCTGACGGCTTCATGGACATGCTACATGACAAATGGTATAAGGTCGTACCCTGTGGAAAGAGAGTCTTTGCAGTCACTGAGGTAAGTCATCAGTGGGAGTGTTCGCATTGAGAACGTGTATTGTGTGCAAAGCAAACCCTTCTGAGCTGTACTTCTATAAATGAGTCTCCCTTTGGGACTCAGACAAGATTGGCTGCCAGCTAAGGGCACACACACACGGACAAAGACATACACACAAAGATATAAAATCACATAAACTCTGGTCTATTCACTGACCTTAACCACAGTTTGAGGCACGAACTGTCTGAGCGTCGATACCTATTTGTCTTTCGTGTGCTAGATGGAGGAGTACTCGGAGTTCCTGCCTTCCCTTTTCTCTTTTGAAGGATGTGGAAATCTCTAGACAGAGGAAACTGTCTATATCTCATATTGCAAGAGAATCTATTCTACTCCCCTCGGCCATCCTTTTTTTAAATCCCACTTCAAAGTTGGAATATGGTAACAAACATAACTAGGCAACCTTAACTTCACCCTGCAACAGGAACGTATTATTCCTCCTCTCGTTTGAAGCCTGGAGCGTGGGTCACTGTGAAACAATGTGAGCATTAGTGCAAACTTGCCCTCTAGATCGGGAGCAAGAGGAGGTCAGTGTTGATGCTGATGAATTTGTCCAGTCAGCATGGGGCTAATTGCCATCAGAGGCAGAGCAGAAATGAGTTGGGTGGAGGGATCGTGATTACGGAGCAGTGGGAGAGCTCCCCACTGCCTCCTCTACTTCCTCCAGGCCCATGAAGGCGTCATGAGATCGACAGAATGTGGGCGAACCGAATGGAAACTAACTGCTCCTTTTACTCTCTCCCTGCTAAGTGCTGCTCCTTTTTATTACTCACCCTTTTCCCCTCCTTCCTTCCTTTCTTTTCCTCTCCACCATATTTTTACACCGTTTGCCTTTTTATCACTATTCCTATGGGCTGACAGCCAAAGTACTTTTGCAACAGCAGAATATCAACTGCATGTTCACGCATAGTGACCTTAATGGTAATTATTTAACACAAATAATCAATCTTTGTGTTTTGCATCCCCGCTGGCTCAACGCCTCGCCGATCTCCACCCCCGCCTCAGACCTTACAGATGGGGATCCAGCATTTTTCAGGCCTCTTTGTGCTGCTGTGTATGGGGGTCGGAGGAGCCCTGCTGACCTTGGCAGGCGAGCACACCTTCTATCACCTGGTCATCCCCCGCCTCCGACGTTCGCCTACTCTGCAGTACTGGCTGCACACCAGCCAGGTGGGTAAACATATACTCTAATAGCACATCCCGTACCCTGAAGCGCTTTTAAAAAAGCACAAATGTCAGTTTTAATCCTAATATTTCTGTCTGGTTCATGCACTCCAGCTGCTACTCTTTAAAAACCTACAGATCACCTACGCCCTCTACTGTTTGAAACCTAGAACAACAACACACTCTTCTTAAAACTTGATTACATGTTACAGAGGACAGATACAGTTTGACCTTTTTTTCCATATTACTTTAATTAATGTAAATAAAGAACTTTGTTAATTACCTAATTAAGTTTTAATGTTGCCTATAAATTAGCAAAGTTAATTAAAACAACTTCAATTAAGAATGTTTCCTACAGGCAGCATTATATTAACTGGTTCATTATCACAAAGTCTTCGTCGGTTTATTTTTCCTTATCTGACACTAATGATTTATTCTAATCTTATACAGTCTCACAATCACGTCCATATTTTCTGTATTTTGCATCTGACTCGGGGTGTGCTTTCCTAACTAAAATTATAAATACAATCTGCAGGAGCTCATTCTGCGAAACAAAACTAGAACTAACAAATGAACAACAACATTTTAAAGGTCATATGTTGTTTGGTTTTTTTGTTGTTTTTTTTTACTGTAGCTCCAGCCATTATTAAATGAGATGCCTGTGGCAATTTTAGGGGTGAATAATGAAGTTTGAATATCAAGACTGCTCACATTTGTTTGCAACATCTCTCTAAAAGGGCAGCCACTCTGGGGCAGCCTCCAGCGTTCATCACCAAACCAGCTCAGCCATGTGAAATCACGACGTCAAACTCAGGCCCACGAGGTCATCCCGATGTGGAATGAAAGTCTTCAGTGCAAAGACCATCAGATGTACATTAAAGCGTGGTCACACCTCGGTTTGGAGCTGTTCAGATTACCTGAAGCTCCCTGATACTTTAATCAAAATGGCTTTAACCAATTCTAACTTGAATTAAAATTTCATGCATTGCCTTTTTTGAATTATTCAACAGAGTTCTTGAGTCGTTTTCTGAGAAACAGCTGTCACAGATGTCCCGTGCAGCCGGGTGGAAGAATATTAGCTCCTCCACATGCAGCTCCCCTGATTTCCTTCAGGTCGGATGAAGTCGTAACAACATTTCCTGTTTCTGATCATCTTCTCTGCTTGCAGAAAATCCACAGAGCTCTGAACACGGCGTATGAGGATGTCGGGAAGGAGCTGACCGGCCTCGACCAAGAGTAATGAGCTCACTGACATTTTGTTACACCGTGCTGTTCTGTTCACAAGCTCTGAAAATGAATGAAATATGTTAGGAGTTTTAAGGATAGAAATAGCTATGGATGTGAATGGGCCTGGTTATGATAGAAAATTGGAGGAGGTCAAAACAATAAAAACCTAAACATCTGTGACTCCAACACATTATACATTGAAGGAGCAGAGTGGTAATCATTAGGAGACAAAGGTTTAAGGCCTGTGTTTGGGGAGGGGCGAAATGCAAATTTTTTAAAGCTAATTTGACCTACATTTATATCTTTGGAAGGTGTGAAATTTAGTTGGATTTTACCTAAATAGTCATTTCACTCTAAAAAAAAATAAATAAATACTCACTAGAGAAACATACAGTGCATCTCAAAGGACATACAGTAAATTCCCATTTTTATGAACTTGTGGAGGTTTGACGTTCCTGAATAACTTGATTTCACACAAAGTTTTTACTCTAGTTTGCCTGTTTCTTGCTTAGAATAGTTTCAGTCCTTTTTGGACACTTCAGTAAACTGATTTCTGGTTTGTTTGTGTCTCATCTTGACGGCTTTATTCCTTAACAAGCTAGCAGCTAGCGGTGTACTTGTTGAGCTGAACTGAATCAAGAATTTAGTAATTCTTTTAGAAATGCATAAAAAATCACTGCTGTTCAGAATTGGCCAACACTCAGCATAAGCTGTGATCCAGAAGGATGTGTTTTGTTTTTTTTTTCCTTTCGGTTCATGAATGCATCATTGCTGAAAGTTCATTCATGCTAGCAAAAACAAACCATGTGGAAATTTTTACTTACAGAAAAAGTTTTTCAGGAATTGAACAATAGTATTCTGTAGAGTTCTTTGAGATCAATTAGTATTGCTAGGTCAGAGCCGCATACTGTAACCATACTGCAGCCATACGTTTGCCCTTTTAAACTGTGATTCCCAAAGTTGGGGTTGGGATTCGACTCTGGGTCAAAAAGCACCAACTAGAGGTTCAGTAAAAAACATAACTTCACAAATATTTACCTATACCATATTTAACCTTAACTGTTGCAAAAATATTTTCTAAATGATGTAATAGTTGACTATATTTTTTGTTAAATGACTTGTTTTTATATATTTCATCCAGCAGTAGTTTGGATCATTTGTCTTTTGCATCGTTTATTGGGTCCAAAAGTGAAAAGTTTGGGGACCACAGCTTAAAAAAAATGAGCTGCAGTTTCTCCACTTGCTTCATTGATCAGGCGCCTACACTCGTGTAGTCATGACGATGAAAAACCTTCAACACAACAACTCATCTGCAATGTTTTCATCTAACTCTGTGTCTTGTTTAATCTGCATTTGATACCAGCTGATAACTCGGAATTTTATTTTCCCATCAAACTTTCTGCCAGAAAGAGGGAACGATATAAATCAGTTTCTAATATTATGAGGTGTCATCTCACTGATAATAATAATAATACATTTACTGTTTGTACATTTTTTGCAATCACAGTCAAAAAGACTCACCATTTCTACAGATATCTCACAAATATAAAATTAAAAAACCACTTACTATAAAAAATGTGAAATAAATAATTTAAAGGAAAAACAACATAGTTGGAATTGAGTAACCAACTCAGTGCTTCTTAGCAACATGGTCTAGTTTAGTAAATGTATCTTATATGCTTATAGTGTTTAATAGAATATGTATCTGTTGAACAGAATATCTGACTGGATCTATGTTTTCTGCTGTGATCTTCTTTTACCAGCCCCTCCTCTTGCATCTCAGAGAACTGCACCCTACACAGAAAACAGCATCAGCCTCCTCCCCCATCTCCCCCCACATCCCTGCCTGCCTCCTCTACAGCTGGAGACACCGGGAACTCCTCGCCATCCCATGATCACAAAGAGAAACGAGTTCACTTTGACCTGGAAACACTTCACAGCTACCGCCTGCGCACACACACCGCCTCTGTACGTGGGCGGCCTGGGATGGTGGGTCGTCCCGGGCTCGGCCTGGGCGGGTTGGGGCTGAGCACCCTGGGAGGTTTCACCTCCCCTCCTCAGATCAGCCTCCACGCCAACGGCGGCCCCGTCTCGACTTTGGTGTCTACAGGTTTGGTGCTCACCCCCCTGGGGAACAGGGCCGCCCAGACCAGCCTGTGGGAGGGCGAGCTCCAGGAGCTGCAGGTGAAGATCGAAACGTTCCGCAACCAGCTGAGAGAAGCTCTGGCCAGACGGGCTGAGATCCAGAGCAGCCTGGAGAGAGAGAGGAGTGGACTGGTGCGCAGAGATACCAGTCTGGAGAGGGAACGAGACAAACAGAGGATACAGACGATTAGTACAGACAGAAGTAGCTCCGCTCAGCCCAAACTCCCTGAGAGAGACAGAACCAGCCAGCTGCAAACCCTGAACAATCAGCAGGCTGGGAGGGCGACCCAGTCAGGTGGATCTGGGACTGTGGGACAGGGGAGAAGCAGCCAGCTGAACACGGTGAACAGTTTGGACAGAGGAAGAGTTCTAAGTTTGATGGGAGAAAGGACTGTCCAATCACGTACTTCTGCTAGCTTAGAGCGAAGTCAAGTCAACCAACAAATAGCTGGAAACACGATTGTCCAAACGAGGAACACTTCGAGCCTGGACAGACAGCAAACTAACCTATCACGCACTCTGAACACTTTGGAGAGGACGAAAGCCAATCAGCCCAGTGTGAGCGGTGGAACCTGATTGGCCGTCTGCAGCCTGAAGGATTAAACAGACGGCCAATCAGGTGTTGCTTACATAGCCGCGGGAAGAAGGTTTGGTTTGTATGGTTTCACAGGATGAGTTTGAAGACAGAATGCAACACGGGTTGATTTACATTAACATGTACAGAGATCTACTAATTTTTGCAGCCAGAAGATTTTTAAGTTTTGCTTCAAATTGCAGCTAGAAACTGAAGTGACTTCATCCATGAAAACTTAAATAAGCAATATAATTAAATGAGAAGCAACGATTGTCTCGGTTTAAAAGATTGGATACTTTTAAAAAATAGAAACGCTAAAGCTAAAAGGCTAACCTGAAAAGTTAGATAAGTTCAAAGATTTATAAAACACACCTGATAAAACGTGCATAGATATCAGCTAAGATAAAGTGCAAAATTGTTTTTACAATTTATAGTTAATTAAATTTAATAAAATGCACATGCGGGGAAACACACAGCTAAAAAGCTACAGTTATTTTGTAGTTCATGTCAAATTTTGCCCAAAAAGAAAATGTTATTTAGAAAATGAAGCAGCTGTGAGGGCCGGATACGCAGACTGATGATGATTTACTTGAAGCCAAAATGAAATTGATTCGAGTTCAGTGTGTTGATGGTTTTTTAATTTTATTTTGGAGATCATCATCTACCGCACATGTTAAAACTACATGTTGAATGTTTATGTAGTAAAAAAAAAAAAAATTCACTTTGTTAAATAATCAAGCCATGAGGGAAAATTTATATTTAATCAAAAAAAAAATGTTTGTTTTTGCTCAAATATAAAGCTCCAACTTCAGGCTGCAGCGTCTTCAAAATGTCCTTTTTCTGAATCACTCCACCACAGTAGAGTCCTCAATGGTAAAACGTTTAGTTACAGAAAGAATTCACAGATACATGCTGCAAAACAAACTAGTATAACCCAGTGTTATAACACATATATGGATGCTGTTTGAAATATAAACAGAAATGATGCTTTTTTAATATAATTTCATTTATAACTAATTTAAAATAGAAACACAAAAAGCTTTCATTAGTAACCTTCACACCTCTTAAGGTTCAATTAAAGCTAAGTAACATACGAGGCTTTGCTTTCAGGCAAAACCCCCAAATCTTCCTTCTTTATTTCACGTTTTTGCATAACTCAACAACTCTGTTGGTAACCCTTCACCTTTTGTCTGCAGTGTCTATGTGTTTGTTCATATTACTCTCTTCTGAACACATTTTTTTTTTTTTTTTTTTTTTTTTTTTAATTCCTGAACAGTTTAGTTTTTGGAACTACAAGGTTTCTGCCCCACAGCGATGTTCTGATCCACACATTCTGCATTTAACACCACTGCCTTTACACTAAAGAGTCCAGGTGCTGAACTGACCCACCTGCAGTCCATTAGGGTCACACTTTGGAAATATGTTGTTAGGAAAATAGTTCTTTCAAAACTGCGGTTCTTCTACATTCCAGCCCTCACTATGGTTATGGGATTTGGATCATGACAAGGGACTGAAATGGGCCTCCTTAGACGAGAGGTTCAGCTCAGCCTTAAGGATCAACTGTGGAGTTTCGTCATCCAGTGAGAGATCAGATTAGAGCAGCTGCTCCTCCTCGTTGAAAGTCAGCTGAGCTTCAGCTTGAAACCCCAGATTTTCCCAGGCCTAGGGTTATAATCCCTCCAGCGTATCCTTATCACAGAGGACTTTGAGTGTCCTAATGTTAGAATATTTTGGAGTGGACATCAAGCTGGCAGCAGTCCATCTGCTGGTGGCAGAAAAACACTGGAAATAAGCAGAGTTTAACCAAGACAGGACCCAAAGCAAAGCAGAAACGTCTTGTTGTGCAGTTGGTTCTCAGAACAGAAATGGGAGGTAAAGTATCCTTTACTTTCATAGAATACCATCATCAAAGAAGCCCTCTATCTGTGGTTGTATGACTATTACTTTGTATTATTACTGAATACAAACATAGCAAAGCCTTTCTTGTTGATAACAGTCTACGTCACATAGCTGAATGCTGAAAGTCAGTCCTGTGAGCGAAACCTCTAAGCTTTCTGACAACACAATGCCCTGGAGATGACCGGTGTGCATTTAAATGTGTGCATGCTTTAAGTTTTCCCTTTGGATAGACACTGAGTTTCCATGAGATACACGGAGATGTCTGGCCTGTGTAACTTGGGCCACCAAGCCTAACCCACCAACCAGAGTGAGTAGGGGTCAGGAACGTCTCCCCATTGCTAACAGTTAGCCTATTAGTGTTAGACAGCCGGCAAACAAATACAATACTCAACAAAATGATCAAAACAACTGATATTTAGCATCCAAACAAGACACAAATACAGCGGTCACTATCTGTCACTGCTTAGGCTCCGCCCATAAAATACAGAATCAGTGTTTACAAACATCAAAATGCTCTATGGATGAAGTTATACCCAGAATTTTCAAACACCTGATGTTAAAGGCTTTAAGGTATTCCCTCTTCTGTCCCAGGAGCTCTGAAACATCTTAATTTATTCAGTCAGTTATTGCTTATTTATCCTCATTTAAAATGAAATTCGTTTTAATAAAAGACCATATTCCTGTGAATATTTTAAACAGCATCCCAGCTGGTTTTGTAAACTGAACAGTGCAACACATTGTCCTGGTGTTGAGACTCCATCCATCCAGGAGAGGAAAACTACAGCCCAAAGAATTTCAACGAAAGAAATTCTCCTGGGAAATGTTTTCTATTGTTTTGACCTGTGTGGAGGCAACATAACTGTTTATCTGAGCCTCTGTTGCCTCAAAAATTTTTTCTTCTAATGTGTCTCTTGTGATAACCCAACTTTTCAAAGTGCAATACTAAATTACTGCAAAATCCCTTTAATTAAACCCCCAGCCCTCTCTTCATCAGGGGTGTTAGAGGTCTGAGAGTTTGTGTGGCGTTTTCATCACTGAATGAATTTATTTGCTGTAACTGAAAGCCTTGTGCTTTCAGAGAACTTTTTAAATTTGTAGCTATGTTTCTATTATAAACCCAAGCAGACTTTCTGACTGTGTTTAGGGATCTTGTTAAGTCACTGAGTTACCCACAAGAGGGAGCTGCCTCCCTGCTTCCCGTGGCTATGGACGCTGGAGAGTACGTGATGTGAGAAGTTTTGTTCATCAAAAATAACAGATGACACATTCAAGCAGTTGATTATTGACGAAATAACAGCATGTGAAATGTGCATTTTGACCTTTGTTCTCATGCAGAGGCAGAGGACCTGGGGGGGGAGATAAGGTTTTATAAAGTCTCTCCAACACAAATCAGTCTCACCCGTCATCCTGAGACATTTTTATTTGTCTCTCAGCGTCTCGAACAGGAAATTTAACCAGCCAACAAATCAGAAACACACACGCTGATATCGCTCCGAACCTTACCCGGGTGGTACTGATGTACATTTCAACATTTCTGACTTTGCTGTGGTGTGAAGTGGTTGTGTTCACATGCCATGGTGTCTAGAAGGACATAAATATTTTAGACCTTTTATTGACGAACAAAAGCTTGTGGTACTGAATATTTAAAGAGATACTTTTAAATTATCCCTTACAAAAGTTATATCAACGTATTATAAAGTTTTATGCTTAAATGGACATTCTCATGTTTTGAAATAAAGATTTATATATTAATGTGCTTGGATTATGTCCTTTTTAAAGTAAGACTGGTTGTTAAAGCAGATTATAATTTAGGGATAATGAACGGTGAATACACAGCCAGCATGCTGCGAAGGTTTGTCAAGATTTTTGCACAAGACCAGGGGCGGTTCTAGGGGTGGCCAGGGTGGGCCAGTGCCCCCTGGCAGCAACCCCCCCCCCCCCCTGCTAAGTGCTGAGTGTCAGGCATTAGAGATAAACCAAGAGATCAAAGTGTTTTTGCAAATAGTTTTATCTTGAAGCTAATTGAAGTTATTGTGTCCGAAGCAACTGAATTCCTGTTATGTTGCTGTAATTATACACTAACATTTGACATACTTAAATACAACGTTTGTAGTTTTTTTGTTTTAGATTGTGCCCCTCTAAAAAAGCAGCTAGCCCCAGCCTGATCCCCCACCCCCCACCCTATCCTCCAATGTTGGTCTAGGACCTCCACTGCACAAAACCATCCCCCCCCCAAAAAAAAGTTAACTGAAGAGAGGTTGGTATATTTAGGACAAAAATTATGAATCTACTGGGGAATTTTATTTATGAAAAAAGAAACTTAGACAACAGCATGAATTACTTTTGTTTCCAGACCGTTGTACCTGTAGAGAAACCTGTAGTTGCTGAATTCTGGGATAAGATTTGATTAATGACAGGAGTTTGATATTAACACAATGCATTTTGTCCTAAACAAAATGAAATAATTTTTTTTATTTCATTTCATGCCTTTTAAATATCAGTTGATTTTTTATTTGCTATTAAACACAAACATTTACACTCAGTGGTCACTTTAATAGGTACACCTGTTTAATTGCTTGTTAACACAAGTGGCAGCAACCTGATAGATTTAGACGTCTAGATGTGGTGAAGACAAATGACTGAAGTTCAAACTAAGCATCAGATGTAAGAAGGAAGTTGATTTTAGAGACTTTGAATGTGGCATGGTTGTGCGTATTTTAGAGGCTGCTGATCTATTGGGATTTTCACTCGTGTTTAGGGCTTATAGGGAATGATTTTAAGAAGAGCTGTCAAATGAGAATGGGCAGCACACTGGTTATAAAGATGGTCAGAATTTGGTGTTAACATTATGAAAGCATGGATCTATCCTGCCTTGTATCAGTGGTTCAGGCTGCTGATGCTGTGGGGGAGGTTTTCTTGTCCCGCTTTGGGTCCCATAGTACCCACTGAGCATGGTTTAACCACCACAGTGTATTTTTGCTGACCATGTCCATCCCTTTATGAGCCCAGTGGATCCATCTTCTGATGATACTTCCAGCAGGATACTGCTCCATGTCACAAAGATCAAATGACCATGAGTTCAGTGGACTCAAAAGGCCTCCACAATCACCAGATCTCAGTCCAGTCCAGAACCTTTGAGATGTGGTGGAACAGGAGATTACCATGATGGACGTTTAGCCAACCAACCTGCAGCAGCTGTGTGATGATGTCATGTCAGAAACTCTGAGGAGAGTTTACAACACCTTGTTACATCAATGTGACAAGAGTCCAACCCAGTAGTGAGGTGTACCTGGAGTAAATTAGAGCAAAATTTTAAGCAAAAACTTCACAGGTTTCTAATAAAACTATTAATGAACTCACCAAACTCTGATCTCTACTCTGTTAAGCTGCTCTTTGTTCAGAACCAACACTCTGAGTTTGGGTCTCTTCTCATGCAGTGGCAGCTTTTTGCCACATGGTGGCACTTGAATCCATCAATAAAATATGAGTGCAGCTTGTTTGCAGGTGTCACCTGCAGAGAGTGACTTTGCATTATACACGTTTTATTGAGAGTTGGACTGAGACGCACAACAATCATTTCTCCTGAAAGGAAACCCAGCGATGGACTTTTAAACCTTTGAGAACTGAACTGAAAACAGTTTAAACGTCTCTGCATGTGACATTTAGTGAGGGCACAACTGAAGTTAATGTCATAAAATATCTATTTTGACGACATAACATGAGCTATAGTTGAAAAAAGGACAGAGTGATGAGAGTAGCATGCTGATGATTTAGCTCTGGTGCATGAATCGAACTGTATGAAGTGAAAATATTCACAATATAAACCCATCAATCATGAGGTCTTTGTACTTGCACATGATTGGATTCTCAATCTTATGAAATAAACCAACAATAGGCTCTTTGTCAGGCGTCTTCAAACCCTGTAGGGACACGCTGGATGAGGAGTAAAAAAATCAATCAGAATCCAATCATAAAACTGAGTTTTCAGGGTGAATTTTTAGGCATGCAAGCATGAAACTAAACAACAATATGACAACTGATAGGTGATGGGGAAAAAACATTGTTTATCAGTTAGAGTGGCAGCTGGCAGGGTTTGGGCTGAATTGGACACCAAGTGAATGTTCTGCCCTTCAAGTTGAGAGGACCTAAGCTGCTTCGACAAAGACAACATTGTAGTTTTATGGTCACATTTTCTGTGCAAATGCAGTTCTTTATGTGTATTTTTAGAGTGTTTTCCCACCTTCAGTGTTTTAGTCCATTAAATTAAACACTGGTTCATTTTACTTACTGATGTAAAAACAGTAATTGCAGTAGGGCGTAGACCAGAACAGCCGTAATGAAGGAGGTGGTCTCAGTATGGTTCCAAATAAACTCTAGGGTGATTAGTTTATTGTATGAACATGACCTGACACAACTATTAGGTGTATGCTGTGAAAGGGGATGTGATTTGTATATACCTCAGTACAACGTAGTGGGATTTGTTCTCTATGCCTGAGGAGCAGAGGGAAGCCAGTTTCACCCAGGAGGAAGTTGGGGGGGTTGACATGTGGTTTGGGCCTGGGATTGATCCCTGATATCACAAACAGCAGACCACCTCTCTTCCCCTGAGACACAGTCACCCCCAAGGCCAGGTGTCATTGCATTCTGGTATGCATGATAGCTCACAAAGGACAGTCGCTACTGAGTAGCTCCAAGCTAGCTGAAAATGAACTGAGGGCTCATACAGTATGCATGAACAACAAGATACATTGTCTCACTGATATTTATACAGATGACTAGATTTGTCATTTTGACCCATAAAAACACTGAAGAGTTCAAATTGTTCATAAACAGCTCAGGAGAGGAGAGGAGACCTGTTGTGAACTAGCTCAGGATCAGACCATAGCTCCTTCCTGTGTTTCCTTCTGGTAGTCCCGCCTCCAGACACACCTGACCAATCAGCACATTGAAATGTAGTGTGTACTAGTAACGCATTTTGTTTCATTTTCAGTTTTCCCTGTGTGGAAAAAATGAACCATGGAAAAAAAGTTACAAATGAACACAATTATGAACTGATTCAGACCAGAAAATATGTCCTTAGACTTAATGATCAGGGAGGAGTCACCAGGTCATGGGAGGTCATGGCTCATTGATGAAAGTGAAGGTTGGCCAAAGTTGTCTGGTTCAATTCAAGAAAAGCTTTTAAAGTTATTGATCTTTCTGAAAGATGTTGAAAGACACAAAGAATTGCAGAATGTTGATTGGTTCAGCGCCAATTAGACTGGTCTGATGATGTCAGGTGGGGGGTTCTTCTTGTTTTTTACATTAATTAATGCCTATGTACATCACAGAAAGCATGGTGAAAGCATGCATTATGCAGAAGAAGGCCAACTAAATATATTTTGGATCCTAGGGAAGTGAATACCTTTAATCCAAACACCATGTAAACCCCTTCATGGAAAGGCTATTCCTTAATGTTAGAGCTTATTTCTGCAGAACTGCATCCTGTCATGCAGCAAAAACTGGTTGAAGAATTGTTTAAATAACACAATAATTCAAGGTGTTGACTTGGCCTTCAGATTCTCAATACACTTAAGGAACTGTGTATTTATGTTTAGCAAGCAAAATCTATAGACACTATCAGAAAACTTTTAACTGACCATTTTATCTTCAGAGGTTTTGTGCAGTTTTTGCCCCAAATGGTTCTGCTCCTTATTAGACAGGTCCTCATACTCTAAGAACCAAAATCTTAACATTTGTTTATTCTCTTTGTCAACCTGTATCTCTGTAGACATCTACAATATGTATGCAAACGAGCACAAGGCATGTTTGTACTCATAACTCAATGGCAATAGTCGGCTTTTGGTTCAGATGAGTATCTGGGTCACATGTGTGAACAGCAGTCAAGACCAATTTTAATCAAACTTACAAATCCCCAATGAACGTACCCTCCAGCAATCAATTACTATCCTACTGGGGTGGATGACAAAAAGTGCTGACATTTAAGAACTTTATAGGGAAAATATAATTGTGTCAAGAAGAAAATTCACAATGTTAAGAATAGTTTTCTGTGGGAGACAGCGGAAAGGGTTCAGCTACCTCTACCTCACGTCTCTCCTTCCCTCTCCACAGTGCTTTGTCTAGTAGGTAAATAGGAGCCAGACACAGTGAGTGATGAGTTTATTAGCTCCTACCAGCTGTGACCAACCCTTGGGTATTATTGGCGAGGTAGCTGTATCAGTGTATGTGTGTGTGTGTGTGATCACTGAGACGTGGGATCTAGGCACAGCAGGGGGAATGAGAGGCGAAACAGGAGGGGTGGGAATCAGAAGCGAGGGAGTGCCCCGCGACTACCAGAAGAACTCCCTGGCAACTAGAGACAGGATCAACACTAAATGGGGCGCCCCCATTCTTACAGCTCGGAGCCAACTGACAGACTGAGAGAGGAGAGGTGGGGTCGGGTATGCAAATATCCGAATGCCATTGGAGAATGGTCAGCAGGCGATCTCCTACCCCATACCTTTGCAAGTTCTGCTCAGATACTAACACACAGGCGTCCCTGAACGTGTCACAGACGTAGAACAACCTCGCAAAGGGAGTCAAATGAGTATTTGAGCTCAGCTTTAAGCCTTATTAAGAATTGATAACCGTGAGAGCAGATATAGATCTCTTATCTCCTGAAGCACAGCTGAGTGTTTGATGTTAATTACCTCATGATGAGTCAGAATCATCTGGGTTTGAGTGGATTCCGGGGTGATCTGAATGCACCACAGTGGTCACCCACCTGCCACACCCCTCACTGTAAACAAAGGCAACTGAGCCGTGTTCCTCCCAGATCAGATAGCAGCATTTTGTGTTTGTTTCATATTTCAGTTCAACATGAAAACCAAACCCTTCCTACAGATAGGAGTTTATCTCCAAAACCGCCCCCTCGTTTTTACGCACATGTATGCGTGGGGTTTGTGATGCACGCATATAAACACACTCACGCGGACATGCGCACATGAGGTGTGTACACACATTCCAAAAAGCTCCCCCTTTGTCTCGGTCGCCTCGCGGCCCTGGAACGGCAGCGTGGACCAGACTGTCTCCTCCCCCCACCATCAGCGCGCGCACACCACAACTCTCCCCTCCCTCTGTAGCTCCCCCATACCCTCCCCCTTCTCTCTCTCTCTCCCTCAACCCCGCCTCACCCCCTCATGCTTTTTTGTATGTGTGCGTATGAGTGTGTGTGAGTGTGAGTGTGTGTGTGTGTGTTGTGAAGCTGCGTACCCGAAAACCAAGTGACGGATGGAATCTGCTTCTTTTTTTAAATAAAATATTTTAGTATCCATCGGATCCACGTTCTGCTGGATGTGTGCGTGGGGGGGGGGGGGGGGG
>SSNR01000190.1:331254-374942 GCA_006937965.1 Callopanchax toddi
GGGGGGGGGGGGGGGGGGGGGGGGGGGGGGGGTGAAGAAGCAGGAACCTGGGAGGGAGGAACCGCGTGGACGCACGTGAATCTTTCACTCATCCAGAGCCAGGAAGCAGATAGGAGAGGAGCGCCTCACCAGCAAGTGCGGCAAATTGGACTTTCCACCATCAGCATCCCTCCTCTCTCCTCTCCATCCTTCCTCTGTTTATGTAGATAGATACGTCTCTCCCCCCTTCCTCGCTCCCATCGCTCGTTCCCAGAATAGTGAGGAGGATTTTTTGTATTTCGGGGGGACTCGAGGGATTCCGGAGATGGATTAAACAAAAAGGGGGACCGCGCATCGCAAAACTGGAGCAGCACGCGCGACCACGCCGGGGGGGAAGGGGGCGACGGGACTCTGTGAATTCGCGGAGCCCCCGGGACAGAGGTGAGTGCAGTCCGGTGGTTCACCCCCTCCCCTCCCCTCCCTCATCATCCATAAGGCACCTGCCTGGTCTCCTCCCTGCGAGCTGGGGAGAGAGGACCAACCAACGCATGCTCTTCCATCTCTGATCTCCATCTGATGTGTCATTATTTTTAAATATTGTCTGATTCATCTGAAGCAAACTGAACAAGCTTCCATACTGAATGCAGCCAGCTCACAATTCTGCATCTCATCAGGATGAAAAGCATGGCCGAACCGTTTTCTCCCAAAGGTGTAGTGTGAAGTGTGTTAAGTTGACATGTTCAGGGCCCTGCAGTTTTCATGACTTTGCAAAAAGCAGCTTAAAAAAACTTTCTTAATGGACATTTAGCTGAAGCATAATGGGAAGAGATAACACTTTACATACACACACTGGTTATTCAAAGGTGGTCATTTTAACTGCCACAAATTAAAATATTATTGACTGATTAATTGATGAATAATAACATTACTCAGGTCAGTAAGGGGCCCAAAGTGGGACAAGAACATTTCCCCCAAACATCACACCACCAGCAGTCTGAACCACTGATATAGGTCCATGCTTTCATGTTAACACCACATTCTGACTCGACCACTAACGTAGCCTCAGTTTCCTGTTCTTAGCTGACAGGAGAGACTTCATGCTGCTGTAGTCCATCTGCTTCAGGGTGTCTACCAGTGGCTATTTAAGCTTCTGTTGCCTTTCTCTAATCTAGAACCAGCCTGTCTATGCTCCTCTGACCTTTGACATCCACAAGGCATTTTCATCCACCCAACTGCTGCTCACTGGATATTTTCTCTTTTTCAGACTGTTTTCTGTAAACCCCACAGATGGTTGTGGTTGAAAATCTCAGATCAGCTGAAAAACTCAGTCTGGTAACAACAACCACTCTACACTCAAAGTCTCTTAAATCTCATCTTCTCCAAGCTGATGTTCAGTTTGAACTTCAGCAAGTCGTCTTCACCTGAGTCCATTGGGTTTAGTTATTTATTTAATAACCTTCATTTAACCAAAAAAGTCCCATTGAGATTAAGAATCACTTTTACAAGGGAGTCCTGGACCCTATGGGTTGCTGTTATGTGATTTGCTGATTAGCTGTTTGTGTCAACAAGTAATTGAACAAGTGCACCTAATAAAGTGGCCAGTGAGTTTATAACTGTCTAAAACCTGAAATATAAAATAATATTAATTTAGAACTCTAGTTTTAAAATTGACCTATTTATTAGCCACTTTTAGGAACCACATTCAGTTAAATTTTATTATGCGATATAGCAGTAATGATAGAATAAAACTGGCCCTTTCCACCTGTAGATTCTCCACCAGAGGGCAGCAGACATGCATAGGACTGGGTTTGGCAGGCTGATGAAAATGCTAATCCTAATATTCCCTGCTTTAAAAACAGAAGTGGTTTGATGCAAATTAGCGTGAATAATCTACAAGAGGACTGGCTAAAAGTTAGCTGCTATAAATAGTTCTTCTTATATAAAATGTTTTATAGTGACTTCATTTAATATGAACAAAAAAGATGGAAAATGTGCTTATTTAAAAGGTTTTTGCACAACACAGACATTTTAATTATTGTTTATTTAGTACATTTCTTAGGGATGTACATAGTTACCCGGCTGATAATGACGTAACCGAGTATAATATTTATGCCCAGTTGACTGAAATGTTTCACTTGGGTGTAATACATGTTTGTGCCACCAGAGGGCGAGCGCCGCTATTAAAGTTGGTCTTTGTATGGCGCGTTGCATCATGGATGGATGAATGTAAACAGAAGACGCTATGGTCGCTGTGTGTGTTGTGAGCTTATTAACCTGCAGAAAATGGTACACCTGTTGTGTTTAGGGCTACCCTGCTAGATAACAAGAAGCAAAAACTTGATAAAAACGTGACTCAGACTCAAAATGGCGCAGCGGGTATGTGGTGAACAGGTAGGTCTCGTGTCTGACAAAGACCGATTTCACTATATTACCGGTATATTAAAGAACGGATGAAAAGCGTTTGTGTTATTTGCGGGGCAAAGCAAAGGTGTGTGTTACGGTGGCATATTTTGCGGTTAACCGGATATTGACTGTGAAGAGCTTCAATAGCCGGTTAAACAAAATCTTGGAAAGTGCATCCCTAACATTTCTCATTAATCTGTGTTCTACCAAAAGTAAACAATATGTTTATTGATATTAAAACAGGAAACAACTATCTCATCTATTCCAATAATTAATCAGTCTAAAGCTTTACATTTTTTTCTTGCAAAAGATTTTCATTACAAATTACAATTAAAAGCTTTTTTTCTCGTCTCGTCTCGTCTTCTTCCGCTTATCCGGGTCCGGGTCGCGGGGGCAGCATCCCAATTAGGGAGTTCCAGACGGTCTTCTCCCCAGCCACTTCTACCAGCTCCTCCGGCAGGATCCCAAGGCGCTCCAGGGCCAAACCAGAGATATATTTTCTCCAGCTTGTCCTGGGTCGACCCGGGGGCCTCCTGCCGGCAGGACATGCCTGAAACACCTCTCTGGGGAGGCGTCCAGGGGGCATCCTAACAAGATGCCCGAACCATCTCAACTGGCTCCTTTCGACATGGAGGAGCAGCGGTTCTACTCCGAGTCTCTCCCGAATGTCCGAGCTCCTCACCCTATCCCTAAGGCTGAGCCCGGCCACCCTGCGGAGAAAACTCATTTCGGCCGCTTGTATCCGCGATCTCGTTCTTTCGGTCATTACCCAAAGCTCATGACCATAGGTGAGGATTGGGAGGTAGATCGACCGGTAAATCGAGAGCCTTGCTTTCCGGCTCAGCTCCTTCTTTACCACAACAGACCGGTTCAGCGTCCGCATCACTGCAGACGCTGCCCCAATCCGCCTGTCGATCTCCCGCTCCCTCCTTCCCTCACTCGTGAACAAGACCCCGAGATACTTGAACTCCTCCACTTGAGGCAGGATCTCTCTCCCGACCTGGAGTTGGCAATCCACCCTTTTCCGACCAAGAACCATGGCCTCAGACTTGGAGGTGCTGATCCTCATCCCAGCCGCTTCACACTCGGCTGCGAACCTCCCCAGCAAGAGCTGTAGGTCAGAGCCTGATGAAGCTAGGAGGACCACATCATCCGCAAAAGGCAGAGACGAGATTCTCCTGTCACCAAACTCCACCCCCTCCACACCATGGCTGCGCCTAGAAATCCTGTCCATAAAGGTTATGAACAGGACCGGTGACAAAGGGCAGCCCTGGCGGAGTCCAACCCTCACTGGGAACAGGTCCGACTTACTGCCGGCTATGCGGACCAGACTCACACTCCTCTGGTACAGGGACTGAATGGCCCTTAACAAAAGACCATCCACCCCGTACTCCTGGAGCGCCCCCCACAGGGTGTCCCTGGGGACACGGTCATAAGCCTTCTCCAAATCCACAAAACACATGTGGATTGGTTGGGCAAACTCCCATGACCCCTCCATCACCCTAGCGAGGGTAAAGAGCTGGTCCACAGTTCCACGACCAGGACGAAAACCACATTGCTCCTCTTCTATCTGAGGTTCAACTATCGACCGGACCCTCCTCTCCAGTACCCTGGAGTAGACCTTTCCAGGGAGGCTGAGGAGTGTGATCCCCCTATAGTTGGAACACACCCTCTGGTCCCCCTTCTTAAAAATGGGAACCACCACCCCAGTTTGCCACTCCACAGGAGCTGCCCCCGATGACCACGCAATGTTGCAGAGACGTGTCAACCACGACAGTCCTACAACATCCATAGCTTTGAGATACCCAGGTCGGATATCATCCACCCCCGAGGCTCCGCCACTGCGTAGTTTTTTGACTACCTCAGCGACCTCTGCCCCAGAGATTGGACAGTCCATCCCCAGGTCTCCCAGCTCTGGTTCCTCATAGGAATGTGTGTCGGTGGGATTGAGGAGCTCCTCAAAGTATTCCTTCCACCGCCCGACTATAGCCCCAGTTGATGTCAGCAGCTCCCCGTCCCCACTGTAAACAGTGTGAGCGAGTTTCCGCCTTCCTCCCCTGAGGCGCCGGATGGTTTGCCAGAACCTTTTTGGAGCTGACCGATAGTCTTTCTCCATGGTCTCACCAAACTCCTCCCACGCTCGAGATTTTGCCTCGGAAACTGCCACTGCTGCACCCCGCTTGGCCCTCCGATACCTATCAGCTGCCTCTGGAGACCCACAGACTAGCCATGCCTTGTAGGCCTCCTTCTTCAGCCTGACGGCTCCCCTAACCTCTGGTGTCCACCAGCGGGTGCGGGGGTTACCGCCACGATTGGCACCGGCTACCTTGCGACCACAGCTAGCAACAGCCGCCTCAACAATCGCAGAGCGGAACAAGGCCCATTCAGACTCAATGTCCCCCACTGCTCTCGGGACGCGGTCGAAGCTCTGCCGGAGGTGGGAGTTGAAGACCATCTTGACAGGCTCTTCTGCCAGGCGTTCCCAGCAGACCCTCACTACGCGCTTGGGTCTACCAGGTCTGCGTAGCATCTTTCCCTGCCATCTGATCCAACTCACCACCAGGTGGTGATCAGTTGACAGCTCCGCTCCTCTCTTCACTTGAGTGTCCAAAACATACGATCTCAGGTCAGATGATACAACTATAAAGTCAATCATCGACCTGCAACCTAGGCTGCCCTGGTACCAGGTGTACCGGTGGGCATCCTTATGTTCGAACATGGTGTTTGTTATGGCCAAACTGCGACTTGCACAGAAGTCCAAAAACAGAACACCACTCGAGTTCAGATTGGGCGGGCTGTTCCTCCCAATCACGCCCCTCCAGGTCACGCTGTCATTGCCCACGTGAGCATTGAAGTCCCCCAGCAGGACAATGGAGTCCCCAGTAGGAGCGCTATCCAGCACTCGTCCCAGGGACTCCAAAAAGGGTGGGTACTCTGAGCTGCTATTTGGTGCATAAGCACAAACAACAGTCAGGACCCGTTCCCCAACCCGAAGGCGCAGGGAAGCTGCCCTTTCATCCCCCGGAGAAAAAAGTTTAAAAGCTTTTTTTACTATTTTATTCTAGTATATGGTAGTACATTTAAAATGATTGTATTATTTGTCTTATAGAAGAAAATAGTAGCTAAAAGAATTAGTCTTCTTTTTGTTTGTTTGTTTGTTTGTTTGTTTTTCTTTCTGACTTTTTGGATCAAATCAGTTAGAATACCCTGAAAGCGTTTTAATAATGAAAATAATTTTAATGGCGCACACACAAAAAAGTAAGACTATCCCTGTTAATAAGGAACCCTTATAGTAGCCTCTGTGTGCCCTGACATTTGGATTTCTAGCTTAGTCTATATACCATTCCTCTCACAGCTATTTACTTCATTAATATTGTCCAATAACGGTAGTGAAGACCAGTGTTTTATACGTCTGCCATAGATGTTCAGTTGTCCATCTATAGGAAGTGTTTGTCATCATTTTCATACTCATCAAACCAATCAATGAGCCTTTGTGCCCTGAAGAAGGGAGTACAACCATCTCAGAAGGATATAAATGTTGCATCAAAGGATAAAGGTGATCACTGAGAACAACTCTGTATTGATTTGCAATAAAACATCTCTCAAAGGGGACAAATGGACCAAAACAATGCCTTGTAACACCTTCAATGCCTGATCTCGTCACGACAGCAGCACTCAGTTCTCCTTTGATTGCTGTCTGTAGTCTCAGCCGCTAAAACAGTTGGAGGAAATTTTTGAGTATTTTGGGACTGGTTACCCACGAGCTCGGTCGGCATCGAAGCCTACCGTGTAACGGAGAAAAACGGAGGCTGTGTTCTCCCGTTGTAGGTTGAACGAGAACTGTTTAGCTTCCAGACAGGAAGCCGGACAGAGGGAACTTTGGACGCGTGGCCCAATGGGAAGTAGTTACCAAGTCACGTGGTTCTCGTCATTAAGGAAGCCCAGGACTAACTTAGATGGATTATTAATATGCTTTAACCTTTTTAGCAAAAGTAGAAACATGAAATAATACTGATGCAACATCAACATTCATTAATACTGGAAGAAAATGAATTAATCACATTAAGACATTTCTGTACAGTGGATTAAAGGTGGTGTCTTTTTAGAATGAGACATCAAGGAGTCCTTAAGTTTAATTATTAATTAAAGGAAATCTTCTCATTCTTCCGACACGACCGGGTCCTGGAAGGAATGTTGATTCAGGTTACAACATAATAAAAGAGTCATTTTAATCCAAGTTATTGGGACAAAAGATGAGTTATTGTTATGATGAACCAGATGTCAGAATTCAGAGATAGTAACGCCTTTGCCGGCATTACATGAGGAAGACATGATTAAATTAAAGGCCTAAACAAAGCAGCCACTGACTTCACAACAGAATTTGAAACTAAGATCATCTTTGATGAGAAATGATGAAGTTATAACTGCATTGGTCAAATCTGGAAAAGAATGTTATGCATTATGTATTTTGGCTACTATGACATCATATGTTTGCTCAATGCCTGTAAAACTGTGAGTTATAGCTGACTGCGTGTTTGAGGTGGCTGTGGTGGCCATCTTGAATAGTTATATATGAGCATGCATTCTTTTTTTTTCTACAAATTCCGTACAGATAATGTGTTTACAAGAAGACAGAGTTGACTCAAATGGTTGACTTAAATGGCAAATTCCAGAACCAGTCGCATGACATCAGGTACTTAACAGAGTATGTGATGATAAACAGTCTCAGCTACTTAATTTAGCTCAAAATTTGTAAAGTGTACAGAGCTGTTGTCATTTTTCTGTTTACTATCAGTTAGCTGTGGCAGCCATCTTGAATTGCGTTGATTTCCAAAGTGAATAAGTTATAGAAATACGTGTAAGGACTGCTTTATGAGTTTTATTAAAACCTTACCAGGAAATTAACAAGATACTTTACAAACCCACACACGGACGGAGGGAAAATCATCATCAATTGCCATCAAAAGTTGAAAGATGAGCAGTAAGAGTGGAGAAAACCTCTGACGATGCTTTCAGAGCACAGGGACTCACTGAATGACGTGTAGATGTTTCTGTAATCCAGTGTCTGCCGACCCTCAGGACCCACTGTCCTGGCTGATGCTTCTCTGCTTCAACACACCTGATATAAATTGGCCTGATTAACAGGCATTGGTTGAATTGGACAACATTCTGAAAAGGTATTCCAATTGGAATCAGGCGTAAGGGTTGGGCAATCAGACGAATATTTTGACCACTGGCGAAACGCTGAGGTTCTTTAGGAGCGATATTTTTTAGGGGGGCTATGAATTAGTGTCTTAATCAATAACAATGCTTTGTTGATGCTAAACAATGCAGCCCATTTAGAAATGATAAATAGTGCTGTATTTAAATGTTATGAACTCCTCCCAGCTGCAAGCTAAGTTTTTCTCCTCCAGCTGCCTCCAAGAGCAGCAGTGATTTATTTACTCAAAGCTATGACAGACAGAAAGAATGGCAGCAGCCTGTCTTTGGAAACTACATTTATTTAAATAACCACAGTGGTAATTTAGGGAAACAAAATTTAGACTGGCTTTTTTCTGGTTTAACCAAGTTTATGGATCAGTGTTACACTATCCACTAAAACATAGGACAGTGAGTCCCAAAGACCAGGACTGGGACACATTCATGTAACTGGTGAGTCAGAGTTATCATCATGATTTTCTACTAGATAATTTGTTAATATAAAAAAACAACATCCAAACATCTAGAGTTTACAGCTCTCTGCTGCTGAAACTAATTCATCAGGCTGATACGATTAAAAATATTCCGAATTTTACATTGACATATTAAAATAACAATTATACAATCATCTATTTTACTTTATTATTATTATTATAGATATAACAGTAATAATAATAAATAACAATGGCACTTGTCACATGCAGTAATTAGATTCTTCTCTAGAGGGAAGAAGACATAAAGAATTTAATACAGTACAGCAGGTTTTTTGGGGGAACATACTAATCCTGGTAAAGAGGTAGAGCTAGTCAAAGCTTGTCTGTTTGGTGTTTTATAAAATGTTTTTTAAGACGGTATGTCCGAAATCTCACATCTAGACAGAAGACATTTCTATACCGATAATAAGATATATACATACTGCATTTTCTGTGAACTCCGTTTGTGTCTTCATGTGTAGTTAGCTAAAACTGAGGCTAACTTTAGTTTGCTCCCTCTCGTGTTCTCGGTGGCAAATTCCTTAAAGTTGTTTTCCCAAATCACAGATGTTTGGACACTGTTCTGCTGTACTTAATGTTAAATGTGTAACTTACCTCCAGCTGATCTCATATCCTCAGCTCATCATAGCTTATCCCTACCCCCTCGCCTCACTCGTCATTAACATCACTGTAAAGTGTGGAAAAACAATTATTAAGAAAAATCCCAGATTTGTTAGATCACATCCTCATATTGACAGATTCTTTTAGTAGCTGCTCCTTTAGGAATGAGTCTTTTTGACTACTCCTGAATCCACGTTGTGTCGTGGTGACTTTTAATGACACTATACTGCCAAAAAAACATATATTTTGAGATATCACAAAATAAATGATAGAGAATATGACTGTCATTGTCAGGCGAAAACTTTGGATCTAAAAAACAATGCTACTTTTCAGGTTTTCTTTTACCAAAAATAAACCCTGGATCAACACAAGGTCTTTTTGACACTTTATTAAGTCATCCATAAAACCATTGATGGATGTGAAACATGACCAATAAAGCTGATTTATGTAGAAACATGAAAATGATGAAAAAGTGGAGATACAGGTTTTAGTTTGACAGCATCAATATGAAACAGACATTTAACATTTCCTCCAGTATATTTTATTATGTCACACAGCCCTAGCATTAAATTATCACCCATCCATAGCACAGCAAAATAATTCAACTCTTAATGCCGCCAACTCTGTTTGTAGTCACAGAGTTTTATTTTCTTCTTGTTGTCAAGCAGATTGACTGTTTCTGGCTCACTCACCTCCTTCACACACACACACACACACACACACACACACACACACACACACACACACACACACACACACTGCAGACACTTTCATGATGTTTGCAAGCACAGCTGTACAGCAGCTCAGACAGACTGCAGCCACTTCCTCGTGTGGTGCCTCCCAGAGGACAAATGCTGCTGTGATAGATAAACTCCCCCCTCCCTCCAGCCTCAGCTTGTTCTGTGTGTGTAGTTAGGGTGAGGTTTAAATGCTGACTGGAGTAGGTCACTGAGACCAAGCGGATGTGAGAGTGAGACCCAGGACTCAGCGTCTTCCTAAGCTGATTTCAGCCAAACTGGAATCCTTCCATCCCAGTATGATTCCCAGCCCCCTTCCCTCCATATACACCCAACGACTAGACCCACAACACATTCTTGAGTTTGTTTTTTTAAATTGTACTTTTCTTTGATCCACGCTTATCTCCGTCCTGCTCTTCCCCTCTCCTCTTCTCCAGCACATTTCTAGGGGTCATGGAAATTAGATTGTGGAAGTCTTTGATTCTCTCTGCTTCACACCGCCTCAGGGTCAGGGCCTCTTATCTCGCTAAGAAACAGAGAAATAAAAGAGTAGTGGCCATACAAAGGGGTGATACTGAGAGAAGAAGAAAAGCGATGGTTTGATAAAGAAAAGAAGAAAAACAAAGATACGGGTTTGTTTGACTGATAATAGCCAGTGAGGAAAAATCTAATCATAACTGAACAAAAACTACACAAAAAATGGAGCCACAAGGATGTTATGGATAGCAGAAGACGTGTTAAAGATTTTTAGTTCAACATTTTTCACAAAATATAAATTCATATTAAACAAGCCACCTGGGTTTAAGTCAAATCAATATTAGGAGAACATTTCACCTTTAAATCAGCATCTTCTTCACATATTTTGAAGGAATTTTGCCTTTGATCTGTTTGGGATGTTGTCCCAAACAGATCATCTGAGCTCGGTGTGAGAGATTCCATCACTTCCAGGACTTCTGGAGAAAGTTCCTAATGACAAGCTGCATGTTTGGGGTTATTGACCCTCTTCAAAATCTGTTGGTGTTACATGATGGATGAATATCTGCTTGTGGCTCTCGGCATTGAGGACACCATTATTCCTGCAGAAATCTTCGTCATGCATCCTTATTACCTCCAGATAGTCATTATTGCACCACTATGCACTCCTATGAACAAACTGCTTTCAGCTACAGCCAAATCATTTAATTTTCTAAATTATCGCAGAACATCATCTACCAATTTTCTGAAGTTTTATAGAGGCCGTGCATGTCTGTGTTTTCTTAAGACTGATTGACTTATAGTAAACCAACTCTAATTTGGTGTCTACACTCATTTTAAACTGGATGTTACTCAAATATTTATTGATTCTTATCCTAAAGAGGCCCATACATGTTTATGTTAGTCTTTATTGATTCTAGTTCTATAAAAGTCATTTTAGTCTTGTTATAATCACACCAGTCTCATCAGAAAACTTTGAGACAAAGCCTGTTGGTGATCAAAGTATATGAAGTTATTTATTTATTATGTACAACCATACCCTATAAGGATAAGGGAAATGAGCAAAGATCAGTCTATGTGCCCTGCAGTGTGGTCCTTTCTGTGTGTTTGTGGCATCACTAGATGCTTTTATTTTGACAAGCTGGACTGTAGCGTTCCCAGTGGGGTTTTTGGCTGAAGAGAAGAAATGAATGCAGTGTGTTTTCCATCTCAGTGAGTAATCATGTTAAATAATCATGATTTCAGTATTAACCAAAATAATCATGATTATTGTGCTTTTCGCAGTCGAGCAGCTCCATTTCTGTCCTCAGCATTACCTGTTTCTTTGAACTTCTTCAAAAGAGTTTGAAGAAAACATTTTGAAACCCCAGGCTGCTTTGAAATCTTTGCCTGGGAGAGACCTTGATGTTGCAGCAGAACTACCATAAGTTTCCTTGTTAGGCTGAATGTCTTTCGCATCCTGACCTTGGTAGCAGGGTTTGGCTCTCCTTCATCCAGTTTTCAGCTGTTTCTGTTTCAGTGAAGGACTGTGTTTAAATATGTCAATCATTAACACCAGTTGGTGTAACTGGTTAATCATGCACATGAATATAATCCTGCAACATCCCTGTAAATATACAAAGACACTGGTGTTGTTTAAAAGTCAAAAAGGTGCTTTGATCATAATTAGAGCTATACAATTAATCAAAGTTTGCAATTCAATTCAAATTTTTGGTCCAACCAATCAAAAAACAATGTATTTAACCCTTGCACTGTCCTTATTTTGGGGCCTATGAAGTTTTCCAGTTATTTGGGATTAATTTGACCCCGTAAGCAGTGCGAGGGTCAACAAAAGATCAGTTATTTTCCACATTCCATTTTACAAGCATGCTCTTATTTTGTGATCCTTTCAAATGATGCACACATTCACCTCTTCTGAAGGCTAAACTCACTTGGCATTTTGAAGTTTCGGAACAAATAAAGATGGCAGAGCGAGGGCAAAACACAGTGGTGAACATCAAAAAATGTGCCTTTATTCATTTAAAGCTGCATTGTGGATTATTTCTTCAAGAGAGCAGTTTTTGAATCCAACGTCTCCTCCCCAAAACACCTCGACATGCGCGTGCGGTTGCGTGCATGCACGCGGCGCATTTCTTCGGTCTGTAAGCTGGGCATAAACTGTGCAGCTCAAACTGTAGGTTTAATCACTCAGTTCACAAATCACGTTCCCACACTGTATGAGGCTCTGATGAGCCCTCTGTCCCTGCTGCTTCTGATACATAGCTCTGTTAGCAGCGAGCTGCTGCTGCTGGACTCTGAAGCTGAACAGAGAAATGACTCGGTCCTGAATAAACTTTTTGACCAAAATAAACACGTATCCTTGGCAAGCCTTGCCAGAGGTGAAATGTTTAAAAATAAAAATAAAGCCGTCATTAGTAGGGGAATGAATACGTTATTAGTAGAAATGAGCTCTGTCGCCTCCATGAACGGCTGAGACGGTAAACAGAGAAACACACGGAGCGTCCTGTACGACAGCGCCCCCTACTGATACAGGTTTGCTCAAAGCGCGTGCACGTTGACAGAAAGCCGACGATGCAGAAATTAGAATGTTATTGGCTGCAAAAGTTCGGCGGCCAGAAATAATGCAAAGGGGTCTCTAGGAGGAAGGAGGGTCTTCATCAGAATGACAGATGTTGTGGAACTCAACCCATAGATCATAGTTTAGACCTCAAAACATTTAGAAAACTTTGATACATAGAAAAATACTCCAGATAGTTGCTTTTAGTTATGATCCCCACAAACCATTATGTGAACCCTTCTTTAAAATACATTGTGCACGAACTTGCTGCTTGAACATCCAGGCTCCCATAGCAGTTATCCTCTGCTTATATGGCAGCACTGTCTGTTTTGTTTATGTGGCTGATAATCAAGAAGAAAGTTAGGTTTAGTTAGTTGTCTGAATATTAGATTCATTTGTTTGATACTCATTTGTTGTATCTATATACATAACAGGGCAGAAACCTTTGTTTCTTCCATATCTCTCCTGCTGATGTAAATATGTGTCTGCAGTCTTTTCAAAACATGATCTCTGGATTTCGTGTCCAAATTTATTCATCATTGTGTTAATTAATTTCAATACCAAAACCCTTTTCTCAACTAGACTTTACATTTGAAAAAGTGTTTCTACTTTACATAGTGTTTGTCAAAAAAACCTACCTAAAACCTTGGTGTAGTTTTTTATATTTGATAACCCTATTCATAAATAGATAATCAACCTGGAAACTGCTAATGTTGCCACAGACTGAGGAAACAGGAAGGAAGCTAACACTGTGAGGGAAAAGAGGTCAAAACGAAAGTGTTGGCAACACGAAATGAGACCTGTAGGAAGAGGGGCCAGATGGTAGATAAATGAGAAAGAGGAATACGTAAAATGGGACAAGGAGCCATGGGTGAGGTAGCGAGGATAAGAACAACATAAAGCAGGGAGGTAGTGCAGAAACATTTGGGCAGAAATATAGAGCTGTAGGGAGAACGGTGAATATTTAACTCTGTTTAACTTTCCATTCCTTCCCTTTGGCTCCTGTCTCTCTCGTAGGGCTTCTGTTTGCCTAAAGGTTACTGAATGCAGAGCAAAGTACGTCTGTAAATATGTGAGGGAGATAAATTAGGTGTTAAAACAGCTGTTTGGAAACTTGAAATGCTGTTCAAATTCAAAGCCTCGAAGGTTGTGTTGCTACATAATTATGGCTACATGTACCTCAGATGTTGCTACAGTGTCAGCAGAAGAAGAACAAGTGCTGCAACAACTCCATTTATTTAAAGCTACAGAAATGCTGAAACAGCCCGTGAGGAACAGGACTGAAAATCAACCATTTAAAAAGAAGAAACAAAGGTTGTTGACACACTGGTCACTAACACTATCCACTGCTGAACCCTGTTTTTAATGAGTATATGCTCAGCCTCACCATACCATTAAAATTAAACAGCTCACAATGCAAAGTCACCCTCCTCAAACTAACAAAAACCAGTTTTATGTTGCCTATCAAACTGTTTGGCTCCAAATAGCCTTTTGAAGCTTCCCGAACTAACAACAAACTCCCAAAATTTCTTGAAGTTTACAAAAAAATCTGATGGTTTGTTTCTCTTTAACAGGCTGTGACTGGTCCCACCCCAAGATGGCGTCTCCCAAAACCAAATCCAAGAAGAAGCCACCTAAGGACAGCCTGACTCTGCTGCCATGCTTTTATTTTGTAGAGGTATGGATAGATCAGGTGGTTAGCACTGTCTCGTTCATTTTACCGTAAACCAAGGTGTTTTATCTTGACTGAAACTGAGTTTTGTTGTACAGAGACAGAAGTTTGTGTATAAATGAGATGTTCTATGACTTTGTGGGGAAAATTAAGAAGAAACGCTGAATGAACATTCCTTTCCAAACAGAAATGAAAAGCTAGTCCCTTTTTGCTTTACCCTTGGCCTAGCTGGACACGTTGGGAATTTAAATTCATCTGTCTGCTTGCAACTCTCTAGCTCCCCATCGTCCTGTCCTCCTTGGTGTCCCTGTACTTCCTGGAGTTGACGGACGTCTTGTCCCCGGCGATGGTGGGCTTCCGTTGCTATGACCGCGACCTTTCCATGCCCTACGTAGAGACGGGCGATGAGCTCATCCCTCTGTTGATGTTGCTGAGTTTGGCGTTCGCCGGTCCTGCAGCTTCCGTAAGTCCGTCCACAGATTGATCCCATCTGCTGAGTTCTTTGTTTCAAACAGATCGATGCCTCATTACTTTCTTTGTGTAAATTTAGTTGCATTCAAAGATTCCAAAGACGTTTAAAATCTGGAGTTCCTTTTTCCACTTTAAAAATCACTTTCTTGTGCAGTTGGAGCAATGCTTTTACTATCGACAATCTGCACACTACAGAGGAGCATTAGCGTCTATTAGGAGTCGTTTTTTTCTAACGGATAATGAATAAAACATGCTTTCTGCTCCTGTGAGTGATCTTTTGATTTGCAGCCGTACCACCAAATCAGCTATCTAAAGTAAGCTAAAACATTTTGGAGCGATTATTCCCTGTGGGTTTGTCGCCGAGTGACATTTGATCAATTCCTGGTGTACAAATGTTAGCTATCAAAACACACTCGTCCCACAAGGATACACTCTCATCACAGAGGTTCAGTGACCTTATGGTGATTGTGAGTTCTCACACAACCTACAGAGATTCTCGTGAATCACACAAATAAGCACTTTTAAACTTTTTAGAATGATCCCAAACCTGATTCAGCATCCCCTCTTGAGTATGGGATCAATGTAAAAATGGATAAATATACACCTTGAGTTCCCATACACATTATCAAACACACCACAGGCCTCCCCGATCGATACGCACAGACACACACACTGCTAATCCATCAGCAGCATGGAAACGAACAAACCTCTTCAGCTCTCATTTATCACTCTGATTGGAAGTGAGCGCTGTTCAATAGCACCTTGCCTCCATTTTCCTCTCGCTGTACTCTCCCACAGTAGATCACAATCACTGACATTTATATCTGACGGCAATGACACTTTTACACACACACACTCACGCACGCACACACACACACACACACACACCCATCGCTCTTTTTTGTTTTATATTTAAGGGTAATCATTTTCTTTTCTAAGCGAACAGAGTTGTAAAACAGAATGAGTGACACCATTATTTTATTTCCTCTATTTTTTCTTGTTTTTAATTGCTGGCTGTAGATTATGCTGGGGGAGGCTCTGATGTACTGTATGCAGTCCAAACTGAAGACGTGTCCCAAGTCTGAGGGCAGCATCAACGCTGGAGGATGCAGCTTCAACTCCTTCCTACGCAGGACCGTTCGGTTTGTCGGTGCGTCCAACGGAGATGTTTTGGAAGAAATAAATTTAAATTTAAATAAATGACTTTTAATGGGCATTATAATGGTTACACAGTATGTATGACATGATGCTAATGCACAGTTCACTCTTAAAGGGATACTCCACCAGAAAGTGATTTGTCTGTTGCCATATTCCTGACAGTTAGATCAGTGGGCAAGAACAATTAGTAACCAGCCCAGCTGTTATCCTGATCCGGCAGTACTCCTTTAGCATTAGCTTAGCACAAAACACTGTAAGTGAATGGTGACAACTAGCATTGTGAGAAAAAAGTCCTTAAAACTCACTCAGTAGTGATGGTAATGATAATAACTCTGCTTAGTGACCTCAGTAAACATATAGACTGCAAGTGAAAATAAAAAGTAACATGAAGGAATTACAGGTACTATTTTAGACTCAGGACTACTTTATATGACAAAGAACAGCTGTAAGCCTCTGCCTCATTGTCACAGTTTTTAGAATTATGTAGAAGTTCCATCTTTTGTCTTTTTCAACAGCAGCAAATCTCGGTATCCTTCCATCCTTCACAATAAGAGCCTGAAACATTCAGACCCCAAACCAAGCTGAACCTGAAGCTGATAACAAGAGTGAATCAGTGTTGTTCTCTGGTCAAACCTGTCCTGCAGCCTAAACTGCTCAGAATTTTCAGAAGGTATTTACAGGTTTTGTACAGATCCAGATGGAAGTATGAGCTAAAAGAGTTTTATTTGAATTAAATTCTATTTTGATGTATAAAATAGCTAGCCTAGTGTACTAGACTGTCAGTTCTGCCACATATATTGTCAGGTTTACCAGGCTATAAAATAACCATTAACACAAGGCATTATGGGTGTTGTGAGTTTTTGTGCCTATGGTTTTGATTTTGATTCTCTTTGTAAACATCTTATTTTTGACTCTTTTCTCAACATTCCAAAATTGACACTTATTTATTTCATCTATTTACTTTCTTCTTCGTGGTCCTAACATGCCGCTGTACAGAGCATGATGGGTAGCTCTAAAACGGGACGTCCCATTGCTAACGTGTGCTAACGACTATTACTCTCTTTTCTCAACATAAGCTGATCTTAGTTTACAGCTGTAGAATGGCAGGTAGCAGGTGATATCCTTCTAGGAGTGTTAGACCTTTAATTCAATATAAGTCATGTTTCTGCTAAGACCAATCAATTATTGCCCATTTCTGGTTCAAAGCTGAGGTTTTTTTTTGCTTTATTTTGACTCACATTTTTCAAGATAATTACTAATAAAAAATGAAGGGTAACTTCAAATGGTATAATACTCATCAGAAAATATCCTGAGGCACATTTTGAGCTTTGAAGTAAAAACAGTAAATAATTCACCCTGCTGTATTTCTCTGTTTGGGTAAAAGCACGTTGAAAGGGTCTACTTTCAGCTCCTGGTTGGTGTAAAGTCATTGTGGTTTTCCCGCTGCTACAAGTGTTCATAAATGTACTGCTCAGTGGGGGGAATCCACCGGGGGGGCTTTTAGATCGTTTACCAAAGCTGAAATCACCTCTGTGCTCTCCCACCTCTCTCCCCCAGGTGTTCACGTGTTCGGTCTCCTGGCAACAGCCCTGGTGACAGATGTCATCCAGTTAGCGACCGGTTACCACGCCCCGTTCTTCCTCACCGTGTGCCAGCCCAATTACACGGCCCTTGGAGTGTCATGTGACAACAATGCCTACATCACACAGAACATCTGCATGGGGAAAGATCAATACGCCATCATGTCAGCCAGGTAAAAGAGACGGGTTAATTAGCTACTTCATGGAAAATACTGGAAATATATAGATTTATCACAGTCAGCTTAATTCATATCTACACTCATGTATTATGATGATAAAGGATTTAAATTAATTGCAGTGTAAATATCACACATCTCTCTTGTGAGTGGCAATGACTCATCGAAGCAAATTAGCATTTAAAAAGAGTTTTCTGCGATTAAAACATACAAAATGAAACAGTGAGCTGGTATTTTGAAATAATGGACTGTTTGCTTATTAATTAAAGCTTGATTTTAAACATAAATTGATTTATTTTCAGCCAGAGTGATAGCATGTTTTTCTTTAAGAGGCTTTTTGTTACAAACAGCAGAGCAGACAAACACGCTCCAGTGAGTGGGAATGAACGGCAGAATAAATTCAGACGCACGGCAAAGATTACAGCTGTGCTGAACTAATACGGGGATAATCCTGGTATTTGTAGTGTACATGTAAGCTCCTCTATACTTACCTCTGCAAGTAATCATTTTAGCATTTTGCATAAAATTAAGTATTGAAATTCACAGACCTTTAAAAGATTCAGATCTTTGGAAATAAACTTGTTTTTTTGTTAAATGTACAAGTATTTCCTGTCGTGTGTTTAGATTTTGCTTTGCACAAACTCAGTTCAGAGAAACAAAGAATATCTCACTGGGCTGTCACTAGTTGGAGACAAAAACTGATGGAAATTATGCTCATTTTAATTTTTTTACACATGACACATCTACAGCAAATTGTATGTGGCATAGTTATGAACAAATTTTGATAATCATGCAAATCTTAACCCCATTTTACTTGCTATTTAGTTTCCACTCTAGCCCCTTTAGCAGTTTTTTCAAAATTGTTTGCATCTCTGAGTTGCAGGAGCTAAATTAGTAAGCAATAAAGAAGAACTCAAGACAAGTTCCCAAAAACGATGACTGTCAAAAGAACAAATGTCAAAACATGTTGAAATCCCAGCAACACAAGAGTGAGGCCCTACACCTCTAATGAGTGCTACAGCTAGCTGCTGCTGCAAACAACCGTAAAGTTCTAACCAGGAAATCTTATAGTTACTGCAACAACACGGTCATAAAATAAAGTTCACATAAACCACAATAAAGAGTCGGAACAGAAATGTCATGTTCCCACAGAACCCCTCATTTATAAAAACACTGAGCCTTTTTATGGTGAGAAATGTTTCTTATTTCAGATTAATACAACCTCAACTAACTAAAAACAATAACTTCAGAAATTTAAAACCAAAACAAAGTCTCCATAAAATAAAATACAGGTCTCAGTTGAAGAGAATAAAATATTATAGTACAGAAACCTAATGTTCTTATCGAGGGATGCAGAGTCTCAGTTTTTAAGACGTAATTTAATTTCTAAATGAACCTGGACATAAACAGTGACCTCACCAAGTAAATATTGCAGAGCTCTTCAGAAAAAGTAAAAGAAGTCAAATCTGAACAGACTCTATAAAAGAGGAAATCCACTGACTTTTGATTTACTTTGTGTTTCTTAGCCCTCACATCCAAGGACAAACTTGGAAGTGCACAAAGGCTTTAGTGTTGTATACAATCCTGACACCACACGTAAAAAGAGCAGGCGCAAACAAAACCATATGTCAAAGAGCTGTTTGTTAAAAACATCAATCTTTATAGATTCTTTCCTAATATTCGTCTTTTGTTCTTTTAGGAAAACCTTTCCATCCCAGCATGCAACGCTGTCTGGATTTGCTGCTGTGTATATCTCTGTAAGCACTTCCTTTGCTTCACTTGATCTAGATGTGGTTGTGACTGTGTGTTGTTTACTGGTTTAGAGATGTATTTTTTTTGCAAAGTCCTGACAACAAATAATCACCACTAGATAACCACAAGTTAAAAGTCACAATTGTGTTACCCCATCCAATCACAAACATACCAGAATAAGATATCTGAAGCTTGATCTGACAGTAACGTCAGCTGTGTTTAAACAGTGCAGCAAATAGCGTTGTCATTTTTTCAAAAGGGAACACTCCCTCACACACATACACACACACACCCTTCTCTACCAGTATCTATTGCAAGCTACCGGCCGTATCACTGCTGCTTCACTGTGCTGCATGTCCTCATTAAAACTCACTAGACTGACTAGATTTCTAGTGAAGGGCAGGAAAAAAAAGAGGAGAGCAGCTGGTGGACCCGAAAGAATGACACAAATGTTGTCAAATCTGAATGCCGATACTGAATTTTATCGGTCAACCACATTATTCAAGATTTTCCCTCAAACCGTACACATATCTCAAGAAGATTTGAGAAAATCTACATTGGATTCCTGCTTGCTGACAGGCTCTCCCTCTTGTTTCAGGAAGAGCAGGATTTTTGTGCTCGGTAGCCCATGGACAAGCTTGTTAAAAAAGTTTTTTTGGGGTTTTTTTTTTTGCAAAGCCTGCCATTCTGTCACTCAGCTGTCCTCTATTTTATGTAATCAAAACACAGTGTGCATGCTCAGAATGTGAATGCACAGAGAAATGTATTCTTGCTATTTTTTCCCGCCTGTCCTGCTCACTCATCAACTCTGTTTTGCTGTCAAAAGATGTCTGACCAGTCAAATGTAGCTATATGCGTCCTCCTTTTTTAAACTAGCTACATGCTAACAAATATTCAACAAACAATCATTCTATTGAGCACATTTTTTGGGACAGATGTTTTGTTTTTTAAATATTACCTACTGTTTAAGTGCAAAAAAAAAGAAACAAGTTAGATTAGTTCTTTCTCTTTAAAGCTACAGCTAGCATAGCATAGTGCAGAGTGCACTACAGCAGACTTCTCAAGTCACACTCAGTGAGTTAGTGCACCTCCTCTTCTCACACTGAGAAGCAATAACGCTCAATGCTCAGAATGACTAGGCTATGAATGGACTTGGCAGCTGTTTAGTCCTTATAGCTGTCATGAGTTAGCAACCTATCAGCCAATCAGAAGCTAATATTTCTTGCTGCCAGGTAAAGTCTGAGCGCTGCACTGGATTGGTGGAAACAAATCTGCTATAAATACTTAAAACATCATTCGTAAAAGAGTGTACTCACAAACAGAATGAAGAATATGAGTCCTGGAGCAGATTGGGGTCAAATACAGTATGGCTGGTCCGTTTGTTGTTTTAAATTGATCCTTTATTAGTAATCCATTAATGTTGGTTTTATTTGTTTGTCATTTGGCTAGCTATTATTAGAATGTAACATTGTACAGGTTGGTTTATTGGCTGACTGGCTGGTTGGTTTATTGGCTGCACTCGGTAACATGGTAAACAAGCTAGGTATCGCTAGCTATTTCACACAAACACGTCTCAGAGCTCTCACCCCTCTCGTTGGGTATAATCCGTAGGCCAGCCTTCCCGCGGACATTGGACCCTGCATTGCAACGGTAACCATTCAGAGCCAAACTCCAGCTGTTTAAACGTTCCCCCAAGTTTTTCCTCTTTCTACCTCCAAACGTTGTTTGTTTTCTGCTAACTGAAAAGGTGTTTTTCTTTTTGGAACTCTGGTATTCTTTCCTTAAATTGAAGTGGCTGTTTCTGTCCTCCTCTCACTTCCGGGATGTTCTGCTGAAAAATGCACCAGGACGCATTAATGGAGGATCCGGGCAGTGCTGAAGTGCGGCGCTTCGGCGAGACAGACAGCCGGGTTGTCAAATAGTATCGTTCGATATGATTGGCTCAGGTTTTTAAGAACTGCTGGACAACCACTTTATTGATTTTGTTTGTTGTTTTTTTTTTAATCTCCACAATATATTTATAGCTGTACTATGTCAGAACGTTGTTAAGAGGCATGAAAAAAAACCATTAAATGCTACATTGTTTACCAAATTAACGATTGCAGCTTTAATTGACTGACTGGTTAATTGGCTGGCTTGCTTGTTAATTGGTTGGCTGGCTGGCTGGTTGGTTGGTTGGTTGGTTGGTTGGTTGGTTGGTTGGTTGGTTGGTTGGTTGGTTGGTTGGTTGGTTGGTTAATTGGCTGACTGGTTGTTTGGCTGGCTTGCTTGTTAATTGGTTGGTTGACTGGTTAATTAGCTAGCTGGCTGGTTGGTTGGTTAATTAGCTGGCTGCATGGCTGGTTGGTTAATTGGCTAGCTGGCTGGTTGGTTAGTTAATTGACTGGCTGGCTGGTTAATTAGCTGGCTGGTTGGTTGGTTAATTAGCTGGCTGGTTGGTTGGTTGGTTAATTAGCTGGCTGGTTGGTTGGTTAATTAGCTGGCTGCATGGCTGGTTGGTTAGTTAATTGACTGGCTGGCTGGTTAATTAGCTGGCTGGTTGGTTGGTTAATTAGCTGGCTGGTTGGTTAGTTAATTAGCTGGCTGGTTGGTTGGTTAATTAGCTGGCTGGTTGATTGGTTAATTAGCTGACTGGCTGGTTAGTTAATTAGCTGGCTGGTTGGTTGGTTAATTAGCTGGCTGGTTGATTGGTTAATTAGCTGACTGGCTGGTTGGTTAATTAGCTGGCTGGTTGATTGGTTAATTAGCTGACTGGCTGGTTGGTTAATTAGCTGGCTGGTTGGTTGGTTAATTAGCTGACTGGCTGGTTGGTTAATTAGCTGGCTGGTTGGTTGGTTAATTAGCTGGCTGCATGGCTGGTTGGTTAATTGGCTAGCTGGCTGGTTGGTTAGTTAATTGACTGGCTGGCTGGTTGATTGTCGATCGGTCGGTCAGTCGGTTGGTTGGTTGGTTGGTAATATTCCAGCGTAACATGACTTAATTTCATTTTTGACAAATGATATGGTGTTTCTACACACTCAATGTTAAGCTAAGCTAAGCCAGGTGCTATGTTTCAATGTTAAATACGTAAAAGTACAAGAATAATTATATTTCTCAATGAACCTTTTTTTTAAATGTCAACACGGTAAGTTACTAAACAATACATGTCCTGTTAATTTACTCTTTATTTGATGCTGTGGGTCATACTGCTTTTTATTCATGACTTTTGCTTCCATATGTAAGAATGATGTCTCATTTTTCAATCTGCGTATTTCTCTGTGTAGATGTACTTCAATGCCAGCATCAACAGCACCACTAAGCTGCTGAAGCCCCTGTTGGTGTTTGCTTTCTGCATGGCAGCAGGCCTTGCTGGTCTGACTCAGATAACACAACACCGCAGTCACCCGATAGACGTCTACGTGGGATATCTGATAGGAGCCGGCATCGGAGTCTACCTGGTTAGTGTGTAATAAAAGGCTGGCTTCTACAGTCATTTAACTCTGATCAAATTTGGAGTTAAAATAAATGACATTGCCCTTTTATTTCAATTGTTTCAAGATAATTGTCCCCTTCGTGGTGATTTAGATTACTAAAGCCTGAAATGAGTTTGTCTCGGAATTGATTGTTAATTTTATTTTGTGAACTGGTGTTTGGATGCATTTGGGATTTTGTTTCATCCTCAGAGAAATTAAAAGCCAATGTTCAGCATGGTGGGAATGACAGCATACGACACATAAATAGATGCTTTAAATGAGTTGTTTTGCTGTTGCCAAATTGTTCTATTGTATTTCTTTTAACACCGTCTCAGCATGTGCTAACAAATTGTTTCTTTTTTCATCACTTCCCCTCCCTGTGTGGCTTCCATAATTTCCTCTCTCTGTATTTTTTTCTTTTTAGTTTTTGGCAGGCTATATATAGTATTTTCTATTACTGAGGAAAGAGAGAGGGGACGAATAATCCGATAAGAATTCTCTGAACAATTTCACACTTCATTTTAGGAAAACTTGTCGTTAAAATTTTCCACGCTTCTCCCTCTCTTTTCCTTCCCCTTTTTTTTAAAAGAGGGCCATTTTTCTACTGTCATTAAAAGATGAAGACGAGGAAGAGAGTGATTCATGCTGACCTCAGGCGTAATATAAAGAAGAGGAGATGTCTCTTCATGCCCACTAATAGAAAAACTACATTTATTCCTCCTAAAGATAAAAAAGAAACACTTTCATGGACTCATCTTTATTTAACACTTAAGGTGCTTCTGTTTCATCGTTTATTTCTCCTCTGTGTCTTTTTCCCACTCTTAGGCTGTGTATGCTGTGGGAAACTTCAAAGCGTCAGAAGAAGATGCTCCTTCTTTGCAGAGGCTGGCCTCAGTCCAGCAGAAGGACGGTCTGAGGGTGTTGACCCAACGCAGCCATGATTCGTTGTATAGGAAGACTCCCAGGGTGTCTGAGAGCAGGGAGGAGTTGGGGGCTGGGCTGGGGTCTGGAGCCCGCAGTAAGGTCAGGAGGGAGAAGGCGTCCCTGGCCTCTCTGAAACGAGCTAGTGCTGATGTGGAGCTCCTGGCAACCCGTGGTCCCATGGGCAAGGAGACCATGGTAACCTTCAGCAACACCTTACCAAGAGTAGCAAACGGCAATAGCCCCATCTCCCCCTCCGAGGAGCCGATCCCCACTCAGCGTCACATGACCTTTCACGTGCCCTTTGACCCCCAGAGATCTCGGCAGCTGGTGTCAGAGTGGAAGCAGCGCTCGCTGGAGCTCCGCAGCCAGAGCTCACGAGAGGAGGATGATGTAGATGAAAGAGATGGAGCAGGTGAAGGAGGAGGAGCTGCAGGAGATGGAGACAACGTGATGCCTTCATCTCTTTACCCTACAGTGCAAGCCAACAACAGCACAGCTACATCCGCTGGAGGCAGGATGGCTGTGGCACCCCCGTTAGTTCACATCCCAGAGGAGGCCACACGGCCTCCACCTGTCTCCCCCAAGAGCGCCAAGACGAGGGCTAAGTGGTTATCCCTCACAGAGGGGGGAGTAGTGAAGGAGCCTGGACAAGGACCCATAGCTGTGTCAACTCCCCGTGTGCCAAACACGCAGCCCAGCCAACCCCCCAGCCAGCAGAGAGTCACTCAGGTGAGAGGAAAAAAAAAGATTAACTGCAGATCATCTGAACTACATCTACTTGAGTAGTAATTTCTCAAATTTTTTTTTTCTTTCGCAAAAGGCATACAGCCAATTCTGAAAAACACATATTGGAGAGAGAAGTTTTAGCAGCTGCCTCTAAGATTTATTTAGATGGTAATCAAAACAGAATGCTTCTGAAGGAAACACTTTCCCAGTCACAATGGTTCAAGAAGAAGTCATATCTGGAGTTAAATATTAATAAAAAGTCCGTATGGATGTTTTGCTGGTATCCATTACAGCTTCTTGGCTCTGTATACAAACTGCCAGCAAACATTTAGCTGTTGTTAGTGTTAGCAGCTGTTATACGTAAGTGCTGATGAGATTCTACTCCCCCCCCCCCTGCAGGTCATAGCCATGTCAAAGCAGCAGGGTCATGGACCAGTCGCTTCATCCACTAAGACATCAGAAGGTGGCTCCTCCTCCGGCGCCGGATCCAACTGCTCTGAGTCACCGTATTACCGCATCCCTTCTGATCGGGACAGCTGCACTGGAAGCAACCCAGGGAGTGTCGCCGGGAGCGGGAGCATCGTCACAATCGACGCTCATGCCCCTCACCACCCGGTGGTGCGCGTGTCAGCTACTAACGGCAAGCCGTGGGAGTGGAGAAACACCATCAGCGGTAACATGATGACCTCAGACCCCACGGGCGACAAACATCGTGTGGCACTCCAGCGACAGGACAATGTTAGCCACTACCGGGACTACCGGACGCTCCCGGTGAAAACAGACTCACTCTGCTCCTCCATGACCAGCGGGAGTGCTGAAGGTGGAGCAGAGCTGCCTCCCCCACCCCTTCCTACTGCCTCCTCCCCTCTCCCTCCTCCACCTCAGCTGTCATCATCCCCTCTACCACCACCACCACCCCCTCAACCGTCCTCTTCCCCCTTGCTCCCCCCTCCACACCCAAGCTCCTCTTCAATGCCCCCGCCTCCCCCTCATTCAACCTCTCCCCACTTGCCTCCACCCCCTCACCCATCTTCTCAGATTTCTCCTTCCCTTCTTGCACCTTCCTCCCAAATGCCCCCACCTCCCCACCATTCATCCTCCCAAATGCCCCCACCTCCCCACCATTCATCCTCCCAAATGCCCCCACCTCCTCACCATTCATCCTCCCAAATGCCCCCACCTCCACATCAGTCCTCTTCCCCGCTGCCTCCTCCTCCTCATCCTTCCGCCATGTCTCTGCCTCCTCACCCGTCTTGCTCCAGCATGCTTCCCCCTCCTCCCCACCCTGACCTGCTGTTAGATGGCCACAGCCAGGCCCTGTCTCGCTCCTCCACCCTCCCTCGCCGGCCCTCCGTGTCTGCTCGCAGCCACGCTGAACAGGAGCACTACTACAAGGCCATGCAGAATGAGAGGATGCTATAGTAACCTGGAAAGACAACAGACATCATTATAATATGAGAGAAAATAAAAAAAACTGAAGGAGACGGTTAAAAAAAGTCATGACAGGTGAATAGAGATGACTTGTGAATAAAATGACAAAGAGGTTTAGAGCTACCAGAGGGGCTGAGGGACTTTTGGGAGGTCTGGCAGCTTACAAACTCAGCAGGGAATCTGTTTTTTTTTTTTGTTTGTTTTTTATTCTTTTTCTTTGATCACATATACTGCCACAGCACCAGCCGTGACTGGAGAAAGAAGTGACAAGACAAAAAAGGACAGAGTGGAAAAGGAAGGAAACCACGGTTTGCCTCCAGTTTTTAGTATTCTTCTTTTCTGAGGTACATTCAAAGACAGCATTGAAGGGGCTGCAGCTGAAAGGGAGATATCACAATGAGCAGTCCAGGATTTGCTAAATCGAGTTTCCACTGAGAGGTGGGATAAGACTGAGAAAACATCCAGCTCATCCTAAACCAGAGCGGACATTACACACCGAGAACTTTAATCCAACTGAAACACTCTGCTACAAAAAACAGCACTGGATAAGGCACATTCTGTCAAGTCGACAACAGGTTTAAGAGCATTAACCACAACGCACAAAAGCATGAACATCGTCACCTCGCTCAACGAACAAACCCAATGGGGAATTTTTTGTTTGTTTCAGAGAGTGTTGGTATTCACCGGAGAGAGTCGGCTTAAGAAGGCTTGATTCTAGATGCAGAAGATGGATCATGCACAGTTGGGCAACCCTAAACAGGCGTCCCCTAATGGAATTACTGGTGTAAACATGAAAGGCAATGGAACAGAAAGAGAACTGTTTCTAAAACGGAAGAGGGGGACGAGGCCATGCAGCACAAAGAGCCAGGCAGGCCGTCTGTCCTTGCTGCTAGTTAAACCTGCCACCAAATGGAGCTTGAAGACAAGGAGATTAGCATTTGTTTATGAAACCATAGAGTACACTCCTCTGGTTAGGCCCTTTGGTAACTCACAGCAATGACAGGAATATCGGTGTGAGATGCTGAGCCAATAGTGAAGCTCGCCATCAGTTCTAAAGACGGCGAGGGATGGCTGAAGCTAACTGGTTTAGAGCGGGAACGTCAGAGTTTTTCAGCTGTAAAAGAAAAGAAAAATGCTTTTAAAATATGCATCCATTTTTTTGCATTACATGATTTTTCAGGAAGACAGAAATCAGTTGATTTTAACAACCCTACCATCATTTGTCTTGTGCAAGACCCAAGAGAAAGGCTCTGATTAACCCTTTAAAAGAATGTCTTATCTAGACGGGATGCTTCTTCTTTGACATGAAATAAGTTTGTTGAGCAAAAGGTAGTGTGAAACATTAAAAAAATATTCACAGAAATTAAAATAACCGCTTGAAAAACACTAGAACTGTTAATTCACAACATGCCACCATTAGGAAGAGTTGTCTCCTAGCTGTTCAAAGTAGGAGCAGAGTCCATCTGCTGCTGGATTTATTTTAACCCACATTCACTCAACTGCTACTTCTACTACTGAGTTTAATACAGTCTAAGAATATGTATTTAAAAACAAACAATACCTCTAAAATGTGTAAGTGTCCCAGGGCACTTACAAAAAATAAAAACAGGTCTAGTTATATTCGTCTAATACGTGTTTTTTTATGTTTTTAGCCAGATGCAACATGAGCATCACATGAGGTGTTGAACACACATTCGTTTCTGAGCAAACTTACACACATTGATAAACAAGGTAGAAGGGAACATGGAACTGAAACAGGTCATGTTCAAAGACTTCAGCTTTCAGGAGACGAGGGCAGAAGGTCCATGGGTTCTGTTGTGATGGTAACTCTGAAGCAGCTGACAGGTACTGAATAGTCACAAACACTGCAGGGTCTGTGGTAGCAGATGTTAAACTTGAGTGTGGGAGGGATTTGGAGATGCCATAGAGAAGGACTTTAGGTTTGCCTCAAAGAGGTTGTGGTAATACCTTGAAAGTCTCGGACAGGGAAAGCAGGGCCTGTCCCAGGCTGTTTGGTTTAGGTGGGAAGCTGCTGACTCAGTCTACTGTTGGGTGGTGGTGGAACGAACTTGGATATTCTTAATTCAGTTCACCCAGCTCTTCAGTGTCATGTGGAGAACTGGGACATCACCTGTGGAGTGGTAAACCAGGGTGGTGGTCTCCGTTTTTAAAAGGGGGGATTAAAGTGTTGCCACTGTTAGAGGATCACACTTCGTAGCCTATCCAGGAAGTCTGCTCTAAGGGGGATGCTTAGACTAATTATTGAGCCTCAGATTCAGAAGGAGCAGTGTGGCTCTCATCTGTTGTGGAACAGTGAACCAGATCTTCACCCTCGTAGGGTGGCTGAGGAGGTCACAGGACTCTCTGGTCTGCATGTCTTTTGTGGATCTGGAGAAGACTTGGATCAAGCCCCCCAAGATGTTTTCTGGGACATGCTCTCAAGGCGTAGTCATGGAGAGGAGATTGTGTGGGTGCATGACTCTCTGGGTCTTATCCCTGCTTTTTGCAGATGATGTAGTTCTGCTGGCATCTTAAAGCTTCACCTACATTGTGCACTGGAGCACGACTAGGATGAGGTTCAGCTTCTCGTCTGAGGCCGTGGTTTTCATCTGGGAAAAGGTGGAATTCTTCATCTAGGTTGAGAATGAGTCTTTGCCTCAAGTGGGGGAATTCAAGGATATCGGTGTCTTGTTCACAGGTGATGGTGGGTTGGAACGTAAGATGGTTCAATGGGTAAGACTTCATTCACAGTAATGAAAGTGTTGCTTTGATCTCCCTTTATAAAGGAGATGAGCTGAAGGTTAAAGCTCTCGGTTTATTGATCTGCCTGTGTTCCAACCCTGATCTGTGATCATGAGATTTGCATCATGACTGAAAGAACAAGATCCCAGATACTGAAATGGGCTCCTTCTGTAGGGTGGCTGGGTTCAGCCTAGAGATAAAGTAGGGGACTTTGTCATCAGACATGGAGCAGAGCTGCTGCTCCTCTTCATCAAAAGGAGTTGCCTTAGCTGGTTTGGACATCTGATAAGGATGCCTTCTGGTTGCTTCCCTCTCTAGGTCATCTGGGCACATCTCACTGGGAGGGGACCCTGAGTCAGACTCAGAACTCACTGGACAGATTAGATATCCTCTCTGCTCCTGGGAACACCTTGATCCCCTGGGAGATGCTGGAGAGTGACACTGGGGGAGAGTGTCTGGGTTTCCCTCCTGAATCTGTTATCTTAGACTAAGCTTGGACAAATGGTGGGAAATGGATATAACCAGAGGCTAAATTAAAAAAAAAAACAACACATGAGTAACCTGTCAAATGTTTTTATTTCATGTTTCAACTTTCAAGAGACCAAAAAAAAACAATCTGTTTTAGTCAATGAGCTTAAGAAAACACTCTGATGATAGGAGGAACATCTAAAATAAATTATTCCATCTGAATGAGTCGAGTCATTTATCAAGGAAAAGTCACAATTCAGTTTGATCAACATTTTTTCTCAACTCTTAACTGAAATTAGGCGTCGTGTTGACAGACGAAACAAGCGATCTACAGTAATGATGTCATTTCTGGAAACTAAAATTATTTTATCTATCGAAAACTGTCATTATGCTAATGTTTTATCATTTACCCAGGCATCGGAATAATAATTAACATAAATTCTAAATGGAAATCTGGCATCTTTCTATAAATAGTTCTTTTGCACAGCCTGTTTGTGCACCCCTGTATACCATGCCTATACCACGTTGTATAAAGTTAACTGGAATCTTTCATTTTTTCTTGTTTTCAAAAGCAAATGAATTTTATTTTATACCCTTATTTATTAAAAATGAAACCGACTCATCACACAGGTGCAGCTGGTGTCCACCCATCTGAGGGAACTGGTTTTGTAAAGTCGCTGTAGGACGAGGCTGTGTTAAATGGAACAAGTTGTATTTCATAGAGGTGATCCTCGAATGAGGAGCTGGTAGATAAAGTTGCTTGTCAGTTTGTGCTGCATGTGTGTACAAGTGTGTGTTTTTTAACGTCTGTGCTTTAAGTGGAAATTTAAGCCATTTTGAAGTGTGATTTTGTGCAAAAGTTCTAAGTAAATACTACTCATAGATGGCTTCCTGAAACATCTGTAGCAGTTTATCTGAATGTTATTCATAAACATTTTCATTACCTTCAAAATTTAGCAGAAATGTTAAGAAATCCTTATTGGACTTGACCCTAAATGACCTGGAAATGCAACATTTTAATCCTGCAGGTGATATTTATGCATTTCAATAATAGTGTAATCAGTAATGCATCAAACATTTGTGTGATGATCAAAGCATGATCAGCATAATTAGCATTTAGCCAATTTGCTTTTTAGTTTTGGGTATTTTTTGCCAAGCAGCAATTAAAAATCTGACTTTTTTCCTGGTCCTTGAACTCCCTGTTGCTGAGCGCCATTTCATTCTAGCAATAACAAGTTTTTATTTAGCCTGTTAACCATGTTTTTTATGTATTCTTATCATGATGATTGGCCAAAATTATTAGCAGTCCTCAAAACCAGAACTGGTGCATCTCTACTGAGAATTCTATGAGCTGAAAAGAGTAACATTAAATGAACAGCTGTGTCAAAGTACAGCTGAATTTAGGAGACGAGGTGTTTTAAGATGGCAGCAAACACTTTGCTCAGTCTAGTGGTTAGCTTATCAGTCCTGTCAGATGTGAACACTGTTTCTCTTAACTGAGGCCCTTCAGGAAGCCTAACACTTTTACACAGATCACACTTTGAAATAGCCAAAATATCCCTTTAAGCCAGTTTGGCTGATTACCTTCCTGGTGAATATGCTACAACTTTGCCCATTTTGACTGTAAAAGAAAAACAACAAAAAAAACTTACTATTGTTCATTCTATTATTATTATAATTCCATGGTCCTTTTTTATGGACTGATGTTTTTTATCTGTGGTGATGTGTAACAATATTAACCTTGTTAATAAAAAAAATAAGACCTTTGAAATGAGGTTTTGTTTTGTGGTGCTTGAAAGCGCTGAGTGGAGTTTGTATGTGAGGACTGAGAATAGAGAGAGGGGTCGATGTCTCTGCAGCTTTTACCGCCACTCTAATGAAAAGGATCTCCTCCATTGATCCTCGGGTTATGAGAACTTTCATGCTCATTCTAAACACTCACATAAACACTCACAGATGGACGGAGGGGAGCGTTTGCTGCTTTTGTGTGGGTTAGTGTCGGGTTTCTGAAATGAATTCTGCCAGAATGTTGGTCAATCCCAAACGACCTGCAGGGATGGAACGAGCGTCGTCTGAGGCCTTCTCATAAGTGTGAAAACATTTTCCACTTTGATAATAAATCATGCAAAAAAGCTCACACATGAAGGAGCACGTGAGATTTGACGTTTACGCACAGGTCAGATGTAGCGAGGTCGTGCATCCATTCATTTACGTCTCTCTGAAGACGCCTGTTTGTGAGAGGCTGCGGAGCAATGAGCTGTGTGATGAGGCTGTAGAGGTAGTGGGGGGGCAGATGGTGCACAAGAGGCCCGAGGACAGTCAGTCTGTCCATGACTCACACTCCGCAAGCTAACAGCTCTTCCTCTCACTGTCTTCTCCCCTCAGCCTCTCATTGGTGGCCCACAAAGTGCTGCACAACAAGTGCACGCATGCAGGAAGCAACAGAAAATGGAGACACATCTTTTGGTGCATGTGCATCTATTTTTGTGGCTGATCTAGTGTCTTTGTGTGTGTGTGTGTGTGTCTGAGTGAGAGCAGCTGTCCAGGACAAGCTGCTTATATCCTTTTCAGGACCGATTTGCCACTACAGAAGAGCACAAAAGCCTTTTGTGCACAGCTCCTTTGTTGCCTTTCCCATGTTGTCACTATCACTCTACCTTCTGCCACCTCCTCATCCACCTTTACACATGGAGGAAGTGGATTTCGGACTTTAAAGCTCATGCTCCAAACATTTCCTGCTTTCAACCTCTTTGAGAAGAAGGATTCGATGTCATAAAAATCATTTAAGCTACAGCTCAAATAATAATGTGGGTCACTTTTCTTAAAAATAAAATCCTGACACATTAAATGTTAAAAGTGGTCATTAAAATGTTCTTTTTTTAAGCTCCAGTGCTGAAATAATTAACGAAATCCTGTTTAACAGCTTCCTGAAAGAGTTCACCAATAATAAAAAAGGAAGGGAGCTTTTATATCCCCCTGCTGTTACAGTTGTCGGTCTGATATCCACTCTAAATTAAATTAGGTCTCGAGGGTCCATTAAACCATCAGAAACTCAGTCATTTGTCGGCCTTACAGCGAGCTCTCGCCTGAACCCAGACCAGCTGTAACGTGTCACTCAGGCGTCCGTATCACCGCTGCTGGAGACATTTCTAAGAGGTTGGGTTCTCTGAGGCCACGGTGTATTTTTACTTCCAACTCTTTTCTACTCAGGTGTTCAGAGCAAGAAAGTGCACTTATTAAATAAAATATCAATTTTTGATCTCGTTTTATGTAACCAAACAAGGAGACAAACAGGCAAATAGGAGGAGAGACATCGTTACATCCACCATGCTCAAACCTCTGGATTGATGCCAGCTCTCCTGATGTTTAACCCACAAGCTGCTTGTATAGGAGGTGATAAATGCCTTACCAGCCTACCTCTGACATTGTCACAGCCCAGCTGGGAGCCTGGCATTTTCATGGGGTGGTCCTCAAGTCACAAAGCAGCTGCTGCTTTATAGAAACTTGAGCTTCAACCACACAGACTTCAGTTATTTTCCAAACCATTTCTGTTTTCTTCCTTTCACTAGCAGCTCTGTAGGGCTTGTTTCAGTAAGCTGGATGGGTTTTTTTTTTTTTTTTTGTCTTTTTTAAATGTTGCCACTGACTGCGACTAAAGCTTATGATGAATTCACCTTCATGCTCTTCATGGCTCCAGTTTGGTTTGCAGTGGTGAAGATCGCAGAGCAGCCACTAATTGGAAGGTCAGAGGTGAAACTTCCTGCTTCTCTGTGCTCTGGAGTGTCTTTGTGCAAAACATTGACCCCTCTAATTGTTTCCAGTGGCAGGCGAGACCTTTGTGTTGCTGCCCTGCTGCTGCGGTGAGTGAGTGACTGAATTAGAAGTCAATTAAACCAAGCACTTTGTGCAACTCAGCTGAGGTTAAAAGGTTATATAAGTGAAGATGGTTTAAAATACAATTCTGCACCTCTTCTCTGTCCTGTACTCATAATGCGTCAGCCTCGCCTCGACGCTCATTTGAAAACTTCTTGCAATGAATTTTAAAAGTTCTATAGAACATGCCCTTCCTGTGACTCTTCCATAAGTCATATTTATGCAAAAGTTATTACAAAAGAGAACGGTGAGCCATCACTCCAGAGAACTAAATATTCTTGAGAATTTTTTTACTGTCATTTCAGGTTGTTGTTTTTTTCTAAGATTATGAGCAGTTTTCACTGATAGAGTCATTTCTATACGTTTAGTGTCGCTTTTAACTTCCATTTCTTTAGTTGCATCAAGAAGTGATTAAAGTTATTTTTTGTGTTTTTCAGTTCTACTCTTGCTTTGTGGTAATTGGTGGTTTTATTTATCAGTGGGAGCTGCTTAGAGAAGATGAAGGCTGTGGACTGTTGGGACTAAGGAATCAGCTTTAAAGGTTGTATTGCCTTTCTGTTTTCTAACAGTCATTATGAACAATAAACCCAAAAAAGCTACAAAAAGTGTCTGAGACATGGAAGATAGATTTGGTATGGATGGAGGTGACATGTCCCCACCAATACCCAGCAGTCACTGAATTGTCCCCAACGATAATTCGATCCAAGGGTGCAGAAATAGCGCTGCATCCCCCACTAATAATACGTGCAGACCAGGTGCTGTGCTGCTTTGCGTGAAGTCTGCAGACAGACCTGAGACAGTTTGCCTTTGAACAGTACAGTTGACATTATTTCCTCCTCTCACAATCCACATCCTGGTGATCGAGAGAATGAAAGGTCTATTTTCTGAAGGTAATTGATGTTTGAAAAAAAGTTGCAATTTTTCCACTTTGAACCAAAGTGAGCTGACAAATTCCCCTTTGCCCTCCTTGCAGCAACAACACAAGCAGCTGAAACTCATCGGACACAGATTAAAACAAAACATGGGTGTAAAACTACAAAAAGCTTTTCTGAAAATTCCCAGAAAAGCTGACTTTGCAACTGGCTTTCAGGTGACAGCTTAAAGAAACTCTCACTGGGATGAGAATATATAAGCAAGTCTTTCATTTTTGCCTCTTCTCCAATTATTCCTGATGTGCCTGTTGGGTGAGCCTCCTCGTGCTTCCCTCTGAGGATTGAGGAGATAATGATGGAGATGGAATGTTCCCACGTGTATCCTGAAAAACATGAAGACTTAAACACACACAGCAGCCCTCATGAATTCTTTTTTTGTAAACATGTGCACACATTATGCAAATATTTTTTTAGCGTTGTGAACTCTGCATGCATGCATAGAAAAAAACTGCAGGATGTGGAGTGTATTTAAGCATGACTGGACTGATGTGTGTGTTGTGGCCTTGCATGCATGAGTAAGACTGTACAGTACATGACTTGAATACCCTGCAGGGTTAGGAATGGTTAGTAACACACTGACACAGTTATCAGACCAGACTAATTGGGTCTGGGATGTGTGTATGTGTGTGCGTGAATATAGGGGGGGGGGGGGACCTCTGTGCAGTTTGTTGCATGATGTGTGTGTGTGACCCTTTGGTCCCCTCTCACATCAGTTCCTTAAAAGCATGTTTGTGTTTGTTTTTATTCTTTCACACAATAACTACACAAGCTGCATTTGACACATTAACACCAGAATCCTGCTGCAGAGTCTCACCTCTGCCTCTGCACATCTTCACAAATTCATAATTGCCTTTCATGCCAGGAGGATCCAAAAGATGGGAATTTGTGTGGAAGCTCTTGGCAAAAGATCATGCACCCTTACTGCTGTTTGACCCAGTTTCACTCCCTCACATCCCAGAATGCTGAGGGATATAAAGCATAATAAACACAAATATGAACCCAACTCTTCTTTTCACACTTTCGTGAAATTAAAAAAAGGGATAGCTTTGTCGTTGATCCAGTCTAAATCAGTCAGTCTGGGAGCATCGATGTAATGAGTAAATGAGAGTGTTATGGCACCACACTCATGCGTGTGATTATTCCTGTTTTATATTAGCTGCAAGCAGAAACAGCAGCTTCATTTGAAACTCTGTGATCGAATGTGTTTCTCTGTGTTCATCTGCAGTGACAGAAGTTGTGGGTGATGATCAGAGGCCAAAGATGAGTCACGATATTCACCAAAGCTCAAAGTAAGACAATGAAATACACACACAAAATAGGAAAATGGGGGAAAAGAGAAAGATAACAGATGGATTGAATAAAGCTGGATGGAAAGAAGGGGTGCAAGAATGTACTAAACTTTAATTAAATGAATTAAGTGTGGGGAAAAGTAAGACGTAAAAAAAAGAGACATGCAGAAATGACTAAAGTGAAGGAACACAAAACATTAAAGATTGAAGACTGCAAACAAATGAAGGAAATGCAGGATTGGGTAAGGTTTGGCATGACCAGCTGGGAGAAAAGGAAGCAAAATGGAATAAAAACTGCTCCTTTCAAGTTTTAAATGACTTTAAGAGGAAATAAAGGAGCTGTCACCATGATGTGACTCCAAGCTGAGGCTAAAAAAGAATTGGTGACTTCACCACGGCGCTCACTGATCTGCACCACAGGCGCCGATTAGCACACTGTTAGATCTGATGCCAGCCTGATCCAGGACCATGAAGGGGGCATCTTACTCATGCAGTGTCCATGTGTGTGTTTGTGGCAGGGTGAGACAGTGACAGCAGGTGCATAACTTTTGACATTGACTTTCAATAGAGCCAACACTCTCCCTCCAACACATTTTCATTGCATGGCCCTCATTATTCTGCTTCAGATTCATAGCAGCAGACTGGTGTGCATCTGTGTGGCAGCTCCGCGTTGCCTCAGAAAGATTGGAAAAAAAAGAAAAAAAAACAAGCAGGGGGAATCGAGGGAGGCGAGGAAGAAGGACAAAATTTAAAGATGTGGAGAACAGGAGAAACAGACAGAGAGAAACATTATTTTTTGATGTACTTCAATGAAAGAGCTCATTACAAATTCTCCAGCTCCCGCAAACGCCCACGTACACTGGCACAAGAGCATGGGAGAATACAAAACAATCTACAGTATCCCACAGAGACACGGCTGGCATTTTAGATCATACACACAGAAAGAGAGAGAGTTAGGTAACCAAAGAAAACAATAGATCAAAACCGTAACAAATTAAAGCATTCTGCCCCTTTCATGTCAGAGTTTTAATCTACAATCGTTTTATGTTGAGAAATGATGGAAATGTAGCTGTTTGGTCAAACACTTAAAATAATCACATGGTCTGTCAGCATTCAGCTTTAGCCACTTTTGCATTTTCTAACGTGAATTAGCTTTAGCAACCTGCCAGACAGTGTTGAAGAGATATTTTTTGCCAACTCCAGGGTGAACTTCAAACAGTTACAGTAGATCTTGAAATATTTATTGTAAATGACACTATAAGGTCCAACCACACCACGTTTTAGCTCAATATCTGTCAAATTTACTTGAATTAAAGTCAATTTTATGTTTGCTAATATAGATTAGCTGAAGTGGCCATCTTGGATTGGGTTTACTCCAAAAGTTTTTAATTTAGAGATGAGTATCCAAAAAGGACTTCACACAAATTTGTCCAGCAGTCTTTGAGATATTTTACTATAAAACTGGCAGGTCTTGACTATAAAAATAAAAAAGGCAAAGTTTTAAATATTATCTCTTGTGATCAGTACAGAATGTGTTGGTGGTGACTTCTGTAACACCGCACCAAATATTTTGCTCTATATTTGCAAAAAAAAAAATGTTAATTTAGCTGACGTGGCAATGGGACTGCAGAAGATAATCAGTAGTTGATGAAGATCCATTGATTACTTTTTGAGAGTTTTATTTATAAGTTTGAATAAGGTTTAAGCAAAGATATTGTGCTATAATTTAGCATGCAGAGTATGTGATGTGCCATAAATGATGCTAAGCTACTACCACACCAAATGTTAGCTGGTTATCTGTAAAATTAACTGAGTTTCAGCCATGTTTGTGTTTGCTAAGGTTGGTTAGCTTGAATCAGTCGTAAGCATGCATCCAATATTTATGCTCTGTTAAAATCTGTCCAGACGTTCATAAAGTATTTTGTGAACACATGCATTGAAAAAACAGAAGGATTTTTGACATTTTTGTGGAAGAAAGTTTTTTGCCCACCCCCACAGGCCTCAAACTGCCTTCCAGCTGCCCCCCCCCCCCCCACAGCACTCCTCCAACACCCCTTCTTCCTCTCTGCTGTGGGATTTTCTACAGCCTCCTCCAAATTCCACTTGGTTATTTTTATTTTGGGTAATATTCATGCCGGCGATGTTTATTCAAGGTTCTGAGAGGGAGATAAGAAGCCAAGTGCTGAGCTGGCCTCGAGGGCTGCCAGGGCTCCAAGTCACAAACACACACACACACACACACACACACACACACACACACACACACACACACACACACACACACGTGCTCAAATACTTCATGAAGCACTTGCTGCGTAAAACCCAGCTCGTTTGCACACACGTAATGATATTTGCTGGACTGATTTTTGGTTTCCCTGCACGCAACAACTCACATGTTGTGTCCGTGAAACTCGCTTATCAAACTGAGACAGAGCCGGCTGCATCCCCCATGTTTCTGTTTGTCAAGGAGGAAAAACATATTTTTTAAAAGACATGTCAGTCCCCAAAGACGCCTGACCCTCATCTGTCAGCAGCATTTATCAGGATGTCATGACAGACACACATATGCACATCGTTTGGGGAAGCGGTATCTCTTCCAAGCCAACCTCCTGCATGTATTTGCACATTGTGTGTGCACACATGTAAAATGACTGGAGGGCGAGAAAGATAAGAGACGTGACATGCATGAAGTGTGCAGGAGACAGAAGGACTGGTGTTTTTGTCTCTCGGAACAGCTTAAGATTCTTTCTGGTCTCTCTCATGGAATCGCACATTTTTTCACCTTCCTCCAGCTTCTCAGGACATAAATCTGATCCCTCTTCAAAGCTCTGAGCTTTTTACAACTTTCTAAATCCTGGGAGATGCACTCAGAACTCTGCCTGATTTTCTGTCTGACGCAGAAGCCCTCACTTGTTTGATCAGAATGATGGAATTTTATTGTCATAAATAAGCTAGTTGCTGGCAACAGGCCCCCCAGGATCAGGAACAGCAGATTTGTTCTGAAAAATACTAACAGAGACAACAGTAGATGAAATATAAAACAAACACTGGCTAAAAATGTATAAAACATCTATACAAACTGCTTAGACTCAGAAATAACAGAACTGTGTGGTGTGTCAGTAAAAAGGTGAAAAAATTCCACTAGAATTCAAGTGAGAGACACTTACTAGAAGATGCACAAAACACGGTATAACATATAAACTACCTCACAGAGACACAAAACAGCTAAAAGGAGGCAAGAAATTTTGAGAAATGGCAAAAAAAAGGAGTCAACAATTGTGAGAGTTAAAGAAAATCAAAAATTACTTCTAAAAATGACAAACGAACAACAAAATGTGGCATCAAGTTCTCCAAAGTGTCAGATCGATTCCGTCTGGTTCAGCTCGTGGCTTTCTCTTCATGTTTAATCGTGTTCGGCTGCACACTGCAATCACATTCTGCCTCTCACCTGTGACGCACAGCATATAAGCTCACCTCAGCCTCTCACACACTGCCAGATTGTCTGCAGCCACAGCCTCGGCCATTCACTTTTCCAGTGTTCGTGACCAGGTTATTGGCCATGTTGTATTTTGAATTGCTTTTGCTGAACAAGATTCTGCCTTTAGCTCAAGGTTTATGATATCAGGGCCTGCCTGCCTCGACTCTGACCTTTTTTCCTAGCCCTCATCGGATTTATGTTGAAGGTTTTTATATTTCGCCTTCTGTGTTTTTGACTTACTGTTTTTTGGATTGTGGACTAGAAATTTGTCTGCTTGAAAATTAACCCCTGAACCATACCAGATAGATGCTGCTGGAAGAGATAAAGCTTATGTAATGATCTATAGACTAGTCTGAATGCAGACAAGAACAAAGTTTATACTGCCATTTTAAAGTGGTTTCAGTCAACATTTTCTAGCAGTTCAGGCAGTGTTTTATAGATATTGTAGTTTTCATATATGTAATTGAATTATTTACATGAATATTTCTGTTTATCTACATGTAAATGTCACATGGAGCAATACTTCCTGTGCATCCAGGGTTCAAATCTAGCAGGAAGTTCTCAATGCTCCTGCCTTAAAAACCACGTAATGAACAATAAATGGTGTGTGAGGATGTACAAGATGTTTGCATAAACCTTTGGGAAATTTTGGAGATTGATTTAGAGACGGCAGCAAAATGCATTGGTCTTTGCTGCATTCAGACTAATAGCTCCTCAGTCCTTTGGGGTTCAAATATTTCTATGAATAGTTTCCATTCAGAAAGTTTCTACAGTGGGTCGGACTAACATATTTATTTAAAATGACTCCAAATGTCCCGTTAAATTATTATTATTTCTGAACTACTTTCTCCTCTTTTAATCAGGGCCTCATATACTTGTATGAATGTTGTTTAAAAACCTTTATGTTTAAATATTTCCCTAATCGCCTTTAAAATTTTAAGTTCTGATCAAAACCATTAGATGTTTCTAGACATTCAGCGTATTTCAATATCGCTCATTTAAGGGAAGACAATGTTTTGTTGTTTTTTTGTTTTTAACCTTTAAAACTTGTTTGCAAACAAAATAAGTTAGAGGGGGAAAGTTTTTCACAGCACTGTAGTATACCTATATATTTTAGAGTTGTCCCCCTAGATAGAAATTTGAAAAACTCAGAAATGTTCAAATTTCTATTTTTATGCCTAGAGATAAATAAAAATATACTTTAAAAAAAAAAAGCCTGACAGACATGATCAAATTTAAAAAAACCATTACCTTAGTTTGAACTGTAATGTAGTAAATATATATACTATTGAAGGATGCAGTATATTGATCATGTGCCAGGAAACAAGAAGTAAATATATGAAATTATTTGAACTCTAGCACCATCTGCTGTTCGTTAGGTGCAGGTGCAACATGTTTTGGATCGTTTCACAATGCAGATGTGAAGAAATTAGTCAGACTGCACGGCTGTTCAGTTACATCGGTTTCATTGCCTCTCTGTATGAACTGGAGGGGGAAAAAAGATAAACGGGTGAGAAAAATAATCCTAAAATTCAGGTTTTACCGCCTCAGCCTCTGATCGATGTAACTAGTATGGAGTCTTGATCCTGCTCTACCGCTAGATGGGGAAGTGGGACAGGATAACTGGGAGGAATGGCGCTTCCTCCGCCGAATGGGGGACTTGATGTGATCCCAATATTTGGATGCACCAAAACAGTCCAGAAGCACGCAGTCGGGCTCCTTGCGCGTCACGTGACAGGTCTGGATGAGAGCCAGCAGGGCCCTCGTTAGGAGAGGACTCATATCTCAGTCAGCGCGCGCGGCCAGGGTCCCCTTTATCTCCACAAGGCAGGGAGGGAGGCGTATCCTTCCCCCTCTGTCTCCCCTCCTCATACCACTCCGACGCTCTCTCCCGAGCCACAACCTGCCTCAGACGACGCCCCGTCGCCCGGCAGGTTTCCACCTTCACCAGCGGGGCCGAGCTCACCGCGCGCCGATTGTCGCTCGCGAGGAGGCCTTTTAATTGACGCGCGAGCGGCCAGCGGCATCACCTCAGCTGTAGCAGGGGGAAAAAGGGGGGAGAAGCAGGCGACGATAGGAGGTGGTGGAGGAGAGGAAGAAGGGGTGTCAGGGTGCTCTGGATTCCAGAAAGACGTGAGGAAGACGTCAGCGTCGGGAAGCAAAACAAGGATTCTGAGTGAGTCGTGATTTTCTGGTGTGTTTTTTTTCCCTCAGCGTTCCCGTGACCTGTTTTCGGTGGTGTGCCGTGCAGCATCCTTTGCTCCTGACAGGACGGAGGGATGGAAGACATCAGGGGGACTAATTATGAAAAATACAGGCGGTTGTATCCGAGTAGAGTGGCTCCTGTAAACACTACGCGGTTTACTACGAGAGGAGCAGCATCTTCAGAGGATAAACACCACATTCTGTTTGGCTCGGGGGGGAAGAAGATTAGCATCATTATTAGGGAGTTTTCCTGCATTTAGACAGGAGCAGGGCCGACAGGTGTAACGGAGACATGTTTACCCGAAGCTTAGGCTCTGACATGTACTATTGATCCGTATTACCAGGAGAATGTTTCTATATGTGCCGCTTTTTAGCTTCGCTGGTAAATTTCCAGTGGCGCCAGAGATGCTGACTGGTTACAGACTGTGGAGGAGAGGAGACACAGGAGTAACAGGGTGTTCTGTTAGTGTGTGCGTGGCGTGCGCGTGTGTGTGTGTGTGTTGTGATGTGAGCAGTCCGCTCCAACATGGCGCACATGAGCTGATAAACCTTGGCTATTACATAGTCCTGTCCGGAATTTACTCTGCAGCAGCATCTGTAACACACTGAGGCTTTCATTCTCACAGAGCACTTTCTGTGTGTGTGTGTGTGTGTGTGTGTGTGCGTGCGTGTGTGTGTGCGTGTGTGTTCTAAATCTTTATGTACTTCCTGCCTCTGAACAGAACAATCAGCTCTATTAATTGGACTGTTTGTGTGACTGTTTGATCACAGCAGGTATGAGAAGAATCAGTGTGTTTTTTCTGTTTGTTTGGACTTGATGCATTGTTTTTCTACTGGGCTTCTTCATCTTTGTTGACAAGACCAGCAACTACAAGACTGACTGTAAACAGAACACACCCATTACATTTTCTGAGTCCACAGTCTTAAAAGCAGAACATACACTAAACCTGTGGTGTCCACACTTGCTTCTAAGCGCAATAAAAGTGTCAATATAAAGTTACCAGCAGCAGGCAGTAATATTTAGATTTTTTTTGTTTATTATTTTCAGATATCTGAATGTATTTTCACTTAATTGTAACCATGTAATGAAAATTACAAGGTATACAAATCATTCTGGTTTTGGTTACAAATGAGGTTTTAAAACTTTTTAAATCTGAAAAATGACAAAAAAGCCACTGTGTTTGTTTTTTATATGTGAGGGAGTTTAATCAGTGTTTGTTGACATTTGACATTTGACTTTATTGTCCCAAAGGGAAATTCTTTTTCACAACACTGCATTTGCTTAACAATGAGACACAACAACACAACAGTTACACTTAATATCTTTCACCCAGTACACTTCAAACTACACCATCCCTCCCCCTTTCACATGGACAAATATGTTTTCATTCAGCGTGGTCTATTATTAAGAATTGTTATCATGGTGGGAACCACACTCTTTCCAAAACGGGCCCTCCTGCATTTCATGGCCCGGTACCGGTACCCCCGGTGTTGGGTTGATTGTTTTCTGTTCATTTGGTCTGTTTCATACATTTTAGCAAACTTTCATTAAAAAAAGAGTGAGCTGTGGATCACTGTGCCTCAGGATATGTTGTCTTGAACATTTGGTTTGACAGGATGAGGTTACATGATAGTCAGCTGCATCAGAAAAACGGTTGGTAAAAGTTGGATATATATTGTACTCAACTTTTGACATTGGCAGTGATTATTTTAGAGTAACATCACTTTTTTTTCTTCCCATGCGTTGCATTAGTAAAATTTCAACAACCAAATTTTGAAATTAGAAATAACTGGATGCATCACCACCGTTGTTGACGGACCAAAGAAGGACTTTTCTCAAAATCCCTCTGAGGGCTACAGACGGTCCGCAGGCTACAAACTAAACACCTCTGCACAAAACTTAATTGTTCCTTTTTTTTTTTATCCTTGTAGTTTTTTTTTCCTGGCCTGTGGTTCCCAAAGTTGTGGTCAGGACCCCATTTGTGAAACATTAAATACAGGGTCTTTAAAACATGTGTATAATTGACATTAACTCAAAAAATACTTATCACAGTTTGACCCACCACCCACCCCATACTTTTTTTTGGTTTTTACTTTTCAGAATTAATTATTTTAGACAATTAAATATGAAATTCCAAAGAATAAGAACAGGAAAAATATTAATTTTAGGTAATATTTTGCAAAAAAAAAACCCATCATATATCTTTATCAGCTAATATTAAGCATTATTGACATTTAAAGTGCCCATGACATCGGTTTCCATGTTTTCTGACTTATCTATCATGTTGCAACGTTGAGTTCTCACCTTAAACCTGCCAGAAAGAGCAAAAAACGGCGTCCATCTGTCTCCTAGTCCAGCCAGTGAGAAGCTCTTCCAGATTTCAGACCCAGGTTTCAAACAGTTTTTTTCACTCCAGCCCGCTATGAGGTCATAGTGATCTGGACTTGCTTATATGGTAAATTCTCCGCCCACATGCACGTTCACGACACCTGGAGCGAGGCAGTGCCGCCGCCATTGCCCATAGACCGTGTAGTGTTTAGTTTCAGTTTAGTTTCTCTTTCACGTGACAACACTGCCCCCTGCTGCAGCAGAAGTGTCAGGCTGCCAAATAAGGAGAAACCCAGCAGAACCGGAAGGCGTATGGGGCTAAAACGATGACAGAGTAAACTGAAACTGAAAAAAAATACATTGAAACTGAAGAAAAAAATAAACTGAAAAATAAAATGTTAAAACTGAAAAATAAAATATTGATACTGAAAGAAAAAAAATTGAAACCGAAAAATACACTGAAACTGAAACAAACCCACAAAAATAACTCTTTTTTACATTGACACTTTATTTTAAGAGTTTCTATTCATTTTTCAGTTTCACTTCAATTTTTTTCAGTTTCAGGTTTTTTTTTTTCAGGTTCAATT
>SSNR01000190.1:385698-433941 GCA_006937965.1 Callopanchax toddi
CCCCCCCCCCCCCCTCCCTCCCTCCCTCTGCGCTGCATTGTCATGACAGATAAGGCAGGAGAGGATTTGGTTTTTTCACTCCCCTCCCTGCAGATCATCTGTCTTCTGATTAACTGTCATTTTAAGCCAGTAAGTCGTTTTAATCTCGGAGGGAAGCATTCTCGACAGAACGTGTTTGTGCATTTTCCATCTGTGTTTGTGCGTGTGTGAGAGAGACAGAGAGAAACTCTTGTTTTTGCCATCCAAAACACGCGCACACCCACACGCTCATATGACGATCATCACAGTTGTTGCAAAGACTGTATCAAAAGCACTATTGATAAGCAGCAGAGGGGGGTCATCTATTTCTTTTGTAACTGTAGATGAACCTTAACCCATTTCCACACGCACACATTTGTATTTCTGACTAAATTAGGGCATTGTATTGATTTCCATTTGTTTCTGTAGCCTAACTCAAAAATGACACCACATTAGGACCAAGCTCCGGTTCCCATAATGACTACCAGTCCTGACATGGTAGGCAATAGTGCCAGAAAAATTCTAAAGAGGATACAAAAACCAGTTATTCTCACAAACATCTGTGTAAAATGGAATCAGGATGAATTTTAAAGTTTTTGTGAATTAGATTTTTATGTTTGTACTTGATCATTTATGAAAAGATTAGTCAGGTAGACAAACAAGCTCAGTATAAACAATTGCTCACTGTCTTGAGAGCCTTAAGTGGGGATTGGGACCTTGCCATAAGGGACGGCACCTATTAGGCCTAATGGTTCCTGCGTTAGCGTTCGGTAATGCAGGTCCTTTGGCTTCCGGATATTTAGAATTTGCTGACTGACCTGAGAAGCAGAAAGCATAGGAGGCTAGAGACAGCCCGCTATGGAAAGCAGTTGTCTGTAAAGATAAAATCTATACTGTCAGCAGATCGTGTTGGTGCTAATGCTGTTTAATTTAAGCAATTCCTAACTCGTTCAACTTTGATCAGGACTACTTGAAAATCTGTCAAGTGTTGAATTTTGAGAGAAACTGACTTTTGTGGCGCTTTGAATAATAATAATAATGCCATACATTTTTTTTGTTTGAATCCACTATCATAGGATATTTATTATTTGTCTAAAACCAAGACATAAACCAGTTTGTTGTAGAGAATATGTTGTTTTATTCTAAACCAAGTTACAACCACAAGTGCAAAACGTTTACAGGAAGTAATTGATATACTGAGTCCTGACTGCCTATTAAACCAACTGATTTCATGCTACATATTAGAGTTACATTAACAAGACTCCATGTATCTTTTTACTTGACAGAATTTAGAAAACAGGAATTGCCCAATTTTGTCACTCATTCTCATGGTTGCTTCTCAACCTGAAAATAAAACAAACTCCAGTGTTGCAAACATCTTGTTACCCATCTTTCAGGGACATCAAAGATCATGCACTCGTTGTATCTCTACCATTTACAGCCTGAACGCGTGTTCTGATCTCCATGCTGTGTCTATAATCAGAACAAATCAATAAAATGTCACAAGAGCTGTAGACTCAGCAAGCATTCCCTGGGCACTGGATATATGAGAAATAACAAGCAATGCTGTGACTCAAAAGCTTTGCAGTGTTTAGGTTCATTGTTGCATAGAGGATGAAGTTTGAGGGGAAAAATGTGACCATGAGACAATTTGATACACACAAATAACAAGAAAAGAGATACTGGACGTTATTTCCACTCTGTTTTTAAGGCAAGTGGCAGAACCAAAAACTTGTGGTTGGTATAATCCCTGTCTGTTGTTCAGTCTTTACATAGTTACTTCTAAGTTGTCTTAGTACCGAATACTAATGTGCTACTGAGTGTGATTGTCATCTTCCCTTTCCCCTGTAACAAATTTTCATTCACAATTCTTGTTTGTCCAATTTGAATGGATATTAACAATTCTTCCAAAAGACATGAGATGTTTATTGGGAAACAGAAGAAATGACTATTAATCAGTGTTGGGCAAGTTACTTCAAAACTGTAATGCATTATTTATTACTTGTTACTGTCATTTTAAAGTAATTTGTTACATTTATAATATTACTGTATTTTAAATGTAAGGCATTACACTACTTTTGCATTACTTTTAAGTTACTATCACCAAAATAACTGCAAATATGGACTTGACCATCTAAATGAGCTCATTCCACATCCAGTGGAAGGTCATGTGATGGATAATGTAGAGATACACAACTATCTGGATATTAACCCATCCATCCATTCATCCGTACAGTATATTTAAATCTATACACATCTCTGTGCACAAGCTTCCTATTGATTAGTTTGACTCCTACCTCCACCTGTCTGCACAGACCCCTCCACCTGTCTGCTCCTCCTCCTCAGCAGACACTGCATGACGCACGCTTTCCTCTGCTCGGTGCATGAGAGAACAAACTCTCCAACTTCTGATGTGAATAATCGAGTCTGTTGAAGTGACTCTTTATCACGAAGCGTCTTCTCAGTTCGCTTGCTTCAGTTTACTGAGCGCTGCTGTCATATGTCTTAACGGGCCTTGGTTGCTGTGAGCGCATGCGACTTGGGCTACACGCTCCTCTGGACCGAGTTCCACACACGCATGAGTTTGCTGCGTGGTCCAGACAGAACCGGACTTGCTGCACTGGCTGCAGATTTACTCATCTCTGCTCTGTCTGACTACAGGAAGTGAAACATTTGGCGCTGATTGATGTTTCTCCTCTGAAAAACCCACCACTTTATTCCAGGTTAAACATGCACTGTAACGCCGCACGTTACTGACATTTGTACCAAGTAAAATATTACCAAGTTTATTTTCTGTAATGCCTTACATTACTACATTACATAAAACACCAAAAATGATGGGTACTCTGAGCTGTTATTTATTGCATACGCACAAACAACAGTCAGGAGTCAGGACCTATTCCTTGATTCAAAGGCTACCCTTTGTCCCCTGAGGCGAGTTCCAACATACAGGCAAAGAGTCTTGGGACTAACAATGCCCACCACAGCCTTCTGTGTCTAAATCAGAACAACTCCAGCAAAGAGGAGAGTCCAACCCTTCTCAAGGACTTGGGTTCTAGAGCCAATTCTGTGTGTCAAGGTGACTATATCTAGTCAGTACCACTCAGTCTCTTACACAAGCTCTAACTCTTACCCCGCCTGAGAGGTTACGATCCATGTCCCAATAGCCAGTTTTTGCATCCGGGTATCAGACTGCCAAAGCTCCTGCCTCTGTCTTCTACCCAGTCCACAGTACACTGGAACCTTCACGCTCTTCCTGCAGGTGGTGCATTCACATGTGGATGAACCCATGTACCGGTAACCAGTTTGGTCTAGGCCTGGCCAAGCTTAATGGACAAAAGCCCGGCCACCAGTCACGGACCCCAATCTTAGACCTGGCTTCAGGTTGGGACCCTGGTTACCCTCTGGGCTGGGAACTCTTGGGAATTCTGAACTACTCTTTGTCTCATCCATCATAGGACTAATTTGCCAAAGGAGACACTACCAGGGTTAAAAAGTGCCACCAGACAACATGGCTTAGAGCAGTGTTTTTCAACCACTGTTCCACGGCACACTAGTGTGCCGTGGGAGATCTTCAGGTGTGCCGTGGGAAATGATTCAATTTCACCTATTGGTCTAAAAAACATTTTTTTAAACTAAATTATTATCTGCAAATAATATTTCATTGTTGCGCGTCTGTGCCAGTCATCACCAAATGGCAGACTCAGGTTCTGTTCGGAGTCAGACGCGCAGCTGATCCAGGACCTGGACCGGGTCCAGCGACAGCACCGGGCAGCGAGCCGGTGCCAGGGGGAGACGCGCGTCTGGGGAGACATGTGTCTGCCCCTGAAAAGCTCCCACGGCCCGCAACACGCTCGGCATCTGGAACCCCGCCTCCTCTGAACTGGACCGCATCTAGTCTGTGTTTCGGGCGGCTGGGAGGGGCCGCCGCCAAGCGAGTCGTGGACCCATGGCAAAAACTTGGCAGAGTTTGGGCAGAACACCGGTAACGCTCCATGTCAGCAGACTGAACTGGGTCTCTGGTGAACCGACGGTCCAAACGTTTTTAAATTCATACTTTGAAATGATTGCTCCATTAAACCAGGAGATCAGCAGGTCCACTGACACTGGGCTGGACCAACATCTTTTTACTTTTTATCCTCCGTGATTTATTCAGCAAAATAAATAAATAAGTCAACGTAAAAAAAAAACCTCTTAGAAGTTAGCATAACAGTTTGTTTTTGACGGTCTGAGCAGCCCGTTGGTTATTTTCTGCCATGTCTCCTCCCTTTGGCTGAAGGATGGATGACGTTATCTGATCACCTCCAAGCGGTGCACGCGCCTCTCAATAACGTGATTGTGGCAGCATGCGCTCAAGCTGTTTCTCAGCATAATAACTGACAGCTTAAAATTCAACATATCAAACAATATCAACACTAAAAACACATTGATCTGTCAATGATTTTATCAGAGGTTTGTCTTTGTTTTCAGAGACTTACATTAATACTAATGTTCAAATCCCCCAAAATAGTTTTATTAAACAAAAACATGAAAGAGTCCTATGATGTGGATATTGAAATAAACAGTAGGGAAATAAAGTCATTTTAAGGCCAATTTAATCCATTACTGATAAACTGGATGCTACAATCACTTTTTGACAGGTGGAAAAAATCAGTTTGAAGTTATTTGATAGTAAAAAAGACAGTTGATGATTTAATCAGGTCACCTGTAAACTAAACCTATTGTCAGGTGACCAGATGAGAAAGTTTCTACAGTAAAACTATTAAAACAGAGTGAGGCTGAGAAAACAGCTGTAAAGTTAAAGGAGACAGACCTCTGATGACAGATCAGTGTGTTTTAGTGTTAAAATGTTTAATTGGACAAAAATCATCCGAAAACTTTATCAACCATCAATGAGCTCAGAGCTCATCTCATCTGGTTTGTCTGGGCTTCTGAGGGAAGTTGTGATAGGCTTTAGTAATTCTTGTTAGGTTAGTGCCCCCCCCCCCAGTGTGCCTTGTGATATTTTTCAACGACGAAGTGTACCTTGGCTCAAAAAAGGTTGAAAAACACCGGCTTAGAGCACTCAAATTCCTCCACCGTGGTAAAGTGGCAGTTCAAGGATGAGTTTATTTATTTGTTTGTTGGTTTGTTTTAATAAAGAATGCAAAATGTAAAACAATAAAACTCACACCAAAAAATTACAAAACCAAAAGTTGTAGGCTGAAGCCTAACATTTACACACATAATCAAAAATCCTAAAATGAAAATACAATTTATAGAATTATTTACATAGTTTTCTTCATACTGCAATAACCAGTATTGTACTTGTATTATATACTTACCTGGCTAAAAAGTGGTTAGCACTGCCTCCTGCAGCCTCTTCCTATTTCTGTTCTGTAGATGTCCTAAAAATGACATTCACATTTAGCTTTATATGCACTTAAAGAACCAGTTATATTCAGTAACAGTTTTTTGCTTTTATTTGATGTAGCCTGTTTGCAGACTTACAGACAACATACACCTTTACAAGAATGATCATTTTTAATAGATTTGCTGTATTCTCTGGCCTGCTGTAACTAAAAAAGCACAAGACAAGTTTAAAGGCCTCCTGCTGCACCAATTTGTGACGCCATGGGCTCCTGACAAAACATCTTAGATGGAGTGAGAGCAAGATTGCTTAAATAGACCCTGTGATAGCATTAATCACACGTTGGAAACCGTTTTATTAAATTTTTCTACGTTGCCTGAGCAATTTTGGCCAGCCTTAGTGAGAAAACTCCAAAAAGGTTACAAATTTAGAGGGGTTTGTTCATGGTGTGGAAAAGTAGTTGAATCATTTTAACAAATATAATCTGAACATACAACCGAATGCTTCCAAAATTAAGTACGATTGAGTCTAAGTAATAAATTTAGGTTAAATATATTCTCAGCTTGAGCTTCAAGACACAAAGAGCCAGTACTGTAGCCTATGTTGAAAGGGGAGTGATGTTTTGGGGATTTGGGGGCTTTCTACAAATTTAGTACAAGTGCAAATCCTCAGGAGTCATATTGTCATGTGGAGGATGTCATACACTGCAAAGCAAGATGTCAGAAATGCCTCTTGGTCTTTCTTTCCCCCACCCCCCATCCCCCAACCACATTTCTCAGTCTGCATGTGGCTCCTTATTTGCCCTCACGATGCAGATGCTAAACAGTGCTTCATTTGTGCTCTTGACATGATACGGCCCTGTCTTCTGTAACGACAAGGCTGTTATTTATTAGTGACCTGAAGAGGAAAAGGAAGATTTGCCCCGTGACCCTGGAATACTAACATGTGTCCTCAGCGGACTTCCTTCGGTTTTTATTGGCACTCTGGTGTTTATGTTTGGCACAATGTGTGTTGTGCCTCAGATAGAATGCTGCAGAGCGGCATGTGTAGTAGTGAAGGGGTCACTGTGTGTGTGTGTGTGTGTGTAGTCAGGAACAAGAGCTTGGTTTGAATAGAAAGGCAGGGATATTGTTGTCCGTGTGCTCTTTAAGCCTGAAGGAAGGAAGCTGTAGACGTTAGGAGCAGTGAGGAGAAAAACGAGCCACTTTAACTCAGTGAGAGTGAAGTGGATTTTGAATTAGCTTCCTCTTCCAGACGCTCTGTTTTTTTCTAATGTTGAGCTTTGAAAATTAAACTTAAGAGTCATCATTTCTTGCCCTGTACTTTCTGTAGAGGAGGCATTTTAAGGAGCTTTAGAGGCCTTTTTATTTCAGATTTGTGATTTTTTTTTCACCCCCAGAAACTAGTTTAGTCAGCTTTCAGCTAATTTCTTCACAGCTGTCTGAGTTTTAAGTGTGCTCAAGAGTCTGCCGGGGATTTTTTTATTAACAGCTGCACAATATCAGCAAAAAAAAAGGTTCTTGGTGTTATGAGAAAACACCTGAGTGAACACACTTGTGTCACAAAAGGCAGGAATGACTCCAAGGAAATAGTTTTGAGTGCACAACGTTCTATGATTGGAACCATTCAGAGCAATTTTCTGGTTTGATTGTTGTAACTATTCTGTGAAATGCAGCTGCCACAAAACAGTAAAAGGTATAAATATGAAGAAAAAAAGATCAGATTCTCCCCTGTGTTTTTCCTTTAGCGGCTTGTCTTTTCCACGTTGAAAGCTTGATTGCAAACATCTCACTCTAGCTGTCAGACTTACTTAGTTTTAATCAGTTAACAAGAAGGGGGTCTAATTGGCTTTCAATCAGTCAAACTGTGTTTTGACATTTTAGTTTATGATTCTGTGTTCATGCTTGAGTAAATCATGTTCATTAGTGCAGTTTAGTTATATTAATCATAAGGTTAGATCACATTTTTGTCTGTGGTCATTCATTCCACATTTTGTAGCAGGATTACTTGCAAAACTTTCAGGATATTAGCTTTACAGTGAACATCTTTTGATAATGTTTGAAATATGGGTTCAGATTTTTTTATTTTTTGTTAATCTTACTAGGGCTGCACAATTAATCGCTAAAACATCACGATCTCAATTCAGACTTGTATGCAATCCCATTCCCAAATGACAACAATTCTTTAAAAATGAAGACGACGATTGTACCACATTTGATCCGGGACATAATCTGCATGAAAACAAGCGCTCCTCTTTCTCCCTCAAATGACAAAGTTCAAATTTGTTATTATTGTTTAAATTATTTAAAGATTGTGTACATAAGAGAAGACAAGAAAGACATTTATTGTTTTTATGTTCAGTGTCAGCTGTTATGCAGTTGATGTGCAGGTGCAATAAATATTTATATTGGAAAAAATCGTGAGAGAATCGTGATCTCAATTCTAAGCCAAAAAAAAAAAATTGTGATTCTCATTTTATCCAGAATCGTGCAGCTCTAAATCTTACAGAGATACAGAACATATACTAAATATCATTTCTGAACAGATTTGAGTCACATTGTGTGGTATTAGGATGGATCATAGCCTGTCCCTCCTACATTAACAACATAGCACTGGTTAAAGTGAGTGAGAATAGTTTTGTGAGCCTAACTAATGCATTAACAGCATCAGAATTACTCATTTATTAGGGCTGCACAATATTTGAAAAACATGCAATTGCAATATTATTCTTGACTAAGTTTTTTATGCTGGAAGTGCTGGAATCCAACATCACATGAATCCTTTTATAAGAACAAGTTGCATCTGTAAAACAAATTATTTGTTCTCAAAGTAGTATCTGTGAAGATGCTTGCTCATCGTTACTGGTCTCTTTGTAAAGACTAATCGTATCCACAGGGAATGAAGTTTTAATCAGAAACAAAGGTTTTGACGTTGTGCTGATGTGGTGAACTAGTTTGGGTAATAACTGTGAACATTTAAACAATCTTCAAACCCATTAATTTCGCCTCAATGTTTTTTTTGTGAGTGAATTATTTGATGCATTAGCTAGGAACTAGAATCTGACAGGCAGTTCAAATAAATGTGGTGTAAATCACCAACTCACAGTAAAGTCATGTTAACAGAACGAAGATTCAGATGATCATCGGCGTCTTTAGCTTTACTTGCTTTTCTCCCATGAACAAACAGTATCAGCTGTGATCAGAGTGTGTCACAGATAAAACAGTCCGGGCAGAAACTGTCCTTAAACATTCTCTGTTCTGACAGAAAGTGACCTAGATGATCTCTCTGCTTTAGTGGATCATCAACATATTCAAACCCTTCACAATCTAAGGTTCAGGTTTTTCCTTCCTGTTGATGCGCAAATGTTATCAAATAACAAATAATTCCTCCTGAGTATGCTCCTAAATTCAGTAAGCTGCAGTTTTCATTTCCAAGTTTCATAAAATGTATTTTGTAATAATGAAAACTGCTGTAATACACAACTACAAGCTGATTAAAAATGAAACTAAGATGGATGCTTTGTGTGTTCTGGAGTCGGACAGTGTGAGCGGTCTTGTGTTGGCGCTACATGCTGACCCTTTTTACTCCTAGACTGTGTCACATTAATAATTAAAAACATGTTTCTAAACCAACTACTTCTATTATATTGCTGAGCAGCTTTAAAAACATATCAACTTTATATAAAAACAATGTTACCTTTGAGTTGCAGGTAATGCTGGTTAGCTGCATAAAAGAACATGTAGGAATTAGATTTTTCCAAGAAAACATCCCCAATCCAAGATTACCTGAAAGTATTTTTAGTCATGTAGCTTGATTTGCATCATGTTTGTAATTTGAAGGGAAGTTATAGAGCGTAAAGGAGCTGCTGGTGCCAGAGCAACATGAGCAAAATGCAGTAAGAAAAAGATGCAGGCAGTTACAGTTCCTTGTAATGCTACAGCAGCAGTGAGTCTGTTTCCCTGACTTTAGTCTGCATGTACCTGAACGTAAACACATTTATTTGATTGTTCGTAAGTCTTAAGGTCGTCTCCTTCCACATTTAGATTTTCCTAAGTGTTCTTATTGATTTGTTACATTAATCTCCATCAGTGTGCCATTGTTCCCTGTCTCTGAGTGATTTCCTGCCTCCCTTGATATTTTCTCTTTATTGTCATGAATGTAATTACTCTCCTATCAATGTCACAGAGATGTCTGTCTGTGTATCTGCCTATTTTCCCTCTGTGAGTTTGTTAGAGAGGCAGCAGGACATAAGCCAACACTTTTACGACTTTTTAGACTCCAGTACATTATTAAAATGTGCTACATCAATTATACAGAACAGAGCAGCAAGGTGGGAAATCTGTGCCTCAGACCTTTAGGGCTGTTTTGATTTGACATTAAATTTAGTAGGAACTTTCATGTTTTAGAAGTTGGTCTTTTGTAACTGACTTGACTTTTGATTGATGCCTGGTCCTATAAGTGTTATTGATGAATTCTTTCAAATGAGTTGTGAGACATCGAGAACAGAGATGAATGTAAGCATCAACGATATATTTGGGCACTTTAATTCAGCTTAATTGTGCTTTGCAAGATCTATCCATGCATCCAATTTCCACTGCTTAACCAAGGTCAGGTTGCTGAGGTAACCAGGCGATAAACCCAGACATCCCTCTCCCCCTCCTACAGGGGCATTCCAAGGCGTTCCTAGACAAAGATGATAGATAATCCTTCCTGGGTCTGCCCTGGGGTCTCCCCCCAGTGTGACAAGTCCAAAGAGCCTCCAGAGTTTAGTGAACAGGAGGCATTTGAATCAGATGCCTGAACCACCTCAGTGACTCCTTTCACTGTGTGTGTCTGAACCAGGTCATCCTGCTGTGAACGCTCATTTCAGGTCTCATGACCATAAGTGAGCTTCAGAATGTAAACGGACCAGTAGGTGAATTGAGACATTTGCTTTTTGGCTGATCTGCCTTCACCATAACAGACCTCAGCAGCTCCCTCATCACTACGGATGAACTTCTGATCTGTCGGTCCATCTCTCCCTACATTCTACCATCACTTGTGAACAAGACCCCAAGATACTTGAACTCCTCTACTTAGGGCAAAGACTCACTTTCCAATCTAAATGGAGCATTTCTTTCCACTTGAATCCAGGAACAGAACCATATTATGGCCCAGACACCCTCCTCTCCACTACATCTGCTCTGAGAACACGACAAGACCAAAGACTAGTACAAAAAACATGGTGACCGGATTAAGGAGATCCTCAGTGTGTTCTTTCCACCACCTGACAGTAGGCCTACCCCCAGTCCAGATCAACAGCTCCCCACACAAACACAGCCTGGATGGGCCTTGCTCAGTTTGCTCATTCTTCTTCTTAATAGTTGGAAAATCACAATAATGAGCCGTGGATGTTATCATACAGTAGCTACATAGTTGATCACTCAAGGCTACACTGCATGAATGTCTTCCTTGTCACATATGTTGCACATTTAGCTAAAAAGCTGTGGTTAAAATACTGAGAGTACATTTGTACTATGAACCTCTTAAACATGGTCTGTGTTTATGTTGTGACAAACTATAAATATGGCATTTTAGCATTTTATGAGGGGTGTTTTGGAGTGAAAAACTTCCTTTGATTAGAGAATAAATTCCATATTGAATCTGTGATTGTTTTTTACTCACTATCATATAATTTGTGTTTATGTCGGTACAGATGAGCTGTGACTACAACTGTCTCTGCTGCTGCTACCAGTGATCCTCCATAGTCAGGTCGTTCAGCTTGTCAGTACTGACTGGTTTAAATCATTCACTGTCTAGCATAACAAACCTTATTTTACCCAGAGCCTTTTCACATGCCTTAGTCACATGTCTCTTTATGTATTGGAACAGAAAAAAATAGAAAAGAAAAATGCATCTCGGAAGTATAATATGTCTGTTTATGACGTGTGCTTGAGGGGCCGATCAGATGATTGTGGTTTATTTGTCCTCCATGTGATGAGGAAGCAGAAATAAGTTTAAATCCCTTGAATATTTTGTGCAGAGGTGTCGGGAACACTACCATGAACATCACAGACTGTTCTTCCATAATGCATGTCCGTTTGCCTGATGTTTAGTGGTAGCATTTTATGGAGGAAACCAGAAGGGCAGTTATACAGCAGGGGTGACATAAGAACTGTTGACACAGTGTGTTTTTACCCCTCGTAACTCATGCTCTGTGAGTAGTTAGATGGGAAATGATGCCAGCTAATTCACACTGTGACAGCAGGAGCCTTTCAACTCATCAGGAGTAGTGACACCATTTCAACACATTTCACTTGAACTGGGGAGTCTGAGTTGGGCGGAGGAGTCGTTTAGAGCTGTTGCTCTTTTGCAAGAGTTTGGTTTGGAGCAATTAGAAGAAATGTAAGAGTCTTTTTATTGATGTGATGCAACACTGACGTTGAAATAAGCAAGAATGCTTTGTGTGTTTCAAACTCCATCTCCAGTCTCCTTTTATGATATTGTCAAAATGATATTACAGGCTTTACAATAAGCAACCTGAGACTCTGGTCAGGGAAGTCTATGTCTTCTGATGGAGTCGAGGCTATTGATAATTCGACACCAAGTCAGAGAATTTGATCTCGATAACTGTGTTCATCATTCAACTGCATTGATTTCCACTGTGCACTCATACTTTAAGGTAACTTTGTACTGGGACTGCACAGTATATTGAAAACTTGTCACATTATTACAAAGGAATCTAATAAATCACATACACAAATACATAATTCATGATGAAATTGACCTCCACTACCCTGATTACCTACAGTAGAGTGTTGTGAGTATTGTGATGCCAAAACTTGCTACTGATATCGCAACATTCAACGATAATATCACATCTAGCCCTACTTTATACTCAGAGAATCTGTGCAAAAGTCAGCATTTGAATGAACAAAGCAAATGTTAGAAATTGTTGGGCATATGTAGCTTTATGTTACTTGTGATGATTGTTGTCGTATCTGTGTTTTTTTTATTTGTGACATCATGTATTATAGAAAACTGCCTTTCATGCAGCCAGGTTTCTAAAACTTAAGGTTTGTTGCTGTCACCTGTTTGCTTTAGTGGTGATTAAATGTAGATCAAAATGTATTTATTTGTTCAGTTCGTGGTTTGTTATTACAGTTTGTGTCATTAAAGCTTTGAACACTTAGAATAAGTTTTCTACTTCTAGCAGATAAAATGTCATGTTTAAGCTTCAGACTCTACTTAGAAAATCAAAACATGTGTAGTTGGTAACTAAAGAAATGTCAGTGGGTATTTTTGGCAGATGGTAAATCTCATGTTTGAAGGGGTTAAATATAGGCAGGCTTTACATGTTTCTACTCACAGCGTCCCATTAAGCAGACACGGCTCACATGAAGGAGATTCTAGCTCTAGTAAGGGACATCCTGAAGTTAAACTTCAATAAAAATGGCATACTTCTGTCTTCTGTGCAGCATTTTTATGACTGGTTGATACTCCTCCTAGATTATTTTTTCTTTTAAGAGAATCTTGAAGGTGTGATCAGGTTATTACTAAAGACTTCCTGGCTGATTTGGGAGCATGATAAATAGATTTAGTCGTGAGCAGCACAGTCTTCCCCCTCTGGCTTCAGATCTTGCTTGTGTCCATCCTCCATCCTGGATCTGTCGTCTGGAACCCATTAGAGCAGGAATCTCCAGCAGCGCCCAGCTTACACATTAGCATTGCATACACCAACTCGCCCTGACAGGAACGAGACCAACTTTGTGCCAAACAGACAGATATTTAGCCTCAGCTGGTGAGGAAGGTAAATGACTGGAATAGCCAATCAAAGTTGTTCATCACTGTGTGTGAGGTTCAGAGTTAGTGTGTGGTTCTAACTATCTGCTGCTAAATCTGTCTCTGTCTTCTTTTCTCTCAGGATGGCTGAGGTGTCACAAGAGGAGAGACTCCAGGCCATCGCTGTAAGCTGTTTCTACACACACACACACACACACGCACGCACACACACACACAGTCTGGTTCTTCCTCACTCTTACAGAGTGCACATCAGGGCACACTGATGGCTGTAGAAACAACAAATCATTGCTGCTTGTCAAGGTCTGATAGCATGTCTTAATGACCCAACCTTTTAGAACCCATCTCCTCTGCCCATTAGCGAGCATCGGAAGCTAATGGAGCTTCCTTTTTCTGTCTTGTCTCTTTGGTATCTCACTCCACTCTGCAGCGTCTGTTTTGATTCTGTCAATTCTGAGACAAAGTCCATGTTTCTCCATTAGAAAGTCTTCTCATGTGATCTGTTGTCAAACATTCAAGAAAGTATCGTTTTTATTGAGCTGTTATTAGAAGGTAGTGGACAAATTCCACAGTTTATTGGTACTAACATTAGAGTAATACATTGCTTCAGATACTTGTAATTATAGCAAACACTAGCAGAAAATTATTTTTAATCACAATGGAAAATAATTGTTAGAATTAAAGCAAAATCCTCCGCAACACCAGTGTTAAAACAACATAATTCACTTTTGTGTTAAAGGCTGCCTCAGGGCAACAAATCAATAGACAAAAATCATAAACAGTCCCACAACTCATTGCTTTGCTTTTGAAGCAATGGCTCATGGGAGTTTTAAACAGTTCATTTGCATTCTGTTTAGCTCTGAAGTCAGAACTCACATCTGGGAGTGACGTCAGAATCGTGGTTCAGTTGCAAGTCAGAAAAACTGACACTGTATTTATCTGCATTATTTGCATGTTACACTCTATGGTATATAGCGTGTGCCGAAACAGGAAGTACAGATTAAAGCAATCCGTCCTGGTCCCAGTCCGGACTGACCCAAAGTTTCCATCACTGTAAAAATGCCTGCTGGCCAGTCCTCATCCAGACCCGGGGCAGGTGCCATCAGCATAAGCGGCTCAGGGCAGGCCACGAGGGGCGCATCAATCCAGACACGTATGCCTCCTTACCCTGGACACAGGTCTGTCCGCAGACGCTGCGCACAGCAGCTGATCTGCTGGGCTGCACGTAGCTATTATTGGTGGGGATGCAGCGCTCTTTCTGCACCCTTGGATTGAATTATTGGTGGGGACAATTCAGTGATTGCTGGGTATTGGTGGGGACATGTCACCTCCATCCATTCCAAATCTACGCCCATGCTACATGTTCACTGATGGTGGTTGAGCAGGACTCTGTGTGTGACTGACTTGAGAAACAAACCAACAGAAATGAAAATAAAAGGTTTACTACTGTAGCGATTACAACTTTTGTTGCAAGGTACCATGCTGACCACAGGTCGGGGTTGGATCAATCAGTAAATCAAGAGCTTCCTTTTCCTGTTTAGCTCTTTCTTTACCACATTAGACCTCAACTCCATCTGTCCCTCACTCGTGAACAAGATCCGAGACACTAAAGCTCCCAAAATTGAGGTAGAACCTCACCCCAGACTCAGAGTTGGCAATCCACAGTTTACTAGTTGAGAACTCAGAGTAGGAGGCGCTGATCATTTAAAGAACAAGATGGCAAATACAGGCAGCCAAAATGAATTGCCTCCACATTGTGGCCAGGCTCAGCCTTAGGCATAGGGTGAGGAGTTCAGACATTCAGGAGCTGATGTGTCTCCATGTGGAGAAGAACCAGCTGAGGTGGTTTGGGCATGGGGCCAGGATACCCCCTGGACGTCTGCTGGGAGGAGGTTGCACGCTGGAGGATTTTTATCTCTAGGCTAGACTGGGAATGCCTTGGAATTTCTTTTTCTTTTTTTTACCCCGTGTCCTGTCCGGCTGTATAGCAAACAGAATTGATGTCTGCCTTGGAATTTCACCCAAAGAACTAGTAGAAATGGCTTGAGAGCGGATGGTGTAGGTTTCCCTGCTAGGGCTACTGCCCCTGTTACCTGGACCCAGATAAATAGAAGAGAACGAGTACAGGTGGCCATATAGTTTGGAATTGGTGCTGGTCGGAAATCACCAACTTTGGAATTTGGAATTCTCAACTAGTTGTGCTGCAATGCAAACATTATCATGTGCATAAACAGGAATAAGAAGAAAATATTTTTGCTATTTGGGTTTTTTCTCCTGTCTTCCTCCTTAACAAAGCTACAGCTAATAATCTTTTTCTTAGCATCTCCACTTTTGAAAAAATAAATGTCTTTTTTGCAGCTGTTTGTGTGAAGTTACTGTTGAGTTAAGTTTCAGTATTCTTCAGCCACCACAAGGGGGCGCTTTTGAGGCTGCAGCCTACTACTTTCTGCACTAACAGCTGTGTTTTGATCTTAGCATAGAACATGGCCCTTTGTGTGTATTTATTCACATTTTTCCAGTCAGGCACCATTACAGCTTGTTACATAATGAGAGCAAATTCTCACATTATCACACATCAGCTCAAAACAATAATTTTACTGTAAATTCTCAGTCAGCAGCAGGATCAAGTGACTTCAGCTGCCTGAATCCATTCTATTTTGTAGGCAGGGTTTTACATTGTGTTCTCTTGGCCATGACTCATGAAATTAGGTTTAAATTTCCAGTTTGGCACTTTAACGTGTTTAAAACTGTTCAAGAGCATGAAGCCTTGACCACAAATACATAACCTCAAAAAGATTTTTACAACAATTTCAAGAAAACACATCTTATCACACCATTTGGAAAATCTGCATTGTTTAGTCATTTCTGTGGTAAGGTTTGGTGTATTGTGGCTAATCATGGTGTGTGTTTAATAATAGGAGAAAAGGAAGAAGCAGACAGAGATTGAAAACAAGAGGAGGCAGCTGGATGATGACCGACGGCAGCTCCAGCATCTTAAGGTAAAACACTCACTCTCACATGTAAATTGTACATCTGTCCACTTTGTTCCTTGGCAGCAAGCATACCGGTACTTAAATTATTTTTTTAAAACAAAAATGTTTTGGTTTCTCAAAGTAAATCAGAAGCATACATGCCTTACTATCTAAAGACATTCCAGCAAGTGGGCGTCGTGGTGTGAACGCAGCATTGCGTCATGATGGAACACACCAGCTTGACTTAGAAACGCACTCAAAACTCTCCACTGATGAACTGAATGTCATCTGCACCCCCTCACGCCTCTCCCCTCACCAGGACTTTTAAGCAGAACTCCTGCCAGGCTTGATGTGTGTTTTTCGGGAGTCATGCTCTGTGTGTGAGCACTGTTGTACGCCCACACAGCAGCGTTAAAACCCAACGTTAAATTCCTCTGATCTATCAGTCCAACACGGTGAGATCCTCCCTAAGCATGCGCTGTTGCTGCTGCTGCTGCTGCTGTCACGGAATGTTCAGAATGGACCACAGATAACACCGACAGCTCCTCCACATGCTGTTTATACACATGCACACTCGTCATATCAGAATCAGAGCCAAGGCTATTGTCAGCGTATGTGTCAGCACTATCAAAGCTATTTCTGCTACAGGCGACCCAGCAGCTCACAGATAAGAGCAAAGGTTGGCTCTAGTACGCGCCTGTGCAGGTGTGTGTTTGTAAAAGTTCCTGTGACCCGCACTGTTACCTCTGCTGCCTCTCTTCTATTTTCAGAACAAACCATTGTGCATGTGTATCTCCACATGCGTGTGTTTGATTCTGTGTGCGTCGCTTTGTAAAAGAACACAGAAGCCCCCGGACAATGCGGTGGGCTTTGGCAAAGGAAGCAGATTTTTGTCCCACTCCCACCAACAGGAAACTGCTCGTACACCCACCGCACCCCGTTTTCGCCTCACACACACACACACACACACACACACACACACACACACACGCATCAACACAAACGCGCAAAAAGGAAGTGCAATCACGCTGTCCAGCTGTATTAGAAGGCTCTGTTTCACTGGTAGCATTCATGTAGAAAAAGTCAAAAATTGTTCCACTTTACCAGCAACACCAATCACACACACATTTAATCATAAAACAAAAACAGGTGTGATTCATGTGAAGAAGAATTTGGATTTTTGGCAATTATGAAAGTTGTAAATGTCGGTATCGTGTATTCTAAAATAAAAAAGGAAAAGTTTTTAGATGTTCATACAACAAGTAATATTTACTACACAGACTTTAAGTCAAACTTATTAAAGTGCCCATGACATCGGTTTCCATGTTTTCTGACTTATCTATCATGTTGCAATGTTGAGTTCTCACCTTAAACCTGCCAGAAAGAGCAAAAAACGGCGTCCATCTGTCTCCTAGTCCAGCCAGTGAGAAGCTCTTCCAGATTTCAGACCCAGGTTTCAAACAGTTTTTTTCACTCCAGCCCGCTATGAGGTCATAGTGATCTGGACTTGCTTATATGGTCAATTCTCCGCCCACATGCACGTTCACGACAACTGGAGCGAGGCAGTGCCGCCGCCATTGCCCATAGACCGTGTAGTGTTTAGTTTCAGTTTCGTTTCTCTTTCACGCGACGGCACTGCCCCCTGCTGCAGCAGAAGTGTCAGGCTGCCAAATAAGGAGAAACCCAGCAGAACCGGAAGGCGGCGCTTTCTTCTGATCTCTGAGTTGCTCGTTAGGAAATAATTACAGCGTATTTTGAGTTATAATGGTGCAACGCTAATCTAGAGGCATCAAAGATTACACCTGTTTAATATAAAGTGATTTAAATATGGAGTCACAGGCACTTTAAAGAAAACAGAATAAAAAGAATTTATAGGTTACTCATTTACATCCTGATGTTTCATGTTTGAGACTCTTATTGTGAAGGAATGAAGGAAGTTCCACTGCTGGAGTAAAGACGGCACCGTGGACTGATTCTAGAAAAGCCTCTTGTTATTTTAAAATGTACCCAGTAAAAGTTCACCTATAATCCTCAGTTATAGTAATGATACAACAGTACAATCAGAGGTTCAGGAGCTCAACAGGGCTCACTTCCTCTGGTTATTGTTGAAAAAGCCTAATTTTAAAAAACTTTTTTCTCAACATTTCAACTTTAGTCTTAAAACTTGGAAACATTCATTTTGCTCTCCTATGAGTAGCTCTAATCTCCCATCGTATAAATTCTATAGATAGAGGATGTTTGTAAAATTCATCACCAAAATCATAATCATTATCATTCATTACCTAAAGGCAAAAACAAAGTCAGAGACAATGTTTTTACCTGTGTTCATTTGTCTGTAATTTTCAGTTATTTTAGTATAGCGTGAGATTGTGCAGTCATTTTTATTATGTGATCTAATCAGCTATATTTCCATCCTTTCTCAACATAAAACAGTCTTAATTTAAAACTCTGCCATTAATTTGTATAATTTTTACCTAATTTAACAAATTATCCTCTGGTAATAACTTAGTACTTATGTAAAAGTAGAGTTTTTCTAATCTAACTAAAAAAACAAATAGGTTTAGATTTAGACTGACAGAAAACGTCATCTAACAAAGAGAAAAACTTTAAAAACATGTTTTGGTGAACTTTATTTTGTAGAGCCGGGGTTTGTAAAGATGCAGAATGAGTTTTAAAACGAGGCTCCTCTCCAGGCAGCTGTTCGCTTCATTTGTGTAAAGATGTGTGTGCGTCTAGGATCCCAGTTCCGCCCTTTGTCTGCTACGTTAGCAGCTTTTACTCCAAAGAACAATGGAGAGAGACGTAACTTCAGCAGTCCAGCTTTACGACTTTTCACTCAGCCCAGTGTGTGTGTGTGTGTGTGTGTGTGCGCGCGCATGAGTGAGCACATAAAGTGATGTCAGGCGTTAGTGTAAAAGGGTGTGGCGAGACTGAGAGTGAGAGGAGAGACGAGAAGGGAAAGCAGGTTTGGATTCAGTGCCCAGGAGACCATGCAGGGCTGGGGGGTTTGGGGGGGCGAGGTTTGAATTACACCGTGAGAGTGTGTGTGTGTGTGTGTGTGTGTGTGTGTGTGTGTGTGTGTGTGTGTGTGTGTGTGTGCGTGCTGTAAAACTGTGCAGCTGAAGCTCGTCAAACGCAGAGCGACAGGCAGTTTAACACACAAACAGATTATTTTAAAAGGCGGAACGTACACCTACAACCAAACTCAGGTTCATGAACTTCATGATGGATAGAGATGCATACGAGAGACGAACGAGCGGTGGTCGAGTCTGAGAGGGAAGAAAATAATATATAAGGGGGAGTTTTCTGTCGAAATTCATGTTGCATCACTGGAGAAGAATTCACATTGAGCCCAGGCCCAGATTGTCAACCCAGCTTGCGAAAACAAAAGCTTTTTCTAGCACATTTTCATACGGCCAGGCAGACTTTTACTCTTTTATTTTTTATGATCTAACAGCTGCGAGCAAGGCACTGTTATATTTACCTCAAAGCATGCCAAGTATTCGCTTTGATATTTGCTTATCCGCGTGAGGTTATGAGGACGGGGAGTCCAGATAAGAATACATTTAGACTTCTGAAATAACAAAAAGAGAAAGCAGAATGAATATTTGAAATAAAATATGTCAATTCTATTTTTGTGTTTCGTTTGGGAGGTTTTGTTCCCGAAAATCTCTTTAGTGATCTATAAAATCGCAGTGAAGTTTCTGGAAATATTTGATTTAGTTTAAGAATAATTTGTTTGAACCACATTGATCTTTGTCTCATGCTCAGCTGAGTACAACAGGAGAATTATGTGTTGGTTGGATTTTTAACTTGGGTCCTCTGGCCAGGTGCCATGTTGTTGAATTGACAGGCTGTTTGGGAGCAGTTGGACTGTGTGTCCGAAGCCCTGAGTGGCAGCAGTCAGCAGATTAACTGGAGGGAATGTCAACGTGTCGGCTAAGCTCCTGTGAAAACAAAACGAGCACCGACAGTCGTTTCAGAAAATTATTCTCTGTGACCAAAATGTGTTTAATAAGGATTTTAAAAGCTTCCTGCTAAAATATAAATGTCATTAATGAGACAATTTCCTGGTGGTACACACATACAAGTCTGACAAAGCACATGGAGCCATCTAGAGAAATAAGAGTGACATTGCAGCATTTGCTCTTCTTTTTTTAAATGATAGTCACCAGTGATGTTAAATAACTAATCTTGTGATCATGTTTGTGTCTGGTTTTAGTCAAAGGCCTTGAGAGAGCGCTGGTTGTTAGATGGAGCTCCAGCAGAAGAGGAGACACAGAGGCGCCTGCAGGAGGACGAGATGAAGACCAAACTTCTGGAGCAAGTCATCCTCAGGTAAGCATCTTAAAGGGATGTAGTTTCTGTGTGAAAGTTATTAATTATTACTATCCTAACTGTTGTTAATAGCTTCCTAAACTGCCTCTGTAAGGAGAAATTGAGATGATACCATTGGATGAAGGACATAAACTCTATTTCTCTTAACTGAAGCTGTATGATAGTAATTAAAACTTATACATACACAGAAACAAGCTTCAAATTGGCCAAAATATCCCTTTAAATTAAGTTTTTAGGGCTAAAATCTAATCAAATATAGTGTAGACTAGCATATTTGACAATAAACATATTTAAAGCACAACATAATCTTTTTTTATTGAAACACTTAGCTTTGTGTTGTTTATTGTCCTGCTGAACATTTATCTTCATGTGTGTGTGTTTGTGAACCAGGCTGGAGCAAGAAATTGAAGAACTGGAAACAGGCGTGCCTGCCAATAAAGGTGTGGCCAAAGAAAATGGTGAGTTGCATGCTGGCATATCACAACAGGGCACCATGGCAACATGGCCTGAACACCAGTAACCTAAAGAAGAAAAGCTAGCTAAGAATAGTCTCTTCATTTGTTGTATTAAATTATCCTCCGGAGGTTATTAAAGCAATATTTCCTCTCCTTCTTTGTCTCCCTGACTTTCCCTCTTCATTTCAATGCCCTCATATTCTCTCTACAATCCTCTGGTGCTCCCTGTAGGTGAGAATGGAGTACTGCAGACCCCCAAGAAGGAGGTGACAGGGGTCGAAGCCAAACTGCTGGGTCCCAATCCTGACCAAGCCAGTGAGGAAAACCCAGTTACTCTGGTTTTCATGGGCTACAAGACCGTCGAGGATGAGAAGGAGACCCACACGGCCCTGGGGATGGAAGGCGTGGACGGCAACGTGAAGGCTGAGTTCGTCGTGATCGAAGACGGTGAGGGAAAAGCGGGAGACGCAGCCACAGGAGGGCAGGCTCCGCCCAATGGCAGCATGGCGGAAAAAGAGAAGGCAGACGGAGGTGAAGAGAAGGGAGAGAAGGAAAAGGAGAAGAAACAGACCTGCAAATGCTGCACGGTCATGTGAGCTGTGTGTGTTGTCTGTGTGTGTGTGTGTGTGAGTGAGTGAGTGAGTGAGTGAGTACACACCTACGCTCATGTAGTGTGGTGTGCCGTTGCATGAGTCTGTGTTGTGTGTAACTTTGTGTTTGTATGGAGGTGAGTGTCAGGACTGATAAAGAAGAACAGAAGTACAGTTACACAGTCGTTACACCAACAACGAGAGCCGATCCGAGCTCCAGCAACAAGAACCACAAAGACTCATACGTACACTTCCTACTATATTTTCTTTCTCTGTATTTGACTTTTGATTTCTATCAATATTTTTCTATTTTTCTGTCTTGACATTTATATTGTAGCCTGTCCAGTGTGTATATCTTTACTATGGGACTGTGTACTGTATGTTCATTGTTAGTATTGGGTGGAATAAACAAAGTATTAGCTCTCTGGATTGTACTGCTCCCCAGTGAGGAAAATCAGAAAACTTTAAATCATTTAACTACAAAGGACACAGATGCTTAAATATATAAATCTATTTCTGTGTGTAGGCCTACCAACTATTTATCGGTCAATTTCATATTGCAATATTGTCTAAGATATTATTTTGAATAGTATTTTAATATATTGATATGAAATTATGTTTTATACAATGTATTTATTGTTTTTGGTTCTTTATCTCATCTCAAAACCCGTCACTGCATGTCAGCTTGTAGAAGCACCATCAGATTTACACTCCTGACAGAGCGCGTGTGTTTTCTTAGTGTGCTCACAGCTCTGGTCACACACACGCCGTTCTGTCCGTAATGGTGAAATTAAAGCAGTGTTAGAGAATAAACCATCGATCACATCGCAAATATTAGTTTGAACACTAGTGTGGCACATGTACTATATGAAGATCACAGCTTTTGTGTTTGTTGACTAATGATCTTTAGATTCTGGTTGGAGAGGCTCACTCTGTTCTTTAAACAGTAGGATCTGTGTAAATCTTTATGACGTAGCACTGCATGAAGCCTTTGCAGCTTTCATCACTCGTTGGGTCTTTATTATTATTCGCGATCATGTTCATGTGAATGTAAATCCAGGGGTTAAATTGGGATGTTTTCCTCCTTAATGAGAAGAGGGTGTTCGGCTCACATTATGGGAGAAAATTAATTTTTTTGTTGTTTTATGAACCAAATAAAACCTAATGATGCTGTCTTTTTATTGTGTTTTTTTTTTCTTCTTTTTTTTTCTTGGCTGTTGGTGGGATATTTTTTCCTGCTCACTCCCAGTTTAACCCCTGATGTTCTGTGTGTGAACCTGGGCCCAGTCCTACTTGTGTTGTTGGACACAAAAACACAAATATTCAAGAATATCACAGGACCTTTAATCTTCAGCCTTAAGAAACTCAATTTAAATTGATTTGTGGGTCATTTTGAAGTGTGATTTTATTTTAAAGTTATAATAAACGTTTTAGCCATTATAGCCTCCTGAATGACCTCAGCTCAGAGAAATAGAGTTTAGAACAAAACATGTTGCTGTCTTCTTAAACTTTTGCATAACTTAAAGTGATAATATGCAACTTTTTCATATTTTTAAATCTTTTCCTTGAGCCAGTCTGTGCTAATATGACCCTTTACAGAGTTAATGAAAAGTCACTTAGTCCCATCTGGTGATTACAGCCGGAAAACCACGATTGCAAGATCTCCGACGCCGTCCCGGTACCCAGGAAGTCACGTGTCTCACGAGGGTTAGGCTAACCCAAAGTGGCTAGCTGTTATGCTAGCGCTGGAGTGTTTTTAGCTCATGATTCCTGCTTTTTTTTCAATCTCTCCCTGCTTGAACACAGCTGATTTCTTTGAAGGAGTAAATAACCGCTCCTGTAGAAAGCTATGAAGGCTGAGGAGACATTTCAACAGGTAGATTTAGGGGTTTAGAAGCTGAAACAATATGCTAACTTGTTTAATGCAGTAATTTAAAACGGACACCAGAGGGAGCCCAAAACAAGCAAAACTGCATATTATTTATCACTTTAATACAGATTTTACTTAAAAGGACGTTTCCAGCTCATCAATCCTGTCAGATATAAACTCTTATTTCTTTGAACAGAAGTCATGATTCAAATCTGAGAGTAATTGTTCATGACTTTGACACAGAGACACTTCAGAATGACCAAAAAATCACTTTAAGGAACTAAATTGTACCCAGGTTCTCAACTGTTTCTTTCTCTTTATTATTATTTTATATTTTTGAAGGAAAGTTGATCTTTTAAACAGACCTGGCATGCTCTCAGTCAGTTTAATTCACAGAAACACGAGACCAATAATGGTCTGGGTCTGAGTTTGTTCCACCTTCATCACTGATTTTATTCACCGTCATTATTTCATCTACCTTCCACGATACCCGCTATCTGAAAACTCCTAAAGTTGGTGCTAATGCAAAGCTCTCCATCCACCAACTATTGTTTGTTCTGTTTAGCTCAGATGTGCTGGTGAGGCGTGTGCATTCTGCAGCCTCCTACATAATTATTCTTGTTGGATATGAGAAGCTCTTGCTGCCTTCAGTGCCAGATGCAAGTCCTGCCTGCATTTTTTTCCACCATCGGAGCGATCCCTTCTTACATTCCAAAAGGGAGTTCAGCAGGTTTGGATGGATAAAGTGCAGTCTGTGCTTTCCATATGTACAGATTTACTGTAATTGTACAAATCTGTTTCTAACAGTGACTTGTGTGTGTTTTTTCCCTTCATGGCCTTTTTGCAAAGGCTTGATATTCTAGATAATGTTTGTCTTTTTATTTTAATTTAGAAAAGTTTTTTTTCTCTGTGTGCTTCTTGTCTTGAGGATCCACTGAAAACACTGCCTTCTACTCTGAAAGAGCACTACACACAATTATCACTTTCTTTTATTTTTTTAATAATAATCATAAATAAATGCAGCTTGAATGACAGGTAGCATGCAGACTACTGTTGTACTGTTTGTATCCTGTACTTTTTAAAAAATAGTTTAACTTTTTTTTCTACATCAGTAACAACAAACTTCATCCAAAGTTCAAAATTTTGAGAGGATGCAAACTTTATGCAGCAGTCTAACTGGCAGCCTATGTATATAGAGTGTCTAAATGCATACAAGCATCTGTATACAAAAAGAATACATGTAAATTTAATGAGCGGAAGCTTTGCTTAATAGTTGATCTTTGGCATAGCAGCAGAAAAAATGCAAATTGTGTTCGACCAATGCCTGTTCATCTATTCTGTGCTCATCTAAATGTTAAATCCTGAATAAAACTACTGTTTGTTAACAGCAATTCGGTTAAATTTGTACATAATTGATCAGTTGTGTGCACAATGACGCCACCGATAACAAGAAAGGTTTTGGAAATGTAGCTAATGAAAAGCTAATGAAAAGTTACCTTTATGAGCAGAAGAATAGAAAATAATTGATAAAACATTCATGTATGATGAAGCTAAGACTGGTCAATATTCAGAATATACATAAACTGATATAATTAAGGCGTTAGATGTGCTCAGAGTTTAGGTCTGAGACAGAAGAAAGAATCATTGAAAAAGGTAAACATTTCACCCTGCAAAAGTAATTTAGAAAGCTGCAGTACTATTATTAGCCACTAGAGGGCACTAAACTCTGTTGATCCATTTCCAGTTCTCTGAAATGCATTCAGTGTTTTGTGAGCAAAAGAGGAGCTAAATAAAACAGGATATTCATCAGAAAGAGGTCAGACAGACACTGTTCAACACATCCACTGTAAAAACATTACCGTGCTACGCTGCACTGCTACATCTGATAAACAGATGTTAATATTCTCTTTAGTTCAATATATAAATTCATATATTCAGCTTGTGAGCTGATAAGAGTTAGAGGCAGCAGAGATGTGCCATCTGCAGGGGATACAGAATATATCATGTGTTGTTTTTAGTTCTCTTCAGCAGCTTATAACACAAATGTAGAACATTACAGAAAAGTGCAAAGGAGATTACATGTTAGGATCTGAAATATTGAACCATAAGTTATGAAAATCGGCTCTGCGAGGATAGGAAAATCTAATTGCTGTCGTTGCTATCAGTTACCCATATTTATCTTTCCTCTGTAGCTGGCTTGTTAGGACAGAAACAGAAACATAATGTAATGAAAACAATCCAACTCGTGCAAATTAACATGCAGACCTCAGCGGAGCTACAGTGTTGCAGCAGCAGCTGCTGTTCAAGGCTCAGATTTTTCAGAAACACACTAGGGTGTGTGCACAACTCACTACTTCACGTGCACAATGTTCTCCTGTCTTTAGACACTTTGTCTAAGTTTCTGTTACAACTTTTTATCTGCAAGCAACACTCACTCAAGACAATGCTGTGATAAAGTGTTTGCCTTCTCACAGATTTCTGCTGGCTTTGCTTTTTTTGTCCCAACTTAATTCTTTCAGCTCAGCAAAAGTTTTCAGTATCATTCAAATATAACCTGGGTATGCGCAAGATGCAGTTTTCAAATGATGATTTCATTTATTATAAGAAAAAGGCTAAAATCCCCTTAACTTGAGCTGGTTGTAACACACAAGCAGCAACAAGTGTTTGTGATATAAAGTAGTCTCTCATGTCACTGTGGAGGATTTTTCCCCCACTCTCATTTATAAAATTGTTTCATTCAGCTACATTAAATGTTTTTACCTAGCATGAGCAGCCTGTTTAAGGTCAAAGGTCAAGGAGGGGGGTCTTTTTCATATAGGGCCAAAAGCTGACTAAATTCCCATTAAAGCTAAAAATATTTGAGTTGAACATTTGATTTCCTCGCCTCGCCTTCCTCCTTTGTTAAATCAAACTATAGGATGAGGCAAAAGAACAGGAATTATTCCAAATAAATATAATACCTGATTTCTATTTCATCAGCTATATAGCACATGTTTCTTATTTTTATTGAAATGAGTCCTTTAGTATTAATTCTGGTGGCAAATAACCATCATTTCTCCTGATATATCTAGGTTATAGCTTGTTGCATGGTTCATTAATAGTTTTGGAGCATTACTTCACTTCATTACTAGTGTTTCTTGTTTTCTGCAGTTATATGTGCTTATTATGTCACTGTATAAATACAATATAGTGCAAATAATATATTCTTTAAACACTTCTGAATAACATGCTGGGTTTCTATAACTGTATAATGTGCTGATAATGGTTCTTTTTTGAGTGTAGATAAATAAAAATAATTTCATATAAGGAAAACATAAGAAAGTCAAGGTGGATGCATATGAAACTAAAATCATGGAAATCTTGATCATAGTTAACATGCATGGAATATAAACTAAGCTCCTAAGCAAATCGTGTTTCATATTTGAGAATTTACATCTGTAGATGTGTTTTTTGACTAGAAATAAGATCAGATTTATATAAAAAATAACGTGTTATAGTTCCAGTTATTAATCCAATGCTGTACAAAGTAAAATCTATTAGAGATCACTTTCTTTGAGAAAACTAGACCCTTTTCGAATCAATGTTTTTAACAGACTTGCTTAAATAGTAGGTGGATAGAGAAAGAGAAAAGTTGTGTTCTTTGTGTTCTCCATGTGCTGACTCAGAGGAAGCTTTCCATCATTCTGAACTTAAACAACCCTGACCGCTGGATTTGCTGTACTGGAAATTTGCCGCGGCCTTGTTTTTTCCCCCAAAATGATAGCCGTCTTGTCCAATCAGAACTCAGGAGGAGGCTAGTCCCCGCCCCCCATTGGCTCTTGGAGCTGCCTGGACTAATCAACATTCGCCTCCGTGTGTTCAGCCATTTTGTAAGAAAAATCAAGCAAGTCTGCCGCCCTACCTTCGCTTCAGACCTGCAGTTTTTTTCTTGTGCAATGGACGGGTAAGTGAAAAGAACCGTACTTAAGACTTATATTTTTTATGCAAACTGCTCAAGAAGTAAACTTATTTCTTGTGTTGGTTGTGAGTTTTAGTGGTGTGACTTCTTGGGTTGTTTCGCTTTAACAATTAGACCGGGAAACTTTAGTCGAAACTGTTTTTTTTTTTTTTCATCAAAACATGCAACAGTTAGCTGGAGCGGACGCTAACTAGCAGCTAGCCACTGATAGCGTCACCGCTTTCCGTCATAAATTATGTGAACAGTTTGAGTTATTTTTCCGCAGCATGTAGTCATAAATTACTCTTGTCAAAACTAATCTAGTGTCTTTATCGCGTTTGAATTAATTTTCGTCGAAACGCTGGCGCATTTTAACGAAGAACATTAGTTGGTGTTGGCTAACTGTACCTTTGTAACTTCATGGGAACTCGAGCTCAGCTAAAGCAACGTGTCTCATTTCCGCATTCATTTGTCCGCGGAGTGCCAGGGCCATGTTGAAGATGTCTGGCCTGAAGACCTCACGTTGATTCAATCAGAAACCCCAATACCGCCATATCTTATCGAGGTAATCTATTCAATAGCGTATTGTTTACTTCAAAGACGTTTTACTAGTTTGATCACCTGGTTTCGATCGGTTGAAATACTTCGGAGCAGCGCGTTAGGTGATGTGAACTCCCCTTCGGGCGTAACAAATAAGGTTTGTCGTTTTCAATTCTACAAATATTCCAATCTGATGGTTTTCTTTTGTTTGTTTTTCTAATTTCCTACAGCCGCCTAGACGCCACTGAGTTGTACCCTCTGGGATCCGGCTACGTCCCTGAAATCGAGTAAGTATTTGTACTCATGCATGACTGGTTTAGTTTTGCAGTGGTTGGTTTCTGCAGCGCGTTTTAAATTTCATGGTTCCTCAGATGGTTTGTGTTCATCTGAAATAATGACGATCTTGTCTGTTTTTCTTTTACTTTAACAGCAGTGTCCATGATATAACAGTTGGCACAAAGGTAAGCAAATTTACCTTGTTTTCACCCACTAAATGTTCTAATTGAATGCTTGACAAGTACAAATCACTTTAAAGTTTTTGTTGGTTTTAGTCTAGTTATCATTTATTATTATTATTATTGTTTGCTCCTTCTGGTTTTGGCTCAGCTTACACTTGAGTTAGTGCTGTCATTGACATTACTATAAGCAGTTTAATATTTTAGCTTACATGTGCATCTTTGCTATCAGTGTTGTTTTAGTGTTGAGTGAAGATAGAGCTATGTCATATTGGGGTTTAGTCTTGAACCAGAGCTTTCTCTATAATTACAGAACTCGTTGCTCGTGTGTAACGAGTTTGCAGCTGCAGACTGGGTTGTTTTTAAACATTTGTGAAAAATGACTAAAAGGTCAGTGAACAGAGCTTCCAGCTTTGCTAGGTACTGTGAACATGTATTGTTTAAAAATGAATTTAGAATAGATTTTCTAAGGTGGGGCTGCCATGTTTTCCTGTCCTGTCCCTGTTTGCTTGCTTGGCTGGTGAAATGAAACTTCCTGTTATTTTATGTTTCCCTTAATAGTTTGTTACTGGAATGTTAAAATCAGACTTCTTCTGCCTTTTTAATATTTTTCCAGTCGAGACTAGACTGTTGGTATACCGAATAAATCAGTGAATCTAATCCTGAATCTTTAGCATTTGTCCTTCTTTATAACGTACAGTGATGAAAGAGCTTCAGTATGCTTACTTGCTGACTAACAAGCACACTTTTCTTCTCAACACTTTGGGTTTTACTAATGTTTGTACTCAATAAAAATTCCTTCTCGGGTAGTAATCCTTGGTAACGGGCCGGAGGCAGCTATGTTTAGGTGGACTAATTGATCGCAGCTCTGAGTTGTAACCGTCCTCCCACAGCCATCCTGAACTTTATGGTCAAAGGTCTTTAAAATGTTTAAACAAGATCTGATGTGTACATGCCTGTTACAGGGACATGCCACGCCTTCTTTGTTCACACAGTAAAGTCTGTTTTTCATTTTTAGCAACAATATGCTATTTGTTGCTGGTTGATACTAAAGGTTTAACTTCTGGTGTTATTTGTCCTTCAAGTTTTCCTGTTTTGTGAAATTTAATGTGCTGTGGTAATGATAATGATGAGTTGTGGAGCCTTGCCTTGCTGGAATCTGTAATTACTTTGTCTGGGCAGAGCGTCTGGCATTCCGTGGTCGCATTCCGATCTCCCCCCTCCTCCAGCACCCCTGTTGAGGCACGGTTCCCTCCCCCTTCTGCTGACGAAGGCTGATCACAGTGAACAAGCGTGTCTATACCTGTTCTACTCGTTTGTTTCTGTCCAGATTGATTCAGTAGCCACCCAATTCAACAAAGACCACAATACGATCTCTTTCACACATCGGTTCAGATAAATCACACCAGGTTTAGTTTTATTCAGAAAAAGTAAAAACTAATTTGGAAAAACTATATTTAATTTTTGGTGTAAAGAAGCCAGTAGAGTTTTAGTTCATGAGCCAGCGGTGTTGGCATTCCCTGCAGGTCATTATAACAACAGCAACTCGCATTAAAGATGTAAACAAGTTGATGCACGTTGATTGTCTTGAGTGAAAATAAGTTTAAAACTTTGATTGGAGTCCTCTATCAATCTACTTATGGGTTTTATTATTTAGTCTTTAGCCTTGGAACTTAAATGCCAAACTGCGAAATCTGTAGTCTTAACCCAGTTTTTGCCGTTTGTTTCTAAACTAAAACGTTGACCATTTTAGGTCTTAAGTTGTTAATAAAATGAGGAAGTAGAGAGTGACAGTCCAGCCCACAGTCTCCTGGAGGAAGTTTAGCTAACCCTGGAAATGGGCCTGATCGCTCTGTTCTTCCTGTTTGCAGTTTGTCTGCTGACTGACAGTCTCACAACAACCCCCATGTCCAGTTGGAACCATTTCCTTGATTCTTTGTGGCTTGGATTTGTCTTTGGTTCTTTAAAACCAAAACAATTATTTAGCATTTGTTTATTTCTACATTTTCCTTCTTTGATCCATTCAAACTTCATCCTGAAAACATTTTACATTCAAGCCTATCATTTTAGCATGTTAGGCTTTGTAACTTCAGTTCAGTGATAAACATATGGTTATGTCAGAATTTAAACACTTTTGATTCTGAAATAATTTTCAACTATATAAACCTTTAATCGAGCCATAGGATATAAATAGGTTAATAAAAGTTTTACAACTTATTTACATCAACTTTGAGTGCTTTGTTTAGAGACTACCAAATGCTCTCACAAATGAATAACTGCCGTTTCTGAACGGGTTGTATATTTCTCCACCCTTTTTGCATATTTAAAGGAGCGGGGTGGGGAGGAATGTTCGCAAACCTGCTTTAGTGGTTTTTGTTTAGGATCCGTTTGCTCTTCAACTACTAGAGTGTCTTTGCGGCTCCATATGTGTGCACTGCTGTGTAACAATGCCCCTAGTCTGAGCCTGAACAGGACATTCATTGTAGACTGTTGTGGAGCTTAGACTGCTGAGCCACTTCTTGTGACTTCAGTACTTCATCTTACACAACCACAAATACACTGAGCCATGAGAAGAGCGCTGAGACAGCAGTTTATATACACCAAAGAAAGAGTTTGAACAAGGCACACTGTAATTTAGTGTGAACTTGTAATTTAGAGCTTTTGTGCATTTAACCTTCCCTTTAGAGAATTATACAAAAATATAGGATGTACTGACATCTTTTTGGCTAAAATGGCAGTTTGTGCTGGGTGCCTGGGAATGAACTATACATTTTGCTTATTGCCTAATTCTAAAATCTGGCCGGCCATTTTTGTGACAGTTAAATAGTTTTTAATAATCTCAGTAACACTTGAAGGGGTTGAGTAAATTAGATTTTATCTGTTGACAAATTAGGTCAGTAAATTCTTTCTGGTGGAAAAAGTGGCGTTTTTCTGAAACATGTTTGCCAGAACCTCCTTTGGTTATCATGTTACTTCCTGCGTTATCTCACAATGGCTCAGTAACATGAGAACTGTGCTCTTTTACCTGCCATGCTGCGCCTTCATTAGTGAACACAGTGAATTCAGCCATTGTTTTTCTTTTTCTGCAGAGGGGATCAGACGAACTCTTTTCTTCTTGCATATCCAACGGACCCTATATCATGAACTCAGGTAGGGGGTTGCCATGGAGGGTTGGATCCTTTTTATTGAAGTGCTTGGCGTGTCTGTCTTGTTTGTGTTGCCATGACGATCAATCCATTATTCACAAAGAACCAGAGCCGTATGTTCCCTCCCTGATTGTATCAGCTTCTGTTTTCTCCTGCAGCCAATGGCAACGACAGCAAAAAATTCAAAGGTGATGTCCGCAGTCCTGGTGTTCCGTCACGTGTGGTCCATGTACGCAAGCTGCCCAACGACATCAATGAGGCTGAAGTTATAAGCCTGGGACTGCCTTTTGGAAAGGTCACAAATCTGCTGATGTTGAAAGGGAAAAATCAGGTAAGTAAATGCAGGTCAGCTCATTTCAATCTGTATGGCTTGCAATACTGGTTGGATTTTTTTTTTTTTTTTTTTTCTGAAACCAGGTAGAAAAGATCAGCTTTCAGGCCTGACCTGAAATTCTAACAATGATTCCCTTGTTACTTTCTAGTGGCTTTTGTGGCTTGATGGTCAATTCTTCTTGCTAAACAGTTCTTGGAGGAAGATTGTTGGTCTCTCTATTAACTGTCTTCCTCTGTTTTTAGATCTTAAGCTGTATTGCATCAGACTCAGTACACCTGTTAATAATTAAGAAGTGCTGTAGGATGGTGAATTGTGTGTGATTCCAGAAAAATTGAACCTTTGTCTGCTCCTCCCCCTGCAGGCCTTCTTGGAACTTAACAGTGAGGAGTGTGCTCAGACGATGGTGAGCTACTACTCTTCTGTCACTCCCGTCATCAGAAACCATCCCATTTACATGCAGTATTCGACTCACAAGGAGCTCAAGACAGACAATTCCCCAAACCAAGTGGTAAGGCTTTATGCCAAGTGTTGCATTTTTTTTTACCTATATTTGGAAAACTTGCATGTTTTTTCCACTTGTTAAATAGTTTCAATTTGCACAACTTTGTCAGAATTCTCATTGTTTTTAAATATCTGAGCTGAGTTAGCTTTATTTTTGCTTCTCTTTAGCGCGCCCAAGCAGCTCTGCAGGCAGTCAATGCCCTGCATGGAGGTGGAATAGGAAGTGTGGCCATTCCTTCAGATGCTAGTAGCATGGCAGGAGCAGCATCCCAAAGCCCTGTACTCCGAGTCATTGTGGAAAACCTTTTCTACCCCGTCACCCTGGATGTTCTGCACCAGGTACAGGCAGCCACTCACGTTTTGTCACAAACATGCAAACTATTGTTTGTCATTAAAGACATTTTTAAAATCTGTAGATATACAGAGTGTTTTACTCTACACAAAATACAAAACGTGACAGGAGTAGTGTCACTATTCTTTTCCTTTATTATTAATAGTGTTATTCGAAACATTTAAATATAAAGTGAAGTAAATATTGTTGCTTTTTTGATAACATTCTAGCGTGACCCTTAGACCACTTCCATACGTTCCTATGAATAACTGGATCTGATTACACTTAGAGGTCATTTAGTTTATCTGATTTATGTTGCACTTTTTACCTATTATGCACCTAAATATTTTAAATGGTCATATTAACATTGTTTTACTGTTAACTGAGAATTCTTCAACGGTTGATACTGTTCCTCATTGTGTATAACTGAACCCAAGATGAGTTCAATGCCTGTGTTAAACGGGAAGCAGTTTTTTATTATACTAACTCGTAGAGTCGTACATCCTGCTCTACCACCCACTTGGTTACTATAAATACACTTGGATACTTAATGTATGTGTTTGACTTGTTTTATTTCTTTGGTGCCACAGTGTAATGAGAAATGTTGTCTGGTATTCAACACCCACGGTGGTTACTTATATTTTGCTGTACAGAGATAAAACATTTTTTATGGGGGAATAAAAAAACGATAAACAATTCAGTTAGTTTTGATGTTCATTAATGATTCTAAAATGTAAGAGTAATTATTTTGTTCATCTTGTCTGTACACCCAGATCTTTTCGAAGTTTGGTACAGTACTGAAGATCATCACTTTCACCAAGAACAACCAGTTTCAGGCTCTGATCCAGTATGCTGATGCAATGACTGCTCAGCATGCTAAATTGGTAAGACTAGTTTCCGTCAAAGGTTTTTTGTTTTGTTTTGTTTATTTTACTTAATAAGTTGATTAACCGTTTGACTTGTCAGAATCCTAATGTTGATTCTTGTGTTTAGTCCCTTGATGGTCAAAACATCTACAATGCTTGCTGTACCCTGAGAATCAGCTTCTCCAAGCTGACCAGCCTCAATGTTAAGTACAACAATGACAAGAGCAGAGACTATACCCGCCCAGATCTCCCCACTGCAGACTCCCAGCCCACCATTGACCCTCAGGCCATGGCAGCAGCTGCTTTTAGTAAGATTAGATATTTTTCCTTATCTGTATTTTACCAAATTTATTTATTTTTCCTCTTTAATGATGACATTTATGGCCCGTTTTATTTTTTTGTAGCTGCACCAGGTATAATCTCAGCCTCCCCTTTTGGTGGAGCTCATGCCTTCCCACCAACCTTTGCTATCCAGCAGGCAGGTCAGTAGAAATGTATTCTTTTTACAGTGTGTATTTGGATGATTAAACTTTCCCCCTTGATTTTTATCAGTAAAGTAAATTGAAAGTGTTCTTCCTCCTTTCAGGCCTATCAGTCCCTGGTATCCCCGGTGCCTTGGCGTCCCTGGGTGTGGGTCATCCCAGCATGGCAGCTGCAGCAGCAGCGGCTAGCCGGCTTGGCCTGTCAGGGCTTACTGCTACTGGGGGGCACAATGTCCTGTTGGTCAGCAATCTGAACCCTGAGGTCAGTACACTTTAGGTTTGAACAGGTCTACATCCTGCATCTGTTACATCATTAAATAAAGCTCGTTTATAATATAGTTTGAACTTAGACCCACTTGATGAGAAGGCATAATTTTGTTTACCCCTGCTCACCCATTCATCATTATTTGAAAAGTTGAAGAACTTTTATTGTTTTGAAATACACGGGAATCACCAAGCCAAAAGCTCCTCTCTTTCAGGACCTCTTTGTGTTTGACCAAACCTGCTGTATTTCTGACCTGCCACTTTGCTCACTGTAAATTTTGAGTTTATTCAAAAAACTAACTTCTTTTTGTTTGAAAAGAGCTTACCATTTCATACCTTCATTTTTGTCCATTAGTTAAATTCATTCTTGAGTTGTTGGAGAGACAATATTACTTTAGTAATTGTTGCATCATTCTTTTAATAGTGTGTAGTGTATACGTACTAGTCTGTCATGCTCAATTCATTTACAGTAGTAATGATGTAAAGCTTAATTATTTGTTTATAGAATTTACATACATGTAGTCAGATTTATGTTTTATTTAATATATATATATATATATTTTTTTTTTAATTTAATCAATCATAGGGTGTACATTTAAAAGTACATATTGTCTCTGCCTTTTTCTGTATTTCATTGTTAATCTTTTTTTCTCTTCTTTTTCTTCTAGTGTTCCCATAGTGACAGTGCATTTTAATTTAGCCAGTTCTACTGTCTGAAGCACTACATTTCTTTGTGTATACTGACCTTTTATTTTATTTTTGTAACTTTTTTTCTCTCTATTCTTTCTCTGTCCCCCTCTCCCTCTTTACTTTTAACCCCCCCCCCCCCCCCCCCCCACACACACCTTTTATCTTGCCAACTGACTGCACGTCCAATGACCAATTGTTCCTCCTGTCCTCCTTTCCTCCCTGTCACTACAACTACTCCATCCACCCAAACCTCCTCATTACATTGTCCCTAATTTGGATTTGACCCACGATTTTAAAACACATAACCACTTTTTTTGCCCCCCTGATTTTGCCACAATCTGCCCCTTCCATCCTTTTCTCCATCTGTGACACTTTCCCAAACTCTCCTCTTCCTCCTGTCTTCATTCTACATCCCTCATGCCTCTCCTCTCCTCCATGGTACTGTGGCCTTCCTGTGGACCTCGCCGCCTGTGGCCTGCGGACATGTCCCGACTCCACTCCACTGTCCTCCACTCCGCTCCGTCTCTTTTCCCCTGTCCCCTCTCCCCTTTTGGTCCCCCCTGCCCCGCTGCTCCTCCCTGCTGTCTCTAAAGAGCGTTACGCCACACTGCCTCTTTATTCTTTTCGGTACGTTATCATCCTTTCATCTCCTTTTTTTATTACTACTGTTACCTGGCGAGGTGGGCATGTCTTGTCTCATGTTGTTGGCTTTGTTTTATATTTTTTAACCATCATCAAGCTACAGGGCTATGAAGGGTGGGGGTGTCTGTTTTGGGGTTTGTATGGTTTGATTGTTGTGGGTTTGTGTGAGGAAAGTAAGGTGGGACACCTCACAGAGCTGCAGCATTTCATGTTGTTTTGAAACGCAATGATTCAGTGTTCTTAGCCCAAGTATGTGTATTTAAACTTCACAAAAGGGAACATTATTAAGACCTGTCTAATTTGTGAGTAAACACATTTTTATGTTCTGATACATTCAAATGTTATTTATAAAATCTGGTCAATTAATTTGAGTTCTTGTGCATTCAAAGATGAAATGCTGCTGCTTTTTTTTTTTTAATTGACAGTTTGCATACACGTCTCTGGTTTGTAGGGTTTAATTTCCTGTTGTAATGTAGGTATGTGCATGAATAGGTTATTTCTGCATGTTTCCATTTGGGCCTTTAGTTGGCCAATTAATCATCTCCTTACCTGTAGAACAATCAAATCGATCAAAATCACTCATCTTACAACTCTTACTGATTTTATGTCTTCAAATTACTGCCTCTTCCTTTTAAACTCATTGTAGCAGTCATTTGTGTATTAAGAGGATTTAGTCTGTGCAGAATTGAGAAGATTTGTAGATTAGAGCATCCATTACTTGTATCGGATTCATCAGGTTTATTAGTAGGATTGTAAATATTAGGATCTCTGATTTGGTGGTTTAGTTTTTTTGTTGTTGCTGTGATTGGTTGTGTGGCTCCTGTTTATATTGTTCTGTAAATTGCCTTTGCTGCACTTGACACCCTCCCCGTCCTCCATAGGTGTGTATGGCGATGTGATGAGAGTGAAGATCTTGTTCAATAAAAAGGAGAATGCTCTGGTCCAGATGTCTGATGGCACACAGGCTCAGCTTGGTAAGCTACACTCCAGCCATAAAACATGCTATTTTCTGTCTTTGATCTTTTTCTTTTATCTTTTCCCTCCTCACATTATTTTACCGTTCATTGTTTTCGCTCTTTGCTTTATGGGATTCTACTGGTTTTCATTCAGTGGTCTGTGTAATGCCCATTTCTCCTTTTGTCTCAAGTATTTGGTTATTCATTACTGCTTTGAAGTTTCTAAATTACATTAATAATTTTATATAAACCATTAAGTGAAGGATGGTTGTTTATAAAAATACATCAAGTCATAAGATTAAAGGATTGACGTTGTTTTGCAGCAATGAGCCACTTGAATGGCCAGCGACTTCATGGCAGGGCCATGCGTGTAACGTTGTCCAAGCACACAACAGTCCAGCTGCCCAGAGAAGGTCACGAGGACCAGGGCCTCACAAAGGATTACAGCAACTCTCCGCTGCATCGTTTCAAAAAGCCTGGCTCCAAAAACTACTCCAACATCTTCCCACCCTCTGCAACACTCCACCTCTCCAATATACCGTAAGTGAATTTGATCTGAATTGGAAATGCAGCAAATAAACCAGACATTCAGGCATTTTCAGATAGAAATTGAGATGTTAATGAAGATGTTGAATATTCCTTCAAACGTTGCTGTCTTTAAAAGAACAAACCAAATGCATGTAATCCCAGCCTTACAGACCACTCTGGCTGTTAATGTTTGAAGATAATCTGATTAGATTTCACCCCATGTTTCCTGGAGCTTCTCCCACAAGATGGATTGGCTTGATGGAGTCTTCTCTGTAGCAAATGGTCAAGCTGCTCCCACAGCAGCTCAGTAGTTGAGATTAGCAGTATAATACAGATTAAGATGTATTTTACATCAGGTCCAGGTCAGATTAACGGTCACAAACTGTTTTCTAAACAAAGAGTAAACCTTTCTGGAGTTGATCCAACTTTCTGTGAGGCACATGTCCTGTGCGATTTGGATTACAGTTCAGATTAAATGACAAGCACTCTGTTTTTATTCTGGTCTCCTTAAAAACAAAACGGTCCTTTTCTTCCTCTTTTTTTTATCCCGCTCTCTGAAAATGGAACATGCTTCATCAGTCTCCGTTACAATTTTACACACAAGAATTTCACCGTTTACATTCAACCTGCAGAAAACTGATAGTTCTGGCCGCTCTTAACAGTCTGAATTCTGGCTGTTAATTCTTTTGACACATTTCGGAGGTGTGTTTTGGGTCATTATAGCCCTTTTTTAAGCACAACACCCTGATGGGTCTTTTCATAATCAAATATCCTTGTAAAATCAACTGGGATAAGCAGCCATGCCAGGCAATTAATGTAGAAATCCTAACAGTTGCTAATGATACGCCTGTATACTTAATCTTTAATCATCTGGTCCATTTTATTTGTAAATTGCAGAAACACATTTTATTTGTAAAACTAAAGATATTTACAATTAGTCCCAAACTTTAGTTGAGATTTTAACCTTTGAACTCATATGATGCACTATGTCCATTCCAACATTAGTTGGTCATAAAGAAAATGGATATCTCAATATATATATATTTTTTTACCATTTTCTTCCTTTTTTAACCACTCTGTTTTACCCGTTTGCTTTTAGGCCTTCTGTGGTTGAGGATGATCTCAAGAGACTATTTGCGAGCTCAGGAGCCACAGTCAAGGCCTTCAAGTTCTTTCAGTAAGTCTCTGTTTAGTTTTCTTAAATTAGCCTCTTTTTTTTGCAGCCTTGTTCTTTGAATTCTTGTCTGTTTCTGTCTTCAAACCCCTCTTTATTTTATTAAATGCCCATTTAAGCTAGAGGGGCTGTATTGATTGTCCTTGTTAGTCTGATTAAGGTGTTTTTAAAGGTTTACAAGATTAAATGGTACAAACACAACTTGTCAAATCATCACACAGGTATCATTTTTAGAAAACTGTTCTCTTAATTTAACAGAAAGGACCGTAAGATGGCCCTGATCCAGATGAGCTCAGTGGAGGAGGCAATCGAGTGCCTCATTGAATTCCACAACCACGATCTGGGGGAGAACCATCACCTTCGAGTGTCCTTCTCAAAGTCCACCATCTGAGTGCCTTCCACTCTCCAAGCTTTCTGCCATCTGAATGCTACTGTTCTCTAGGTCGCCTTCAGTGAAATGGCCTTCATAATGTATTTATAGTGGTGTGGTTGTTAGTTTGTTTTCTCCCCTCTCCTTGAAGAATGTTGCTCATTTATTCTCTTTATTGGATTTGAGTATCAGGTTTAAACCATTCTGTTCTGATTGTCTGTTCCAGCTCCAAAGACCCTAAAATGTCAGAACAAACTTCAGGTTCTGATCTATGTTGTTTTATATTGAGGACAGAGATGTGTTAACATTCCTTTTCACCATGCACAAATTATAGTGTAGACATGTTTACATCTGTCTATTCTTTGACGTTGGATTTGAGAGAAAATCCTTGTGTTTATATGTTCTTAAAGTTGGACTCACTTTCTGAGGGGTTCTGGTAAATGAGCAACATTCTGCAAAGAAACATGTTCTATTAAAGTAGAGGCAGCTGATCAACTGTCCCTTAGACCAAATTGCTTCAAGACGCCTTCCACAAACGTAGATGAATAAATTGTAATTGTACCAGACGCGCCTCAGCATTCCTTTACTGTCGAGTGGAAATCTTCACATTCGCCTTTTTAATAATCAGTTTGGCCAGTCAAACGGTTAAAGATGAAGAATTTCAGTTTGAAACACCAACTTGTTTTCTCTTATTAAGTGCCCACCTTAGAGTTTGTCTTGCTCCTTTCTGGGGATCCATACCACTATGAGAAGTTATTCAACACGGACACATTTTCTTTTGTCTACAGTCTTGTGCCTTACTTCACCTCGGCCAGCGTGCTCTGGCTACATTAGAACATAGACGCCTTTCTTCGTACCATCTTGGTATTTACCAGCATCGTTCAGTTGCGTGGGTGTGCCTCATTCAGTCCAGTTTTCTTCCTTTATTTTTTTTTCCACTAAATATGTTTATCTTTTGTATGCATATAGCCTATTATGTATCTAGAAATTATGAATGTAAGCCAGTTAGATGCTTTGTTTTCTAGGTGATGTAGCTCGTTGGTGGTTGATGTTGAGCTGCAGTCATCCTCCCGGTCTCAGACTCTATGGCCTGATTTAGCCAGATTCTGTTCATATATATGTTCAAACTTGTATATCCATTTATCTTTTATCTTTTTAATATTAGAATTTCCATGTGGATCTTGTCTAAATTTAATCGATGTGCTTGTAGTGGCTGAGTTTGATGGCTATTGCAGTGCCTTGATCCCTTGAGTTTATATTCTGATGCTGAAACAAGCTTGGTCAGTTGTTTACTCCTCTTTCAGGTGTTTTCTCTTACCTGCCTTTAAAGATGCCTTCATACCATAATATTCAGGTAGTTCCTCCTGAGAGAGGGCAGCTTACAGGCATTTCCATGTGATGGCTTTGACCGTTTCTTTAATTCAGGAAAGCAGACTTGCGGGGTGTAATTGCCCCACTCATTTCCTGTCTGTGTCTGCTTGCATCACAGCCAGTCAGTGCACTTTTCTTCAAGTCCAAGCTCACCACACAAAAGTCTTAAACTTTGTCACATTCCTGTGTGCCTCAAGCACCAGTTTCCACCAACTCAACCACTGTAGTCTTGGACCAGTAACGGATGAGTTCTGTTTCTATTTTTGTAAAAGATTTTTATGCATGACTTAACTAAGCTTCATGTAGCTGCAGACGGTTTTTGCTGTTAAGGACCAAAGTGTGTTCTCCCCCTGCTGTTGTGATTTCATAAAGGTTTTTACTCTTGTTTCATTCCTGTTCTACAGAAACGAGACTTCAGAATCACTTGGCGTTCCTTTGATGCCTTGAGCGAGTCACATTTAGTTAAATGTCTTCAGTGTAACACCTTATACTGTATATCGTATCCCCTTTTTTTTTTTTCATTTACAGAAAGCCTACCTTGGTAGTGTTTTGCTTTAGAATCAATATGTAATTGAACACAGTCTTAGCTGTGAGTTTTTTGTTTTTTATGTAGAAGATTATATACCTTTAAATTGTGTTGAAAGCTTTTGCTTTTCTCCTTTTTATATGGGGGTGGGGTTATTGTATGAAGTGGGGTTGATGATTGTATATATTCATGGTTTTGTACCACAGAATGATTTGGATTATATTCACTTTACGTTCAGAACATGTATATTTTGATAAACATGCAGACATATTGAGCTCTTCTGGGCTGTAAAACACAAAAAAATCTTTTGTAACACAAAGACATTAAACTTATCTGAACACACAAGTGTCTCTGTATGTGCCCCACTCCCCCCCTCCTTATTTTTTTTTGCCATTCTTGTCTTTTGCATCTTCAGCTGCCTTCAATAAATCTTTAGTTTGTTCCTTCTTTCATCTGGCCTCATTTGGTTTCTGTCTCCTCCTCCTTCCTGATGCTGACCTGTACCGAGTAACATTTTCTGTGTTTCCCATCCTGTTGACTACTGGTGGGTTTTTAAAGTCTTTTACTGTTATTTCTAACTTCATGCTCAACTCATCTGAAACTCAACTGTCTGCTCATCTGGGCTCAGTTCTGCAGCAGAGTTGAGTCAGTGGCTAATGGTTGAGAATAACCCTTCATTAAGCTGCTCCCAGCTTTGACCTTTTCAGTTTTGCAGCCACGTTGCTATGGAAACCAAGTAACCATATCTTTTATGTTTTAACACTTAAACTATTGGAGGTATCTGCTATCCATATATATGTTGGCGTCATTTTAGGAAAAGATTCTTAGAAAATTGCCACAATGTTGTTGTGTTCTTAGTCCAGTAGGGGGCGGTGTTGATCTTTGAAAGCTCAGCCTTCAACAGAGGTGACTTTACCTGCCACACACTCCATGTCAGTAGTTAGCAGCTTGATCTCAGGAGCTTTCCTAGGCTTTCTGGCATTACACATTTTTCTTGGGAGTTCTTTAAAGAATAGTGGCGAGGATTAGCTTCAGATCGCCTGTGATTTTTAAGAAAAGGGACGAGGCGAGAGGAGGACTTTATCTGAGGGTGTCTGTATTTCTGGTGAAGGGGAGCTGGATTTAGTTGTTTAATGACCACAGCTTGTGGAGTAAGATCTTCAAATACAGCGAGATGGTTTGGATTTCAATCCTCAGGCTTTCCACTTTTGTATCGTAGGAAATCACCTTGAAGGTCCGATTTCAGCTTAACCATCATGACCGAAATGGTTTAGGTTTCCAAAAGAGGGTTAAGTTTTCATCACCTTCTCTCCAAACTTCATGGTAGAAATTAGTTTTAATCCTGCTTTGATATTTCAGACTCTTGTTTACTGGGAGCTCTACTCCGTCAGTAATTTAGAGCAGAAGCAGTTCCCAGAATCCTCTTTTGGAATAATTTAAAATGCAAAGTGATTGCATAATTGCAGGGTAAATCAAAAGGAAATGGTGTAGATTTGCTTTTCTCCTTGCATCCTGACAAAGATAACCTCAGTCTGTATACAGCTCAAACTATAAGAAAAGCAAATAAAACAGCTGTTTGTTTCCTATTTGTGCAATGAAATCCCAGCTCTTCTGACTTCAGACCCCCAGCTTGTTCATTCAGTGCCTTTGTGGGTAAATGAAACCATGTGAGGCAGAACTTCAACCACATCTGGCAACATTTATTGACATTACAAATGCAGTCTCTAATCAAGGAAATCTAGCAAACACCAAGGCCACACAAATACAAACCTGCTGGTTATCGGGGGGTGAGCAAGTGGTTCAACGTCTGTTCTATATATAGCCCGTTCAAATACATCCACAATAAGAATACGTTGAATCAAGTCTATATTCTAAAAGTACAGAGCTGTGGAAAGGTTTTTATGTCCTTAGATTTCAGTTCTTGCATTTTTGTCCAATGTTTCAATCAAATTTCAAACTATTTTGACCTGATCACTGTAGAATTCATCATTTTAATAAATCCTGTCTGACAACATGAAGTAGGCTAAAAGACCTCAAAAAGCAAAACATGATCTGTTCTAAAGAAATGTGAGAACAGAAGAACCAGAACATCTAAAACTCACTAGGTATCTAACATCTAGGCCTCACTTGGCTCAAGTTAAGGAGAGTGCTAAAAACCCAAGTGTTTAGGGAACTTTGTGTGGACCGATGAGACAAACGTGGAACTTTATGGATGGTGTGTCCATACATCAAAACTACAGAAATAACAGTCAAACATCGTGGTGTGGTGATGCTTCAGGACCTGGGGGACTTGTCCAAAGGGACAGATTGATGAAACCATGAATTCTGAAGAGATTGTCTGACCTTTGACCGAATTGGGGCCAAGCTGGTTTGGACAGTCAATATTAAAACTATGTTTACTGATCTGAAGCATCTGAGTCTGTAAGGAAGTAAATCCTTTTCACAGCTTCAGCTACTAAACAGGACTTTATCCATCTTCCATTTAAACTCCTTCCCACTGCAGAGGAGAAAGCAGAAATCTGAGTTGAGCGATGTCCTCAGTCTTCAGTGGTTCCCCTTAAAGGAGCCATCAGGAGACCATGTACCTGTTTACTTATGCACGCCTCAGACAGATGTTGAATAATTCATCCACCGAGGCGGACAACGTGCAGCTGTATTTGGGTTATGAGGGTGCAAGGGTTTTCTCTCCCTGGCAGGATTTGCACTGTTCAAATTATAGACATTACTTTGCAGGGAGAGCAAAAAAAAAAAAAAGTAGGCCACTTTGCATACAGGATCCAACTGAGAGGCGCAATAACACGGGGAAGGAGGAAGGTGCGGTTGGAATGTGGGAATCATTTGGCAGAAAAACATCCATCAGAGACGGAAAGCTCTTTTTAATTTTGGTAACATCTCATCTAAGGAAGACAAACTATTCCTTTGAATCAATTCTCATCTGGTTAGGAGTCAGCTGATCCTCATTTTGTCTGTTGACATGTTAGAAATGCGCTGAGCGCTTTGTGGGAGCGGGGTAGAACAGTTCCAGCTACAGCTGTCCTCCCTGGAGGCTGAGACCAGATCCTAAAGATGGATCTGTTCCTGCCTGGGAGTCTGCGCATACCGCAGCAGGATGGAGATCTGGAGCTTTATGGCTCTCGGGTTTTAAATTCGGCGCTGCGTCCGCTTGCCATTTGGGGCCTAATGGATACTGATGGAAACTGACTCCGCTGTTGCAGAGATCCATCAGACCCCCCCCACACACACACACACACACACACACACACACACACACACACACACACACACACACACACACGCACACATAGCCTACCTCCCCCTATACGAGCACTGCACGTTTCAAAGAGATCGCAAACTTTGTGCGCGCGGATGACGCGCAAATAAACACCAATCAGTCAAATAGTGGATTTGAGTTTTCCGTTTGGGAATTTAATATCAGTCATTCATTTAAAAAATAAAAGAAGAAAACACCAATTAGTTACATTGAAAGTTTATTAGTGTTGTAATGACTTTACGCAGTCAGTGGATGGAGTCCCCAGAGGGCGCGCTGAGGCCCCACCCGCTCAGGAAAGGAAAGCGAGCGCGAGCTGGAAGGAAGGGGAGGGGAGGGGGGAGGGTTACTTACACCGAATCGGGGTGCCAGTGAGTGATGTTGCCGCCATACGTGGAGGTAGCAACGGGATCATGTTTGGGATTAAATCAATCGACGGCTCCCAGCTTGCACCCGGTGTCACCGTGACGCGCACGTAAAGGCGCACCGGAGTCACGTTGGACCGGATCCAGCGGCAGCGGAGGGATCACCAAGTTGAGATGCTGTCAGAGATCAGTCCGAGAGGGATGCTCGCGTCTCGCTGCTGCGTTTGGACTCAAATTTAGACCGAAAAGAAGGAAAACAAAAGGCAGCGCCGTCCGTCCGTTCCGTGTGGGATGAGAGGAGGAGGTCCTGGCTGCGAACGGAGCGCGAGGCGAAACCTCAATCTGGGTAAACAAATAAGACTGGTTCTGTTTCTGCTGACATCACCGACAGAATCACAGACCTCGAATGAATTCTGGAGTGTAATCGCTTCCATTTCTGGCGGGAGGCGGATTTAAATCGCGCATCTGTCGCGCGTAATGGGAGAAAAGTTTCGGACCTTCCGAAGGAGACGCGCTCTGTAAATAACATGTGACTCTTTCTGTGCGCCACCGACAAAGTTTGAAAGGGAATTTCAAACATCCAGCATGACTTGAGACTACCCTTGAAGGTGGGGGGGAGTCACCGGAACTCTCATCAAACCAGTTAACGATCCATCCATCCGATTTAGCCAAAGACACGCAGGTTAATGATCTAGAGGAGGATTTCTGCAGCCGCAGCAGGAGCAAACGGTGAAAGTCTGATCCCAGTTCGAAACAAGCTCCCGTCCCGGTGGATGTCTATGATGCTGTGCCAGCTCGGACAGAGGTGTGTGGTGGAGGTGATGGTGCTGAGCGTCCTGTCCTGGGTGTCCGTGTGGGCAGAGGAGAAGATCATATTTGACAGACACGCTGTTTACTGGAACAGCTCCAATCCCAAGTGAGTTTTCCTAAGTTTATAGCCTCGAGGTGTGTGTGTGTGTGTGTGTGTGTGTGTGTGTGTGTGTGTGTGTGTGTGTGTGTGTGTGTGTGTGTTCTGACCATAATAAACCCTACCAGAGTGCTTTAACCTCCAGAGACCTGAGCTTTTATTAGATTCACATTTTTTATGTCATATCATTTTTTGGATAGTTAGAAGCATAAATGCAAAAAAAAAAAAAAGTTTTTTTTTCCTTAAATGAAACCATAAAAATCGTATTTTATATTGAAGCCAGGTCTCTAACGGGTCTGAAGTTGAGCAGAATAAAATATGACATCAGACCAGAGGAACCAGAAAGGTGAAATATTTAAAAGAAGCTGCTTGTTTTTGTTGACATGCTGTTTGTTGTGATTTGCACATTTTGATTTTGCTGAAAATCCAATATTGGTGTGTTTTTTTTTTACTACTAAAGCACACATGAAGAGGGAGCACACAGGCTGGATGCACAGGGAGCTCCTTTTGTCCTAAACAATGAGGGCATCCTGCCTCCTTTTCCCCATCCATGTCTGGAGATTTACTGCATCTTTCCCCCCTCTTCCACACACAAAGCCTTTACCTTTATCCAGCTTGTGCCAGTCAACAGCTCCACACTCACACGTTCCTCACAAAGCATGCAGACTCTCATGTTTAGCTGGGTCTCATTGACATGGAGCAGGAGCGCGCTGGCTCCGTCTGCCTAATGGTTTGTGACAACCTGACCAGCCTCTTTCTCTCCCTTTTTCCCACCCTCTTCTCCTCCTCCTCTACTTCCATGCCCTTCTCTCTCTCCCTCTCTCTCTCTCCTCTCTTTTTCTGTCCTTACCGGGTGTGGATAAATAAACAGTGAAAGTGTTCCTTCTCGCTCACTCACGGCTGAATTAGCCCAACACACACACACACACACACACACACACACACACACACACACACACACACACACACACACACACACACACACACACACACACACACACACACACACACACACACACACACACACACACACACACACACACACACACACACACACACACACACACACACACACACACACACACACACACACACACACACACACACACACACACACACACACACACACACACACACACACACACACACACACACACACACACAGATAACAGGCCTGACTGCATCACTGTTCCACAGAAGGCTTCTCAAATATTTAAAAGGCGAGGGGGAACATTTTCTCTCTTTCTCTCTCTTTCTATTTGTCTGTCTGATCTTCCCTCTTACACACACACACACACACACACACACGGAGAAACATCTACATTTGCAAACGTCACAGGATGAGTTTAAGTCACAGAAGGTTGCTGGGGGCGCTGTTATTCCATACGGGACACACAGGAGAGTTTTGAAGCAGGAATGGGGGTACATCAAAAATGCATTGCCACTAAAGCAGCGAGTCCTCGGCTCCGGAGCCCTGGCAAGGTTCGTTCCTCCTGTTAGTCCTTGGTGCTGTCGCTGCTCATGCTACACACACACACACACACACACACACACACACACACACACACACACACACACACACACACACACACACACACACACACAGATCCATGCCCTTGTGAGATCCGTCCACTTTCATTTCTTCCTGATTTTCTTCTTAAACTTTGACTAACTGCTGGATTTTTTCTTTGGAAGAGTGCAAAATATCAGGTGAAGAAGCAGGGATTGTCCAAACTACAATTATGGGTGAATTCAACACAGTGAGAGAATATATGAAATATACTCACAAATCAAAGTCTTACGAGTAAGATTACATGTTCTAATCTAGAATAAAAGTGAAAGAATCCTGATTATTATGCAAAGAAACGTCCCCTCCTCCTGATCCCCTACGCCAGCCCCTCCTATCTCCTGATTGGATTACTTTTTATCACATATCAAACAGACCCCAGGATATAAAACTTGAAAGTGGAATCTTCCTCTTTGAACTTCCTCCAACTCTAATATAATGCAACATTATGAATGATGGGGATAAACTCTGTCTCTAGCGCAGGTATTTCTAAAAGTTTCATGTTTGACACACACACACCTCCGCGTCATGTTGGTGATTTAGCATCCAGAAACTAATGAGTAAATAAGGATCCCAAATGGAAACGCAGCACCCAAACATGAGTCTGAGGCAGTGAAAAGACTCGAACCTCTGTGGAAGAAGAACAGCTGTGAGCTTTAATTGATCGCACAGCATCAAACTCAGCTCCTATTCTGTGTTGTCTCTTCATGTGTTCATCAAAACAAAAACACACAACTGCTTTTGCTCTCACCAAAACAGCTTGAAAAAAAAAAGAAGCTTTGCATCTAGAAGATCACAAGCACTGACTTGGAATTTGCAGAACAGATCATCTCCAAGGATTGTGTGTAATGCAGCTTTAGGATTCTGTGGTTTCAAAGACAGAGAGAACAGATGTGAAGTTTCACACTCGTATTCCTCAAAACTTCATCTCACTGAGCTTCTTCACCTTTCATCACATAAAATAAACAACGTGGGACACAGCTCAGTGAAGTAATGCTTTCTTTTAAAAAAACAGAATAAAAAGTTTGTAATTAGGGGTTGGTTTGATCACCGGTGCAGAATACGACCCGGAGTCTAATCCTGATGTCCGGAAACAAAAATGAAAACCTGGCCTAAACTTTAGGCTTTGCGTCACATTTCACATGACAAACAGTGCTACAGAATTGTCAGAATCATTAAAAACGGAACCCTGAGAACATTTGCTGAGAAGTCTGCCTGAAATACTAATTTATCAAAGCAAACATTTTGCTGTTATGCAAAATATGTTGAGATAAAAGAAGACAAGCTTTTCACCGACTGTGCACTTTTGCAGATGATATGATGGTTTGTACATGCAGGTAGCATGCTGTGATATTGTTCTTTGATCCTTTTAAACTAAATGAACTTTTAGTCCCTAAACTCCAGGGTCAAGAACTGGAACTGGTCCATGGATCATTTGGTACTGGGCCACACAGAAATAAGGATTTCTTTTTTAAAATCTATTCATATTTTTCAAAATATATATTTATTCTGCAAAGCGTTTCATTTTGAAACAATACTATATTTTATTTACATTACAGTGAGACAATAATAGACATAAAATGCACATTATTTAAATTTTAAATACATTTGATGGCTGTATTGTGTTTTGCTGTATTACCCCCCCCCCCCC
>SSNR01000190.1:433951-471747 GCA_006937965.1 Callopanchax toddi
CCCCCCCCCCCCCACCCCCCCACCCCCATCCTGATCTGCAGACAAACTGTTTTGTGTGAAACAGTTTTGTGATGCAAAAAGTAATTGGGGACCACTTCTGAAAAAACAAATGCTGATGCACTAAAGATGAGCATTCTGCCACTGGCGGCTTTGGGTGTATGAGCTCAGTGGGACTTTGCTATAAAATACCCAACATGCTTTTATCGTACAGGATTCCTCTGTGTGCTTGAAACCCTTGAAAATGCTTTAAATCTCAATGTGGTCTTTTCAAGGTTTTTAAAGGACTTATATTTTGAACAAAATGCTTAAAACTGTATTAAAATCATTTAATCAGACATCCATATCCAGGCCTGCTAACCTGCTCTGGTACAGTTAGTCACACTCAAGTATGTAAAGAGCCACAGAAACTTTAAGCAGCGAACACAAGCAGCTTCTAGTTGATGAAGCAGAAAAGGAGCTGGACCAATTAAACAGCTGGATTTGTTTCTTTAACTCAGTCATTAGAGAAAATCATTCTACACAAATCTGTATGTGATGCTGCAGGACTCGCTAATTCTCTCAGATCTATAGAGCGTCTAGAGAAGTCTTTCACAAAAGAACAAAAAAATAGGTTTTAACATTAAAATATGTAGTTTGGGTTCTTTTACAGAAACAGTGCATTTTATAAGTTTGATTATCGACTTCCAGTGGTCCTGATGGGTTTGGATCAAAAGCAGTTCCAACACAAATGGTTGCTCACTAATCAAAAGATCGGTGCTTCGTTTCTTGTTACATCACACATTATTCTGTTGATATTCAGAAAAACCCTCTTTAGAAACCTGACAGAGTTACAATTGATCTAGTTCTTTGTGACATTTGGAAAATCGACCAACATCTTGTCATCCTTTGAGTAAACACTCTGCCTGAAACAAACATTGCCCTTTATAGAAGCATTTGTTATAAATTTGCATCCATGTAAAGTATTTGTGTCTTTCTACACCCTGAGCACAACATATTCCAGTTTAATCCCATTACATCTCAGTGGTGAGCTCAGCTCCTGTCATTTCCCTCGCTGATGCTTGTGTTTCTCTGTTCCTTCAATTAATGCGTGTCCACTTCCTCTCTGTTTACTCAATCTCCACTGCCCTACTTTCCCCTCTCAGCGCGTCTATATAGCATTAATAACCATCAACTCGAAAATCGTCTAATTGTTTTTAAACCTGCTAATTAATTCTGCTGCCGGAGTGTCAGCCGAGTCTGTTTAGGAGCGCATTGATCTCCACCAGATTAACCTGGATAAGTCAAGATAAATAAAATAAGTTCAGCAAATGTTCCTTCTTGGGGGAGGAGGCGTCCGACAAATTGGCCGAACCCTTTAAATCCGGGGCTCTGACTCTCAGCGGGCCTATCTCTTTGCAAGGTCTCGCTGGATAAGAGAAAATGCACGAGAGATACCGGTAATCCAATTCAAACAGCTCCGGCCACTTTTGGTCACGGCAGGGGAGCTAGTGCTCACACACACACACACACACACACACACACACACACACACACACACACACACACACACACACACACACTCGGTGTTGTCTGTCCTCCTGTTGTGATGAGATACTGTGTGGTAACAAAGTACCATAACGTTATTAACATAACATTATCACAACAATGCGGAAACATTAGAACAGGGTCTGGAAATCTCCCACATACTGGGATTTTCTGCCTACATGGAGTACATGTGGAACACACACATGTACACACTTCAAGTGCACACCGGTAGCAGCGAGATCTGGGTCACACACACGTGCAATCACAACCATTATGGCTACCCATTGAATACAAGGTTAGGTAAGGCTCCATTTTTCTGTTTACTCACTGTTGCGCCCAAACACACTCACACAGTCGGTGGAAGCTAGATATGGGACACACTCAGATTGGGTCTATTTTTTAGTAAAAACCTGTGGTTTTTTCTCTTGCTGCTGCACACACACTGAGCACACACACACACACACACACACACTGAGCACACACACACACACACACACACACACACACACACACTGAGCCCCCTCCAGTTCCAAGGCCCATATTATAAAGCTTGCAGGTGAGGGGCTTTGTTCACCCCAAGCAGCTAATGTGCTCAGAGCAATGGGCTCACATGCACACACACACATACACACACACACATACACACACTCCCAAACACACACAAATACACAGGCTGAATGGTCCAGAAGGAGCACCTTATCTAATCCCATGGTTTATCCTTCAAAAGACTTTCCTTCCCTTTTCGTCTTTGTTCCTCCTCTCTCTTCATCTCTTGGCGTCTTTGAGGAACTCCATGTCAGCGAGCAGCGCTGATGGTTGATGATGATCTCGTTCTATGGGACACAATCCGTCCTCCTCAGAGAAACACACTAAACAACCCACGCAGCCTTTGAGGAGGAAGCGTTTCATGTACCGAGCACACACTGAAAGTTTGTAAACCAAACACACACACCGTCCAGACGAGTCGCTAATAAGCTCACACACTCGTCTCCCCCGCGGTGAACTGTGACATGTGTGGTCACTCTTCCTCAGCCATGCCACACACACGCAGACACACACCACAGAGATTTGCATCCCATTTACATTTAGACTTGTAGTCTCCCCCCGCTCAGTTACTGACAGTCTGTCAGACTCCAGCTCGCCCTTGGGTTAAATCCATCTTCAGCTGCAGCTACTCGCTCCACCTTTCTTTCTCTCCATCTTCCTCCTTTTGTGTCTCCCTATCCCGCTTTCATCTTACACTCTCTCTCATCTCTGTTGTCTTGGATCACGACTTCTCTCCCTCCCTCTCTCTCTTTTCCTCTCCCATCGCTTATCCAGTTGGGATGTGTGTTTCATGTTGAACTTGCACGGGGCTCTGCGCTGTCCACATAGCCTCAGGCGACTCCTTCCTGCACACAAAGCAGCGCTACATCAGGTTACGTGTTCTTGCCATGACCCACATTACATTTCTTTTTTTTTAAACTCATGATGTGTTTAAGACGACAGCTCTGCTCCGGTTTACGCTGGAAGACGCCGCCATCGAGAGTGAATACAGTATCCTCTCAGCTGAGGCTAAAATAATACTTAGAGTAATTAATGTTGAGACTTCTGCCTCACAGATGATTTCTCCCAGCTCAGCAGGAGAGACGCGGTTACATAACGAGATCTAGTCTGGCGGATCTTACTCATCAGCACATTCGATGCTGTGATTGGCAGGAAGAGGTCATCTAAATATGCAGGGGCCTCAGAGACGTCTGCTGGTTTTTAATGTGCTATTAGAGCTGAACGTTTCAGCATCAGTTAATGACTTTAGTGAGTAAAAACTAGAAGTTAGCTGATTTTTAGTCAAATTAAAAACATCTGAAAGCTTCAAAAGAGTTATAAAGTTAGTAGTCTAGCTAGGTTCATAGAAACAAATGATGGTTTTTTGCTTTGTCCCTTTATTAACCATTTTTAGGTAATTTTATATAAATTCTAGGAGTTTTTTTTCTTGCTACAGCTCACAGGTGTTCTAATCTTTATCCATCTGTGAGTGAGATCAAATTTATAATTAAGTTTTCAAAAAATGTGTTTCTAGGTTGACATGTGGTCAGTTGGGTGACTTCATATTCCATCACGACAAAGTAAGAACTCATACAAGCTGCAGAAAACAAAAACACCTGGAGGTTGTGGTTCCTGCTTTCATAAAAAAGGAGGAGTGGACAACTAGATTGTGAGCTAATGGACTTCAGGGTGTGGAAGTCTCCAAGTGACCAACACTGCAGAGAAGGAACTGAATTCCAACATCAAAGAAAGCTGGTAGAAAAGTAGATAAAGAGCTGAACTGGGATTTGTCTGGAAGGAAAATGGGGCTCAATCAACCAGGTAGAGCAAATCAACCATAACCACATTTTATTAAACTCACTCATAAATGTGTTCATATGCAAAGAAAAGTAAATATATGAAACTAAAACCTTCAGGAAGCAAAACGTCTGTACATCAAAGGGTTTTTGAACTAGCTGACATTAAAGTCTGCCCTGTTTTTTGGGTCACCTGATTACAGCCCTCTAAACAGGCTCATGAGGTATCACTCTTCCAGGGTATGAGTAAGAAAAACAGTTTCTTCTGGTTTAATAATTTCAGAATTTTTTTTTAATGTAATAATTAAAAGAAAACTTTTTAAATCCTCTTTTTATTTCCAAAAACTTCCATATCAGTGCAGAGTAAGATAACTCTCTGGCTCTTACAAGGTCTTAGAATGAAGTAAACACAGCCTCAGATGATTATTACACTGTGTCATTATTTATTTAACATGAACCAGAACTCTTCCTGCTTCCATGGGAATTATAGGAGCCAGGTGCTACAAGTCACTTGATTAATCATCAGCAAGTTGTGAGCACTTTTTAAAAAGCAAAGGTTTTGTCAGTTTGTTGGTCTGGAGCGTTCTGATTTACCTAGACATGAAATTTATCAGCAATGATCTGAAGCCATTGTTGCTTCCCATCAATGTGGAAACAGTTACAGCATGAGTCCATGTCTAAACTCTGTGTGTTGGTGAAGGTCCTCAGTCATCCAGAGCATGGTAATACGTTTAAACAAAGGCATCTGGACATTTGATTGATTTTAAAGAGCTTTTAAATTGAACCGAGTGCTCAATTAATGCCAGCTAACTCACTAATCACTCCTTCCTCCTGAGGGTGGTCATGGAATTTGTAGGCCTGGTTTGCATGTGAGATGCTTGGATCACATACTTGAAGATGTGATTTGCTGAAAATTTGTTAGATTAAAAGACACATTGTATGTACTGAAAAGCTGAAACCCTGAGGCCCTTGTGACCTTTAGGAAGGAGGACACGAGTGATTGTGAGATAGCTTGCATTAATAGTGGGCTTACCACAATTTAAAAGCTAGGCGGGACTTTGCACTTTTTATTTGAAATGTAGAAAACGTATTGAATGAGAAGCAAACCATCTTTGAAATTAAGAAAAAAGTCCAGTTGTTTTTGTTTGAACCCACTAGGATCACAAATCATGTTCCCTCCCCGTCTGTCTGAAGGTCGTTAGGGTCTTTGCTGACATGGTTTCGTGTTTGGATTACTTACCTGAGATAAACTGAGATATTGTTAAGAGATTAGATTCAAAGCTGCCTTATAAGTACTTTGAAGTTAAAACAAGAGGCCTCTAATTCAATTCAATTCAATAAGTTTATTTCACTCAAAAAAATTCAATATACAAATGTCAAATCAAAATACAAAATACCAACCAGAATACAAATCATTTGAGTGAAAAAGGGGGAGTAAGAAGAAAAAATCTTATATGACCTACCCCCTTCAACTAAAGACAAAATAAATAACAAAATGGCCTTATACACAAAAAGTAAACAGCTTTCTTTTCTTCACAAACAATATCAGAACTAAACATATCAATCCTCTATCATTAACTCACGAGATCATAGGATTTTAGCATTTTTTCTTTATACATTTTCTTATATTGATCATTAGTTGAACATTTTTTCAAATCATCATCCAGGTTATTCCATAATTTTACTCCATATATTGAAATGCACATTTGCTTTAATGTAGTACGAACAAATATTCTTTTAAACTCATATTTCTTTCTACTTTTTTCATTATTTGTGATCAAAACAAAAAACTTCTGTAACTGTTGGCAGTAATTTATTTCTAGCCTTGAACATAATTACCGGTAGTAAAATTTTCAATTTAACCAACTCTCTGAATTTCATAATTTTTGACTGAACAAACAATCTATGTATTGTTCTACGTTCTACAATCTACGTATGTTCTCTTGGATGTACTTTATATAAAATTCTCAAAGCTTTCTTCTGTAACAGAAACAAAGGATTAGTATTTGTTTTATATGTATTGCCCCAAACTTCTATACAATAAGTAAAATTTGGTACAATAAATGAGTGATATGTCTGAAGTGTTGATGTTTCTAGAACACGTTTGACTTTGTTTAAGAGACCAATACTTTTAGAAAGTTTTTGTTTTATATATTTTATGTGAGATTTCCAAATTAAGTTTATGATCCAAGACAACCTCTAATGACCCTTATGAGGGAGAAGAGGAGTGGTTGGTAGTTAATTCACATTAATGGAGCATGATTTAAAGGCTTGGGACTTTGCACTTTTCAGTTTGAATAGTAGAAAGCTCATCGGATGAGAAGTGAACCATCTTCAAAATCAACAAAAAGTCCAGTTGCTTTTGAACCTGCTTGAATTTGAAGGCCATCATTCAACAGACTTTTGGTTTTTTTTAATCTAAAAAATATTCAGTTCTGTTTCCCGTCCTTCCAGGAGGGAACAGCTTGGAAAGTTGGGTCAGTAAAAGTGAATAAAAATCCTTTAAAAAACACACCTCTAATGAATAGAGACTAGATTCACATGAATCAGAATGATGTAAAAAATTAAAAAGGTCACACAGGAAACTAGTTGTTGCTCCTGATGAGAGGATGGACAAGCCTTTAAATCTCAAGCGTTACTTTTAGCGTTTTAGTCTGACTAACAGTTGAGCACTAGTTAAGACAAACATGCTGTTTATCTACTCTGTGGAGCCGACACCTCTCTGTGTTTTACACCGTTTGACTGGTTAAACACAGGTGTGGCTGATCACGTTAACGACGGGTGCATCCATTCATTCAGGTGTTCCAGAGCGGGGCTGGCTGAGCTGCATCGTTAACGTGATTAATTACACCTGTGCTCCTCCTGCTGCGACGAGCCAAAGAGTTTACGAGGAACAAACCGCTTCCACGGCGTCAAGTTGATCAGAGCGTTGGCCTTATTTATCCTCTCACTTTGTTTTCACGCACTAATTGGTTTCTTCGCCTTGTCCTTTCATCAAACCAGGTTTTAATCATCTTTATTTCTTCCCGTCTTACGCGACATCAGAACCAAATTGAAAAATAGAATGAGGATCTTTTTGATCCCATTTTGGTTTTACCTTCTCCTCACTTTAGGATTAGAGATTTCCTTCTTTCTGTTATTAAGGTAGTAGTGGCTTAGAATGGTAATCCTTGTCTTGGAAACGATCTCTTTTTCAAAGTAGGTTGGCCACAAAATATCATCCCCTCAGGGCAAATGAAATCAGACCTTTCCAATGATTTTTTCTTTTACAGAATGATGCCTTTCTCCAGATTTCAATTCTGCCTGAGAGTGTCTGAGCCTGTTTGAAAATATCATCTTTTGATCTGCCCAGTGGAGTGGAATGATGTGTTTAGTATGTCACCAGCGTGGCGTGGAATCGGTAATGTGATATAAAATGTTTACTTAACTCCCCCCAACGTTCGATTGTTCATGCAGTGCAGAAGGTTGAAGGAATGAGTGAAGACGTTACGCTGCGGTCTGTCTTCTTCTTCTGCTGCTGCTATCCTCTGCTAATGAGGCTTGCTGATGATAATGACTACAGCAGTGTTGGTGATGATGATGTAAGTGCTCTGAAACAACCTGGGGGAGATCCCAGGAGTTGCTGCGTTAACGAAGAGAATGTGAAACAGTTGAAGCCAGGAGGAAGAAAAAACAGAGACCAACAGACGGGATAAAAGAAGGGTAGAGAGATACTGGTCCAGAATATGAAAGATATCACTGAACTCAATACACGGCAAACAATAGGCATTGTCATTCCGGTTCCTGCTTCCCTCTAATACTTTTCCTCAGGTCCCGGCTGGTTGGTCCGATTGTATTAGCCAAGCAAAAGAATGGGACCCTTTCAGTTGTGTCTGCCTGATATTCTAATGGGACGCCTGCTGCTTGGTTTTCATATAGACCAGCTGGAGGCCGATAATGAAACATGCGCTGCTGTCTGGGTACGCCTCCGACTGACCGCTAGGGACCAGAAAGAACAAAACGAACGAAAAACGGGAAGGAAAATGAAGAGATCTTGAAGGATTAGGAGCACTCTGAAGATGAAGGGAAGCAAGTTTAAGGGCAAGTTTTATGATGAAGCTAAATTAGTCTGGTGTGTGGAGGGGGAATGAATTCTGGACGTTTTTGACCATTTGGGTAAATGTTTCCTCCTATGGAATATGTGGCACAATTCTTTTCAAGAAAAATAAGTTAAATTTGACATTTTTTGATAGATCAGTAGAACATGGTGAAAAACACTGACTTCCCTCCTGAATCATTATAAATGTCCACCTCCAAAATACAGCTATTAAAACATTACTAATAACTTCAGCCCTGCTCTAAACGACCAAACTGTTAATCCTTTAAATGACAGTTTGAATATTATTCATGAAAAATACAAAAACAACGGAGTCAATTTTAATAAAACAAATGTTGGAGTGGCTGGAGATAATTTGACAAATCAACAATGTTTATGTTAATAAATACCCAAAATATTACCTCTGATAAATTATTAGTTTTCATTAGTTTTTAATACTTTACTACTCACTAAGTGATTAAGGACAAAAACAACCCCTTCCAATAGCTGCTATAAAGATTTAACACATTATTAATGTTATTATAAATTAGAACTTTTTTCATTTTCTGTGACTTTTTGGGAATAAATCTTTCAGTCAACTTCAGTCCTGATCAAAACAATCAATTATCAGGATTTAAACCTTTTATATTACAGTTTGCTTAAATCCATTTGGAGAAAACACAAAATATCAATATCAATATTTTTCACAAAATTAACCGAGTCTGTCTGGTGAGAATTATAGAGATCAGTCTCAAATCTGTCAACGATTTGATAAAACTGATGCTGTGCTAAAACTAATACTGGATCAAAGTTAATATTTTGGGTGTTTCTGTAAGACTAATTTAGAAAAAAACTCAGCCTTCCAAACTTTTTAAAGTGTTTTCATAAATGACAACAATGATGTTAATTATTTAATCATTTCCATTTTTATTGCAGTGTTTTGGAAGTTTTGTCTTTTATGACACAGGAGGGCAGTAAATTAAACAGACGCCTGAGGATTAAAGAGTCAGCATTCCATACCAGTCATCAGCTTTAAGTCAGAGTTTTAATTATCATCATAGTTAAAAAATGAGCGTTTTTACCAAATCTTTAAAATAAAGTGTGTGACCTCATATTACAGGTTCTTGACAATGACTCTCAGCTGCTACTTATTGAATTTTAGCTCAATATCTGTTAAATTAACAGAGTTGTAGCATTTAAAAAACATCTAACTGAGGTCAGTTGTCTGGGTGGCCATCTTGATTTTTCTCGACTCCCACACAATAAATCTTGGTCAATGTTTAGTGCTCAGGGTGTGATGTGATGACCCTCAGCTAATATGGCAACACGTTGTAGCTCAGTGTCTGTAAAATTCACACAGATCTGGCCATTTGGATGGACTGTCAATGAAGAATTTCTGAGAGTTTTATTATGATCCATCTAGTAGTTCATTAGATAATTTGCAAACAGACAGGGTGGACTCCTATAGTTAAAGCGGCTCTCTGGAGCATTTTTCTCTGTATCAAAGTTTTCTAAATGTTTTAAATGATATTTCAGGTCTAAACTATGATCTATGGGTTGAGTTCCACAACATCTGTCATTCTGATGAAGACCCTCCTTCCTCCTTGAGACCCCTTTCCATTATTTCTTGCCGCCGACATTTTTCAGCCAATGAAATTCAAATTTCTGCATTCTCTCAACATGCACGTGCATCGACCAAACCTGTACAGTAGGGGGCGCTGTCGTACAGGACGCTCTGTGTGTTTCTCTGTTTGCGTCTCAGCCGTTCACTGAGGACTCACAGCTCATTTCTACTAAAAACCTTCCCATTCTCCAGCTAAAGACGGGTTTATTTTTATTTTTAAACCTTTCACCTCACAGAATGACAAGGCTTGACAGGATTACGCGTTTATTTTGGTCAGAAAGTTCATCCAGGGCCGAGTCAAGTTCAGCTTCAGAGTCCAGCAGCAGCTCTCTGCTAACAGAGCTAATATCAGAAGCAGCAGGGACAGAGAGGGCTCATCAGACCCTCGTAGTATTGTTGGAATAAGATTGTGAACTGTGAGTGATTAAACCCTACACATTGAGCGGTACAGTTCATGTCCGAAGTATATGCGCCGCGTGCACGCGCGCACACGCGACCGGACGCGCGTGTCGAGATGTTTTGAGGAGGAGCCTTTGGACGCTAGATTCAAAAACTGCTCTCCTGATGAAATCCTCCAGAGTGCGGCTTTAATGGCAACATTTTAAACAAAGATTTCATGCAGTAAGTGCTGTGAATGTGTGTTAATGATGATTTTTAGTTAATCTGAGGGAACTAAAGGTCCCTTCTGGAGTTGTGGTTGCAGAGGAAGCAGCTGTAAGCTCATGGCTGGATAGGCTCAGCAGGTGAGTGTGGAGGGGCTGGTATTACAGGGGAAACACTGGCCTTTAGCCTGGTCCCTCATCCAGTGTTAAAGATGCCCTCTGCTGCGCGCAGCTTTTAGGATGAGAGAGCTGGCATTCAAAACAGACAAACTGAAGATGTGTTTGAAAGATGACAAGACAACCCCTCCCTGAGACTAAACTTCCAAAGCCAACCTGGAATGCTTTCACGCTTTTATTTCCCCTCCTACGAAACAATTTGGCAACCATGTTCATCCTTAAAATGTCTGGACCGCGTATTGTCTCCTTGTCAGGGAAGCTGATCCCATCACGAGACGGTTGGCTGGGGTTTCTGTGAAAGTGTGCACGCGTTGGAGCAATAATGAAGACCGGCTTTTCATCTACGTCCAAAAATATCCCCAACAGACTTTCATATGGCAGGGATGGAAAGTCAAACAAAAGGAGAGTGTGAATCATTTGCAGTGTAATCTATCAGAGGAGGGTGGCTAATTCTCACCCAGCCACCAACACCCTGCTACCTTTGTTTCATCCACAACGAGGGCGCCATAAACAAACCCCTTCACTTTACAGCATGCTAATGGGACACAATAAGGCAGAACCAACAGATGTTGCAGCACTTTTCTGACTTTGCCGCTGCTTAATTCTGCTTGATGATGCTGAGGCAGCTAACTAACTCTCATTTCTGCTCGACTCTCTGAGGTAAATACACACCGCCGTCGTTTCGGTGGCTGAGCGGAGTTTTCTTAGAAGCAATATTCCTTCTGACCCGCAAAATAATCCCCACCTCAGGTCTAATCCTGAGCTAATGCTAAGCGACTCTGAGGGCTGCATATTAGAAAATAAGCCCGTCATCTGATAGGCCTGCAGACAGGGAGGACGAGGGGAAGTGATGGTTCGGTTATGATGAAGGTGATGCTGGTGATGATGAACATACGGGTGAGGGGATGTTAATGATAATGCCTGTCATCGCTGTCCAATTTGGGCAGAGCATTTGTCTTCGCTTACAGCTCCAAAATAGTAAACACATAAATTAAAGTCTGCAGCTGATAGGCTACAGATCCAGGACATCCATTCACTGTAACACAGCTGTAATAGTTCACCCAGCGTTGTCCAGGATGCTGACAGCTTCAGGGACAAAACGACTCTTACAAAGTTGGGTTTTTTTTAACCTTCGTTTTACTCGGCAACAATTTTCAGTTTTTCCTACACTCCATTTATTTTCCCTCCAGTTAGATTTGAAAAAAGCTTCTCCAAAGCTGCTAGTTTTCCCTCCGTCGGCGTGTCAGACATCAACCGGCTCCTTCACAACTCCCAGAATACAAACAAAAAGTCTTGTTTGCTCTTTATTTACATAAATGAAATCAGCGCTGATCAAGACGATGATGCTAATTGTGTTTAGGAAGATGATGGTGATGAGGATAATGAAAACAGCAGGGACTAAAATGGTGGTGATTAGAAATGTGATGAAGGAAATTAGCGTGATGACAGTGAAGATGATGGCCATGGCTGATGTTTTCATTTGATGCTGATTATATCAGTGTAAATGATGATGGTGGCTGTAGCAGTGATGAAGCGCTTATAATAAGAGGTTTTTTATAACCAGGGTACCAGAATTATACCTAAAACTATTTTTTTTTAAACAGCATTATACAAAGATTTTACTATAAAAGTCAACAAAATTATTATTTTATATATTTTTTGTTGATCTCTACGGTCCTGGTCCATGTGGTGAGGGATGCTGTGATCAAACTGTCAGTCAGCCACTCATTCCCCTGATCCACAGCTACCAACTGATGATAATAACAAAAAATGGCTTAATAAATCAACAATTCAGAATATACAATAATATTAGCATCATTATTGGCCAATAAATGCTTTAAACCATGATCAACATGCAGCTAAATGTATCCTGTAAGCTGATTATCCAGTTTTATTGACGAGGATAAAGCAGTTCAGAGGATGGATAGATGGATTATGATTGACTTATTAACAGCAATAAATGTTCAGATCTGATCTTAGTTTAGAGGATTAAGAGGAGTTATGCTAACAGTCAGACAGCATTAGCAAAAAACAAAGAGACAGAGGAAGTACTTTTTTACTTCTCAGGGTACAGTTTGGACTTTTGTACCCACTGGGTTAAATATAGGACCTCAAAGTACTTTTCAAGGGGCCAAAACATACATTTATGCTACTTACTAGTAAAGTAAATATGTAGTTAATTATCTAATATCAGGAGACCATCTGTGTTTGAGGGTTTTATTAAAAGTGTTTTTTCATAGTTTTACTCATAACCCAGAAATGAAACACGTACAGACAGAAGAGTTTACCAGCAGACCACCTGGTTAATCTATGGTATTATAGAACCTGCCCTTGGATTGGAAGGATAAGGGTTCAAATCCCTGTCCGAGTGACCATAATGAGTAGAAACAACATACATGCTGTCTCCAGTCCTGGGTCAGGCATCCTCCTGATTAGGGTGTCAGATTTTGGTGAACCTGGTCATTCTGGTGAATGGGAGAAAAACAGTAGAATATATTTTAAACATCCCATTAGAACCAGTTTTTTAAACCTTTTAAGGGTCTCTGTTTGTACTGGTAAACTCTGACATCATGAATTTTGAATTTGGTCACTGCTCCGCCTAGATAAGCAGCAAAAGATGGATGGATGGATGGATGGATGGATGGATGGATGGATGGATGGATGGACTGATTTGTTTAGAATTAAAATAAAGTGCACTGTTTACCTACAGCTGTTTGCTTGTGAACCTATGCCATTCTAACATTTGACACTAAATCATTTTATATTTTTATTAAACAAATCCACCTTAACCTAACTGATCACTTTTGATGCCTCGACAAATAAAGTGATTTTATTTTCTCGCAAGAACAAACCTATTAAATCGACTGAATTTAAAGTGCAGCGAGACATTTTATCATGAACAAGATTGAGGTAGAAGGTACAGCCTTGAACGGTGAAATCACAGCAAGCTGGCATTATTGATGTGGTCAGATGGAGGAACTGGGATTCTGTTGTTCAGAATGACCACGCTTTGAGTCATAGTTGTGCTTCAACTCCAACTGTCTCTAAGAAAATCTGTCACAGATTTAGAAATACATTTCTCCATCCTCTCTGTCCGTTACTGGGTTGTCCATTAGTCTAAATGTACTACAATATAATAATATTTATAACATTCAGTTTTATAACTGTTTGAAAACTTTTTTTAGGATGTGCTGTGTAATAAATGAACAAATACGACTATAGTCTGCAGGATGAAAACACGATGCTCCCAGCATTAAAACACAACGACGTCCCTATGCATTTGTTGCTTTGGATTGCTAAAACCTGGAACCAAACCCAGTCTGATTAACTGGTATTTATTCTCTCTGGTTCTTCAAACTCAAATCTCTGACTGTCGTCCATTGGCAGCTGATAATCAAACTCCATTTTATTAATCAGATTTGTACCTTAAAACCAGGATTTTGATTTTAAATGTTTTGTGTCGCTCCAAGCGAGCATAACTTTAGTTCATCATCATGTTTTTGTTGGCTGTTAATCACAATTACCTGGAAAATATCAGCATTTAGTGCTTTCCTAATTAAAAGGATGATTTATGATGTCAGTAACAGTAGTGACTGTAGCATCGATGCTGCTATTGACTGCAGTGGTAAATGATGACACAATGAAAACGTTGTGATGATGATGATGAGGAGGAACATGAGATGGATGCTGGTCCAGATACTGTTGACTAAAAATCCAGGATTGGATGAGTGGAGGGAAAAAAGAACAAATACTGGAAGGAATAATGTAAAACAAAGAAGGATGGAGATGATGAAACAGTAATGACTCGAGGTGGTTCTGAAGATGAGCTTAATCAGAGGATGTGACGGCGGTACGGATGAGAAAACAGATGTGAAAATGATGTCATGACAGGAGCGAGGATTACTGTCGAGTTGTAAATGAAGCCTGTGATGGTGATGATTAAAGCTGTGAGAAGACGAAGGGGTGGGAAAATGAAACGCTGATTTTTATTGGTCGGTAAAGAGACGATTCGATTGATAATAAGTGCGACACTGATGGTGACTGATAATAGTAGCGATTATACCTGTGAGATGAAAATGATGATGAATGATGGGTTTGAAGACAGTGACGACAAAGATTCGAGAACCGTGATGAGTCACCCTCTCTGCTCTGTTGACTCCCCCCTTGTTTCCTCCCCTCGTAATCCCCCACCTGCCCACACACACAGAGACGCACACACAGACGCACACACACACTAACACACACTCTCAAGGAGGTTCACGAGAGGAGAATCAGAGCACTTCATTAACATTCTTCTTCTCTCCCCTCTGTTACCTCTCTATGGAAAATAAAGAGAGAGAATGAAGAAGGGAGAAAATTATTAAAATTTTTTTCTTCTTTTTTTTTGGGGGGGGGCAGTTGCTTCTTTTCTTCTAATAGAAATAGAAAGCGAGGAGATTCTCGGCTGATGAGATTGCCTCATTCTTTGAGGCGTCACCTCTAACTCGCACATCCCCAGAGAGGTGTTATGTCACAAATGAGAGGGAGATTGCTCATTTCTTCTATTGTGTCCACCCTTTTTCATATTTTGGTTGAATGCATGCGTGTGTGTGGATTCATAGTGTGTATTTCTCTGAGCATTTTACACGGGTGTAGCTTAGGAGTGTGCAAAAATTGCAATAAAAGAAAAAGAAAAAAAAGATCCCAACACCAGTTTGAAGAGCCTAATCAAAGGCTGGCAAATTTTTACCGCCTCTTGTGTAGTTCTGAGACGACTGCTGGGCCCTGTTTCTTTCTGCTTTCCCCCATTTCTCCTCCCTCCTCTCCCACTTTCTCTCATGTCTGATTACTGAAAGGGCAGCAGGAGGGCTCTGTTCTTCACCAAGCTTTGTGTTGACATCCTTCAGAGCTGTTGGGCCAGAAACACATTCTCCCTTACGAAGGAGCTCCCGAAGATCCTGTGACTGTCTGCATTTCGTGAATCTGCTGTGAGTGCGTGGACACAAGCGCGTGACGCGAAGCTGGCAGTGCCACCCATCCTCCGGAGCTGGAGGTGTATACGGAAAGAAAGACATATATATTTATACAGCTCACGCAGTCGTGAGTGGCATTTGCCTAAGAAGGAAAATCCCTCTGAGGAGCTTCCTTGGTTTTGCAGATAAGGATAATATAAAGAAGTACAGAACTGCTCCAAATGAATAAAAATAGGTTAAAAAAAGACAGTCAGCTATATTTCTTAATGAGATCAGTGTCCAAAGCAACAGCTGCACATTTTAAGACGATGAAAAAAATCCTCCAGAGTGAGATAAGATGGAAATAAGAAAAAATGTGAAAGTGAGATGAAGAAAGAGTGAGATGGATGGAGAAAAAGAGAGCAAAAATTGACAGGAGGCGTGTATATGGCTGTCTCTGGGTGCAGTGAGAAGTATGGGCTGTGGCATCCGCTAGTGGTGCTGCATACTCTCTGTTTGATCAAACACACTTCAAACGCCCTCGCTGACTTCCACTCACAGAGACGAGCGGCTGCATGGGTTTTTTCCTGCATGTGCATTGGCTGCTGCATGTTTGCAGGAGAAAATCTCACTGAAATTGTATCTTAAATGGGTCAACCCTGATAAAATGCACAGCTGACTTCTGTAAACTGTCTTGAGCATCAATCACCTGCTGATCTTTACCTCTGTTAGGCCATTACTCACACTTTGCATCATGTTTTTCCTGTTTGTCTCCGTTGTGCATCTCAGCATTTCTCCATCTTTAAGCGCCGCGACTCCAGAGAACTCATTACAGCCATTAGCACAAAGAAGTCACCAGAAAGTTGTCTACTCTCATATAACTAAGTGATCTGCACTGAATCACTCATCTTTTGGCTCATCCAGTTGTAGCCACTCGCCGTGCACCTTCTAAAAAGCTTTGACTTCTTTTAATTTTTGTTTATCAGAACCACTCAGAGTCATCATGTCACATAAAAGTTTGATTGAGAGCATTGCTGAAGGTTAGATTGATGAATTATTGATCTGCGAGGTGGGAAGAATATCGGGAGAAGATTAGACGTGAGCCAGGAAGTGATGTTTGTGTGTCAAACGCACACATGAAGCTGCAATATGCATGTGTGCAGCGGAGCGCGAGTGTGTCGGAGATCAAACGATAGTCCCGTACGTGCTTTAGAATCTAAAATCAAGGGCACGTGCTCATATGTTCTGCTGAGAAACAGAAAAACGAAGTGTGCTCATGAGGTTGACAGTGATTACTCAGCCTGCTGCTGATGCTAGGTCAGTAATGATTCTGCTTCAGAAGATCATTTAGAATGCTCTCTGATGTTCTGGTAGACTTTAACCTTACATCTTCCCTTCGCCAGCCAAATGTTGGCAAAATAAAACCCATGACCTAGTTTTTTTTTCTAATCCTCTAAGTCTTGCATGGAGCTCAAACCCAGACAAACCCTCAGTTTGTTGCAAAAAGTAAAGACAACATTTTGATTTATAAAACAGTGAGAGCATACCAACTGTAGTTGCATAATTGCTGGTCAGTTGATCAGCTGTGGGTGGAGGTGTAAGTAATGTGTTAAATAATGTGAAAATTTAATCCTCTTCATGCAAAGTTGCAGACAGACGAGTGAAAGTGTTTGTGATTTTGGCCTGATGCACTTAGAGGAGACTTTAATTAACATAACTTAGGACACCTGTCTCAGTGAGATATAAGATTTAGTTGGAAACTGTTGAATGTGGCTGGAGCAGCAGAGCATCATGGGACATGTAAAGTAAGCACAAGTGCCAAAAATGTAATTAGACAGCTGCACCTTGCTGTGCTGCAGACGTTTGGAAAGACTGTGACTTAATATTTAATCTGTTGTAGATAGCTCTGTGAACAGCCTCAGTTTGGAGAAACTGAGGTAAATTCTGATCGGATTGATAAGCTAACAGCTAGTCACCATATATAGACTTCCACTGTTTTAAGTTTCATTTGAAAAATAAATACCTAAACCTCTACATCGCTGTTAGTCTCACTTTACACAGTTATTCTGGAAGAATCATTAGGAAATTACAACCAGACATTCTCCAATTAACTACCGTATTTGCTCGCATATAAGATGAGGTTTTTTTCATTAAAAATAATTTTAAAAAGGGGGGGTCGTCTTACTATCGCGCCCCAGCAGGGGGCGCATGCTTCATGTTCAAACGACAGAAGCGGCGCCTGCAGGAAACAGCTCTTAGACCGCGAGCGGTCCCAGACGTCCGCTCCACCTCAAAGTTACAGGTCCACTGAGGATAAAAACACCTGATGGCAAAGTCCAGCTCCAGCTTCTGGCGTTTTCAGACTAGTTTGGGGTTTTGGTTCGGTCCGGTTCTGTTTAGTACGTATGGAGCCGACACCTTCTGTCGGACCTCTGGACCCGCGGCGGCTGCAGTGTTTTCAGCGTGAGCTCTGTACAGGTGAGCGCGGCGCTCGGTTCACACATGCATTCTTCCTCAAGCCTGAAAAACACCTGAGGATCCTGCGCTGCCTGTGTCCACACACGGGACCGGTTTCTGAAGCTGCGCGCGCGCGCGCGCACACACACACACACACACACACACACACACACACACACACACATACACACACACACACACACACACACACACAGTCTCAGTGAGAGAGAGAGAGAAGGAGAGAGGGAGGGCCCACACAGCCAGAGTGAGGAAGAGAGAGCTTCTTTTTTCTCTTTTTTTTCCCCAATTGACTGAAATCTGTTGTCTCATAGAACTTTAATTCCTGTCTGATTAATAAGCAAATATTAAAGCAGTCTATAATTAAGGTATCATATAAATTATTTGCTCAAATTTAAATTAAAAATAGTTTCTTTAAAAAGTGAATTTATTCTTTTTTCTGAAGATCAGTCTTGAAAAATGGGGGTCGTCTTATAATCAGGGTCGTCCTATATTCGGGCAAATACGGTATTTACTACAAAAGAACCCATAACTTTCAGTGAAAACAATGAAAAACTTACAGTATTGTTTAAGAAATGTCAGTAACTCCTTGATAATGAAAATTATTTTGTTTATTACTGGAATCACATGATTACTTGTTGAGTTGGGAAACAAATTCAGAGTTCACATTTTAAGGAGACTTCAGGCACTGATTTACACCAGCAGGTGGCAGTGTAGTGCTGATTAGACTTTTACTTTTATCATACTAGAATCAATATAGACTACTATACAAAAAGCAATGACCTACCTAGGTTATATCATTTGTCAAAGTACCGTATTGACCTGAATATCGGACGACCCCGATTATAAGACGACCCCCTTTTTGAGACTGGTCTTCAGAAAAATGACTAAATTCACTTTTTAAAGAAACTATTTTTATAAAAATTTTGAGAAAATCATTTAAATAATATTGTAATTACAGACTACTTCAATATTTGCCTATTAATCAGTCAATTGGAAAAAACGTGAAAAAAGTTCAGTTAAATCTCTCTCTCTCTCTCTCTCTCTCTCTCTCTCTCTCTCTCTCTCTCTCTCTCTCTCTCTCTGTGTGTGTGTGTGTGTGTGTGTGTGTGTGTGTGTGTGTGTGTGTGTGTGTGTGTGTGTGTGTTTGTGTGTGTTTGTGTTGTGGCACACTGCTGAGACGTGAGATGAAGTACCCGTAGTAAACAGACAGGCGACTATGCTTCTGCTCTTGGCTACGTGAGAGTCGGGTACAGAAAATAGCGATGAGGAGGGAGGAGACGTGTGTGACTCGAGCCGCCGAGTCCTCACCTGACAAAAGTCCGAGCTGAGCTGCCCTTCGTGAAAGCTCCTTCCCAGGTTCTGGAAGTAAACTTGGCTGGGCTGACCATCAGGCATTTTAATCCCCAGTGGGCCTGTAACTTTGAGCTGGTCTGGAACCAGGACCAGTCGTGGTCTGAGCTGCATCCTGTTGCTGCCGCTTTGACCAGAAGTCTGCGCCCTCTGTTGGTTTGGTTGTGTAATGACCCCAAAAAACTAGGCCGCGATTATAATACGACCCCCCCCCCCCTTCACATTACTTTCAATGAAATAAACCTCGTCTTATATTCGGGTCCATACGGTAATCCATCATTTTAAATGGAGGTGTAATTTTTGACACTTTACATGCTGCTCACTGGTTTTGGCTTCATTCTGCCCAATACCATTACATGATGCAGAGAAGTTAAGCCTTTAGAAAGGGTGGTTGTGCACCAATGAGAGAATGCTTGCAAAAAATCAGTTTAATCATCATTTTCTCTTAATTACATTGTTTTTGTGTTTTGTTTTGAGCTGAAATCCAAATACACATTTAATCCGTTGCACCACCCTATCAGTAATGCACTCTGGAATTAATCCCTGTTTCTCCAAACGGAGGCTGTTCAAAAAGCTACCTGCAACAGGTAAAATACTGTATACCTTTTTCTCCTTTGAACTTCATTTCTGATCTGAACTGCTCTTATAAAATATGTGAAGAGCATTTAAAAGTCTACTGCTTTAAAAGGTGAACTATAGAAGTTTTGCAGGAGGGACATAAAAGACCACAAACGTGTCTCCAAACTGATCATTATCATTAACTGAAACATGTGTGTGACTGTAAACCCATTAATGTAACCATTACCAGCTCATACATGATGTTCAAAGTTAAAGTGTGCTTCCCTTTAAGTGCCACTAGCCATGCTTTTGTCTCCATAGCAACCATATGCTTAGAAAGTGTACTTTTCTGTTCAGTTATATGTTTCCCATTCATGTCACAATTATGCTCATGATGAAGAGTTTCCTCTACTAATTTTCTAGCTAAAATGTGATTTTTCTCTCTGAAACTTGTACCACTTCTGATTAAATGTTGGAGACATTAGGTTCTGATTTCTGGATCCTAAATCACTATTACATGTTGCTGTAGATAAATATCAATGTAAATTAATTCATAATTGCACTTTAATAAGGCTTTGGCGTTTATTTTAACGTGTTATAACTACAAAGACTGTTGTGATGGAACAAAAAGTAGAACACATACTGTATATTAGTGGGAAGCATTGTTTTCTTGTCAGCAAACACTGGGTACATTTTTGTTAACAAGAAAAGAGCGAGCGAGTCTTTTTAAGGTGACAGGATAATAAATCCAACGACACAAGTGTTCTCCTTATCCTGGAGAAGAGGAAACAATTAGGACCCGACTGTCAGCTACCAGTCTCTCACTTAGAAAGCCCCTTTGTTGTCTGGCCCTAACAACGCTCCTACGAAGTATCTCTGGAGCTATTTAACAGAAAACCTCAGCCGGTAATAGGGGAAGTGGCACCGCTCTCAGGAAAGTGTCTCTCTTTTCCTAAAGCTGGCCTCCTGTTTGTTGATGGCCTTGTTGTGTCTTGCTGTGTCTCTCAGCTGTGACACCAACTGCCACCGTCTGCATCCAAATGATCTGCCCACAGAGGAGTCGGAAATCTCACATTCCGAGCAGAAATATGCCTACCGGGAAGGTTCTGCGATAAAAGTGCTGTGGACGACTGCAGATGAGATCCTTCCCAGCCAGGTCCTGCTTGTTGGGGGATTTGGCTCTGGGCCACGTTCACCAGATGAGTCTGGAGACATCCTTAGAAGAAGGAACATGTGTTTGGAAAGCTGCGTTTTTATTGGTGGAAATCAGGTGTGAAGAAGGAAATCTTAGTTCAGTTAAATGTTTATCACCCGCTGATATCGTTAATGCCTGTGTGTGTATTTGTTTGAAATATCTCATGAACTGTCGGTCAGGTATTAACCTTTTAAAGGCTGAAATATCAAAAAAATCATACAAAAATGTAGCTTTATAAATGATTTATTATTATTAATAATAAATCTTTATTATCTGCTTGGGGAAATTATTTCTCGTCATTTCACTCATCCCTGAGGAGCAGTGGGCAGCCATTTGTACGGCACCTGCGGTCATTTTGGTTCAGTATCTTGCCCAAAAATACTTCAACACGTTAACTATCGGTTGCTCACCTTCCTTTAGTGGACAACCATCCTTCCCTCATGATCCACAGTTGCCCTGCATGTCTTACAAATATATTAATATTGACTAATATTAATATAACAGCTATAAAATCATCTATTTTATGATATAACAATATGAAAATACTAATCGTGATACTCCACTTGGCTGCTTTAAGGCCAGAAGTGGTTTGAGCCAAATTTGTGACATTAGTCCACAAAGAGTTAATCATCATTGGAACACATCAGTATGTGTACCTTTTGGGGAAAGTTCAATTTAAGATGCCTGTCACAGCTAACTGACTTTAGCAAACACAAAATGGCTTGAACTCAATAGATTTACAAACATTGAGCTAAAATTTGGTGCGACAGTAGCTGACAGTGTTGCCTCAATGTGGAAAATGGGTATTAGCTGTCCTAAAAGCTGCTTAATGACATAATATTCTAATTTGCATAAATAATAAATCTATACTTAAATGTGAAAGAGAGGAATAACGTCATGGGAGAGGTAGAAAGTGAGTAAAAACACACCCTGGGTATCAGCCAGCAGCAGTCACAGTCTGGACACAGGGTTAGGGTTAGCCACTCTGCTGGGGGAGGACTGGGCTGCCTCTGAGTGCTTTGGGACAAAGGAATCTTTAGATTTTAAATATAAAGACAGTGAGTTTGCGACACAGCTGGATATCACTCACCACGTATACTCGCCATGCAAAAGTTGTAATTTTGCAATGTTGCATGAGTTTTTGCACATTATTTTAAAAATTTGACCAAAACAATTATACAATTGAATGCTGGGTCTATAATTGTCTCTGCATTCCTTTTTAATGTCTAAAGAAGCCTTTCTTCCCTACGAGGATGACTATTTATGTTTCCAGAGTATGTTTCTGTGTGGTGAGGAGCCTCCATTCTCAGTAACAGATTTTGTATTATCTGTGAAAATGTGAAAAAGGGAAATTATTCAAATGAGACTGTGCATGAATGAATTTAAGTACACTCACTGTAGTTTTTGCCTCCGCACATGGACCGAGTGTGACCGTAGCATGCATATTATTAACTGCTGGGAGTACAGAATAAACTACAGCGATTGTTTCTAGATGATGACTCATAAACCCAACAGAACTGAATACTAACCACCCTTCTTGCAGATGTGATATGCAAATGCAATAGATTTTTTAAAATTGGCTATTTAAAGTCCTAAATTAGACCTTAGAATAAAGCCGAAACACTCCAGCCTAATCATCGAAATCTCTACTTTTGTTTTCATCCCCACTGTGTCACTTATCTATTTATCCATTTGCTTTTTTCTTTTACTCTATTCCCATGAAATCTCTTCAGCCCTTATCTGTTTACATCTTCTTTTATCAGGGCGGTGATAACAGCAGCAGAAACAAACAAGGAGAGATAAAAAGAAACTCAGAGGAAAGCTACACTCTCAGAGGGCAGAGTGTCAAACAAAGCCCACTTCTAAACAGAGAAAAACATTAAAAAACTGAAACCTACATGTAACATGAAGATTAATTTAACCTCTATAGAGGGAATGAGTCACTTGGGAGCCAAAAGGCTCATTTATAGTAAAGAAAAATGCAGTCTATGCAGTCGTTTTCAATCTGTTTACTATGAATTTTAATGCTGTGATCAGTAAGTGATTCAAGAAGATAAAAACAAAATGAACCAGAAGCTAATGAAAAGTCCTCTCATCTCTGAAAACAAGCTAATGAAGCAAACATGCAAGTCAAAAATACGACGTACATGAAAATAGAACAACCCAAACAGTGAAAACTGACTGAATATCACAGGGACTGCCAACAAAAGCCGGACAGCTTTCAGTCTGAACATTTGAGAATTTATATTTTCCTCCCCAGAAGCTGACTCTTGGGACGTGAGGAATTTCTCTTGACAGCGGTGACAGCCAGGAAGTCCTTCTTGCATTTCCACCAGAGTCAATTCGGTTTGCATCTCCTACAGAAACGTTGGTTTCTCTCCATCTTCCCCTGAAGCGCTATAGCTGGGAATTACTGCCATTTTTTTTCCACCAAGCAGACAAATCTGAGACGAGGATGATGCTTTTGGGAAGTACAGAAAAAAAATACAAAAAATTCTGTCCAAATCAGTCGAATTTGTGTGTGTGTGTGTGTGTGTGTGCACAATTTCCTTTCCCTGCATCCCCCACATCTGCAGAGGGAAGAACTCTTTGAACTGTGAACCAATGAGCATCACTGCAGCTGAAAGATGTTGCTAGGAGCTATTCCTGCATCCAGCTGTGGACCTATGCATTACACACTCTTACGTTAAACACCCTGACCCAAAACAAATGTCTTGTCTTGAAGGTAGAGGCTTCACAGATCCACCTCTCTTCTTCTTCTGCCTCCTCATTTTCCTCCTCATCATCCGTAGGTAACACGTTATCTATCAGGACCACGTTATCTCCTACTTACATGTCTGTCGTTTCTTTTCCTCCCTCTCCATCTCTCCTTTTTTTCTTACCTAATGCATAGAGACAGGCTGAATGTATAATTCATTCCCCCCTCTGCCAGCCGCGCTCCTCTTGCTGTGTGTGTTTTTGCTGCCACCATTACTTGTGAGACCGAAAAGACAAACCTCACAAAAAGAAGTCGAGCAGAAAGAACAGGTCATACGAGTGCATGTGTGTTGATGAGCACACGTCTGCTTAGCCCTGTGTGTTGTTTTTGCGTTGGTATAAATCATGTATGGGCGTGGGAACACTCACTTGCTGACTCCATGTTTCATCACATGGCTCAGGGTTAAAGGGAGTGTGGGTAAAGCGTTTGACGTCTGTTTTTTCCTTTGGTGTACCTATTGGTTTTGGGATTCGCATTTATCTCCGCGCACCGTACGCTCTTACGCCGCTTATGAGACTGTAAAAGCAGGCCAGCATCTGCTCTCTGATGGCAGACATGCTTCTCTGAGCTCGAGTTTGTCTGAAATAGAATTTGGTAGGGCAAGACCCACCTCTCTTCTCCACTCAAGCATACACTTACTCATTCCCTCTGGGGAGGAGAAAAGGAGAAAGAACGAGGTACAAGAGTAGGACGAGGGAGAGAGGAGTGATGAAAGAGGGGCATGAAGTGCAAAAGAAGGAGGGGTAAAATGGATAAAAATGTTTGAAGGGAAAAAAAAGAAAGAAATGTGAGAAAAACAAAAGAAACCGAGTACAGCATTTAAATGTCATCTTTACCTGAACGTTTTTATTCTATGTTTTTTCTAGAGTTAAAAAAAAATATATTTAAAATATTCAACATTAAATTACTTTAATTTTGTTTACTACAAATGTAGAGGCCAAGAGTTGGAAATGAAAGGTGAAGTGTCATGATTGTTGATGTTCTGGTCAGTCAGTGTCAGACTGTTCCAGCAAATCTAGTGAAAATGTCTACCAGTGTTATGAAAACATGCTTGTTTGAGTTACAGTGAAACAACTAAGACAAGTAAGAAAGACAGAGTTTAATGAGAGAGATCCAGACAGTGTCATGGTTGCTGTCTGTTTGGTTATACTTTTCTTAATTTTTTAGTCATTCTCTGTGCTGTGTTTCTAGTCCAGTTTAGTCTTCTGTGTTTTTAGCCTAGTCTGTTCCCTGTGTTTAGTTAGTTCCTGTGTTTTCTCTTTTTATTGATCATGTCCTGCCCTGTTGTGGTTCTAGTCTTGTCTTTGTAAATAGTCCAGTTTTGTTGCCCCCGTGTTTTCCTCCATGCTCAGCCCCTGCTCTCCACCCCTCCCTCACCCGTTGATTGTTCATTGCTCACACCTGTCCCATGTACTCACCTGCTCCTTGTTCCCCTGATTACTCCCTTCAGTATTTAAACCCGTCTCATGTCTAGTTGTTGGTTTGTCTGTTCTGCTTTTACCAAGTCATGTTCTGCGTCTGCCCTGTATCATTTTGAGTTCTGTAGTCTCATCAATCAAGTCCCGTCAAGTTGATTTCCTGCTTCAATTTTAAATAAATGATTTTTGGATTTTACCTCCGGCTTCTGGTCCTGCCTCCTCCTGCACCATTGGGTCCCACCCTCCTGCAATCTTGTAAGACTGCACTTTATCCAAATCATGTAAAACTGAGATCATGATTATTCAATTAAATCTCCCAGCAGTCAATCACTGAGTCCCTGAGTTATTTATAGTGTAAACTACCCACATTATTGGAGAACCAGCCAGAAGTCAACCCTAGAATCTTCACTTTACATCATTTACCTGAGTGTCTTCAATAAATCCATCCATCCATTTTCTGTAGCCGCTTAATCCTCCACAGAGGGTCGCGGGGCAGCTGGTGCCTATCTCCAGCGGTCAAGGGGCGAGAGGCGGGGGACACCCTGGACAGGTCGCCAGTCCATCGCAGGGCCACACAGAGACGAACGAGACAAACAACCACACACCCACTCACACCTAAGGACAATTTACCAGCCCAATTAGCCTGACAGTCATGTCTTTGGACTGTGGGAGGAAACCGGAGTACCCGGAGGAAACCCACGCATGCACGGGGAGAACATGCAAACTCCACGCAGAGAGGCCGCAGAGCCGGGACGCGAACCCATGACCTCCTTGCTGCGAGGCAACAGTGCTAACCAACTGCGCCACCATGCAGCCGGTCTTCAATAAATGTTCATTTAATTACATTCAATTTGTAGATTACACAGGGTGCTTTATTATATACAGTGAGTGTAAAAGCCAAAGGCTGCAAATGAAAATTGAAGAGTCATGATTTGCGATGTTCTGGTGTCCTAGACAAACTCTGCCTGGAGTCAAAAGGCCTCTCAATGTTTTGAAAACATTCATATTTGTGTTTCTAGTTACAGTCATGTAAATAACTAAGCAAGGAATGACAAAGTTACCCTCTCAATAAGAGATACTGATTGCATATGATCCGAACCTTCTAAAACTGAAACTATGGCTGTTCAGTTTAATCTCTCAGCTGTCGATCCTTGACAGACTGTCCCAGAAAAAAGTCAGTTTGGAGTCAGTTTTTGTGTTATTTCTAAGAAATATGACCAGTGTTGGGACTAATGCGTTATTAAGTAACGCGCTACAGTAACTACGTTACTATTGCGGTAACGAGCATGGTAACGCGTTAGTCTGCCAAAATCAGAAACGCGTTCCTCGTTACTGGGATTTATAGAGGCTCGTTATTCGTTACTTTGTGTCAGGCGGGCCTGGCGCCAGCAGGAAAAAACAGTGGAGGTGTGTGACTTATAATGGGGGGGCAGCCGGCGGCGAATCGCACCCGGCTCACCTGAGCGCTCCTCTGTGAAACGCAGCGGGAGGTGTGGAGAACACCGCTGCAACTCTCCTGCTGGCGACGTCAATGTCAACCAGTATTGGACCAAACAATAGTTAAATTGTCTGTACGGTGGAAACTCTAGAGCTGAGTAAAAAGCTTCATGTGACCGCTGCAGGTTGCTTTTGGAAGACTCGCTTTAGCAGCTAGCATCCTGTATGTTTTTGGACTATGAGAAGGTGAAACCACTGGATTTAACAAAACAGAGATGAAAGAGTCAGAGTTCGTCATTGCTTGTCGGTTTTTTGGATGTAGGTGTGCTGTCCATGGTTCTGAAATACCATGTGGTCAGCACCTATCTGTTCTGAAACTAGCCTCAGGTCGAAGTTGAGTGGAAAGATCTCCTTCTGAGGAGATTGAACTCAGCAGTTCTACTGAATAAAGGTAGGATGGATTAAAGTTAAATATATAAGTTGATTTAAGGACTATCCTGTTGTTTTGATTGAACGTTTTTGCTAGCAAAGCTTTAGTTTGATGCAAGTTGAAATGAGTTAAGAGTGATAACTGTTGAAGTACAGGTCTATTTGATACAGAGTTGTCAGAAAGACAGAATAAAAAAGTGTAACTGATGTATTGATCGCCTCTGAAAGATCCAGGCTGGACACCAGTGCATTACATCACTGTATGAAGCCCACAGCCATCAGCTGAGAAGCTGTGCAGCTCAGGATTCCAATATGGACGTCCTCAAAAACACTTAATTAGACTACATGTGCAGCTCATCTCCTAGTGCAATTGAATGCAGCAGGACTTTTTAAAATATATTATTTATTTTTTATTTATTTGTTTATTTATAACTAAGCTACTTTCCCTAGTAACTAGTTACTTTGAAAGTAACGAGTAACTTAAAGTAACTGAGTTACTTTTTAAAGAAGTAACTAGTAATGTAACCAAGTTACATATTTAAAGTAACTTACCCAACACTGAATATGACACAGTTACTCTCTTAGGTTGCATACTATCTGAACCATGTAAAACGTAAGGTTTCATCACTTAAACCTCCTACTTGTCAATCACTGAATCTCTTTTAATTAACAATATTGATGAGCCAGCCAGGAGTAATATTTTTAAATGCCATTTTGAGAAATTTTATCTAAGTATTTCTACCTTTTTATTTCTTTGTGGGGCATTCAAAATAAAACATTCCACATTTATTACATTTATTTGACTTCTATTCCAGCTGGTTTCCTGCTAATTAAACAGTGTGCCTACTTAATATTTTATACCACAAACAATGTCCATGTTGGTAAAGTCTGATTCAAAGGGGAACACAGTTTTACATATCAAAGTCTGTTTACAGATCTTAGTTTGTAGTAATACTCCATTCAGGGAAAAGGGCTTTTGTTCCTTCAGTGTTCGCCGCACAAATGTGATAGTTTGTTGATTTATAATGATGTCTCTTGAGTCAGAGAATGTTGAGTCTAGAAACTACAGGTGTGAAAATGAAAGTAACTTTGCAGACATCTGCAGCCCAGTCACCATGCCTCTAACATCAGCAGATGCTGCTAGCACTCCAAAAAGTCAAAAGTTGAGTTAAATGTCAATATGAATAATTAGGAATTAAAAATGAGAGAAAACATTTTTCACAATAGCTTTTTTTAGGGTTAGGGTTGCATTTAGCCAAATTATCTTTGATTTTCAGTTTATTTTTTCATTGCTAATTTATTTATTAAAACAAAAGTTAAACTATAAGTTGATATCCAAAAAATGTCTGAAATAAAAATAAATAAATAAATAAATGTTCACCGGAGAAAAGGAAAACCCAATAAAAAAATGTCATTGATCAATCGGTTAAAGGAGTAGTTGTATTGAGCGGTCCTTGACTTGCAGCTACAACAATCAGAGCAGTCTCAGTTTGGAAAGTCATAGAGGATTTCTCAGGGGGGGGGGGTCAGTTCATGGCTGCTTGATCACAATTTATTTGTGTGTCTCTGCCAACTCATAGCCAACTTTGTACCCAGCAGCTGACAAATCATACTTACCAGTTAGCATTTCTTACCAGCTGGGTGCAAAATGGTTACCAGATCACACTCGTGCACTTAAACATTCACCACATTGCTTTATTTCATGCACCTAACCTATTATCATACTGTATATGTACCTTCTCTTATGCATCATTACAGACACCAGCTGCAACCCAGCACAGGATCCATGTACTTTGCTTCATGTAAACCCTGTTATCAACTATAAGTGTAATTTGTTTTTAATTTAATATTTTAAACTGCTCATATATCTGTGACTGAACTACATGTGTGCTGAGCTCCATCATGTTTTTTATTTTCTTCTGTCTTGAGATTGGGGGGCTACTCAGAAAACATCTGGGGCTGCAGCTCCCAGCTCTGAGTGCCTGACCTAACCACGCTCATGATGATAATGAAACTACTTACCTTCACGAGCATAATAATTAGCTTATTGTCATTTCAAAAGTGTACTCCAGTAGATTAAATGCCAAGGTTGTACGGTGACAAGGTGGGCATTAAACGTAGAAAAGTAGGTAGCAGGTTATCAGAGGCGGGTTCAAACTGACTAAAACTACAAAGGTGGAGGGACAAATGGGTCTGAAATGAAATAAACTATAGTTTATTTAATGCATGCTTTTATAATTTCCAGCTGCAGCATAAAGAAACTGAAAGGATGAGTAATAAGGAATCATTCCCGAGTGGGCCTTGACAGATCCAGTGGTCAGGAACTGTTTATCTAACATTATTACCTAATTACACTGTTGTGAATCCAGGGAGTCGCAAGTGTTTGAGCAGAATTCAAGGTGAGCAGCTACAGCTGGGTGAGCGCCTGCGATAGAGGCAGGTTTCATTTGCATAATCACAGATCTGCACATATTAAATGTGGCAAAGGTGCAGAGCGACAGCCGAGCCACATTAAGCTAAAGAGAGACTGTTTTATGGAGGAAAGGAAACAAACCCCCAAAAAATGTAATTTAATAAACAGTAACTTTTTAGGGAATTCAGACTTTTAGAGGTTTTCAGAACCTAAACAGTGGTTTTATTTTAGCCTCACACAGCATCGCACTGGACTACTGTTTGTTTTAGCGACTGTGAGACATAAAAGTAAAAGACAAGCTGGAAAATATCAAGAGACAAGTAGAGATGGTCTCATTAATGGTGGCAGGTCTAAAATGTATTTAAAAAATAAAACAAATATTACAAGGTCTATGTTTTATAAAATGTCTTCTGTAAAGAGCTGATATGCAATAATTTCTCAGAAATGGTCAATAATTTCAGTTTTTTTTTACACCAGAAGCATCTCTTAATACATTATACATCATGAGACTTTTCATGTTGATCCATGTTCAGTTCTCGTCAGACTGCTTTATTCATGTCTTGCAAACACTTTGTCCGTCTCACTTCAAGTAAATTCTTTTTAGTTTTTTCTTTTTGAATACTGTTTAGGTGCATAAAATGAGATGGATTTCAACACTTAATAATTCCAGCTGTTTTTCAGTCTGTTCACAGCAGCAGGAGCTCGACGGTTAAACACCAGTTGATTCCTTTAACCCTCTGTTCTGTACAGCATCTTCTGGGATTGGTCACAGCTTTGTGCATCCATCCCAGTGTAAATCATGAGGTAAAAATTGCACCATAAGATCACTTTATTGGCTATAAGACAGCTATGATAGCTATAGCTTAAGAGCTCACGCTCACTGATCAAAATACGTCTGGCAGTTTTCTTTCTCTGTCTTGATCTTTGGGTTCTGTGTTTAATTTTGGAGATTTGTAGTCCTTTGTTGTTGTTAGTCTTTCATCTGGGCTGTTTTGGGTTTAGTTATTTTGTTGCATTTGCTAGCTCCTTGCTAGCTTTTTGTTGTGTCATTACAGTTTGTTGTACTCTCTGTGCTCCTGTCAACATATTGGAGTTTTACCTTCACTACTTCACGACTTATACTGTTAGTAGTTTAGTCATTTTGGACACTGATTCTTCATTTGGAAACAGCTTTGTTACAGGTCACATGCTAAGCCAGCTAGCTTTGACCCTCAGACAGAAGCATTGAAGTAGTATCGCCTGCTGGCAGGCGGCAGATCCAAAATCCTCTAATACAGATCTAATAAAACCCATTCCTCAGTGCTCTGTTGTTTGCTGTGTTTCACTGAGTTTTTTAGTGGCTAAAGTTAAGAATATTTGTGTGTTTGGGCAACTTTATCCAAACATACAAGTTTTTCATTGGGTAATATTGGATATGGATGTTGTAGTTGTCTGCTGATTCTGCATTTGGGAACTCAAATTTTAAACATCTGACTTAGAAATTCACAATATTTATTTACAATTATGTGCCAACAAACATTTAGATTAGTCTAGTGGAAACCAGAGTAAGAATTATCAATCCAGCAGCAGAATTCAAATAAAGTATAGAGCATTAACACATCAGAAAAGATAAGTGTCTTTAATAGGAGCGCTCTGCAGGGTTGATTCCTATGTATGAAGGATTATTTGATAATCCTTAAGTACTTGAAAATAACATTTTGATTTGTCCTTTTTAGGGAAAAATGTCTTAAGTGAAATGTCTTGGTACTTCAGGGAAGTCGGTGAACACAAAGAGCTATAGGTACAGAGAGGAAAGTAATGGAGAAGATATGTAATTCAACAAAAATAAAAAGAAGAGCTATAAGACGCCAAAAAGCATGTAGAAGAGCGATAAAGAGATACGAGCAGGAGAGAGAGTGAGGCTAAAAGTGCAAAAACTCATAAACTAGTGGAGATGTGGGGGCTATAAAAGCAAAATGAAAGCATAATAAAAAAAAGACACATGCCAAAAAGAGAACCTGTAAAAGACTAAAGAAACAACTTTTTAAAGAACAAGGGTTACCAAAAGGAGGAAAAGCAAGAATCTATTTTTCCCCCCTTTGATGGGTGAGTGAGCATTGGGAACAGCCAGCTGAGTCTGTGTCAAGAGGAAAAGAACCTAAACAAGAACAGAACATTACATGCACAGTTTACCTGCTGCAGACAGCTGAGGCGCTAATGGACCTCAAGCAGAGTGGCAAAAAAATAAAAAGATGGAGAAGAAAGAATAAGAGGCAGAAAAGATGTTTCATTCGAAAAGTGCATTTATGCTCTTTACTGTCTAAATGTCACTAAATTCAGTTCCACTATCTGATAAACTGCTAACAGAGCAGGAGGAGAAAATACACATGGGAGATACTTTGATTAAAAAAAAAAGTCTCAAAACTCATTAAGGGTGAGGCTGTAGTGTTGTTTAATAGATGTAGGCAGGGAAAAGTAGAGTGCACAGAGAAAGTTACATCACAGTTCAGTTAGTGATGGACATGTATCGGATGCTCAGTATTTGAAAGCAACACTTCCTACTTCATACCCTTTAATATTGTGTTTTTGATACATTGATGTTTTTTTCACTGAGAAAAGCTGGTGACCGACGCTGATTTGATTCAATGAATCAAATGACATGCACTACAAGTGCCTAGTTTTTCTGTTTAATGGGCAGGAAAGCAAGGAGAGACAGAAACTAGATTAAGTGTCTCTAAACTAATCTAATGTTTTCACTGGCTGTAGATACTTAGTGCTCACTTCAGTGGACAGGAAGCCGAAGGGATGCTGTGAAAAAGAGAAGTGTTATACTGACAAAAACATAAAATTCAGCAAAAATGGAAGTGAGAAGTAGGAAAAAAATCAGAACATTTAGATGTGGCTGCGTGGCTAAGCTAAGAAAAATTGATAAAATAAGGCATTTACAATCTGGGGGCCGGGTTGAACTAAAAAATGGGGTTTATTGGACAATTTGAGGTATATTTTTAATATAATTTATATATATATAATTATATATATATAATTTGAGGTACATTCATCGAGTCAAATTCCGGGTAATGTGAAACTTCACTTACTTGGCAATAAAAAGAATTCTGATTCTGATAGCGAACTCAAGTAGACATTCTTGTAAAGAGTTCATACCATGGCAAGTCAAAGTTTTAAACCAGAGGTCACTAACAGGCAGACCGTGGTCCAGATCTGGACCCAGAGCCGGTTCTGTCCGGAGTGCGCAGCAAATCCAGGACCTGGTCCTTAGGTCTGGGGAGAAGCACTAGCACTACTGAGGAGTTACCACATGTTTGCTGCATGCTCTGCACCTGGCACGCCTCCTCCACTTGAACAGGACGCACAGTGCATGGTCCAGAGCTCGGTCCAGAGGAAGGGTGTGTGGTTGGATGCTGAGCAAGTCGCCCAGAACACCGACTCCCCTCCCTATGGACCGAGGGATGTATGCCCATCTGAACCTTTGGCATATTTAGTAACTACCCCTGTTTTAAACTGTGCCCAGGTTCAGACATAAAAGGCACTATCTCTTCATCTCCATGGCAACATTCCTGCACATTGATCCCACTCTTCCAGTGGATCTTCAACTTTATTGTGGATGTTTATTGAATGAAGAAAATTCCAGGTGGCCCAGGTTTTCTAAACCTTCACTGTGAGACATTGGACCACATCTTTTTCCAGCTTCTGCTCCAGTTTTCATGCTCTGGTGAAGGTTAAGGACTTTAGGAAGGACTGTCAGACTGACAAGGTGTCCATTAGCCTTAAGGAACAGTTTGGGTTCTGCATTTCTGCATGGGAAATGCTGCTTTTCAGCACCTTGACAATCATTGGACCAGTTGCTGCAGACTGTGCTTCAATGGTGCAAGTAGGAAATATTCTTTAGATCCAGTCTTCCTGCATGGGAGTTCTTGGTCCAGTGGTAGACTGGGTAGGGGTTCATCCTCAACTGAGGTATAACTGAAGGACCAAGTCCCATGAAAACTCTTGTGTGTCAGGCTGGGCTTGTTCCCAATGCCATGGAGAAGTAAGTAAAATTTTATTTATAGAGCACCTCTCAAGATATAGATCACAAAGCGCTTAGCATGAGAACATAGTCAAAAGATAAACAGATCTGAATAAATGAGTAAAAATCAAAAACAGGACACAAATAAAAACAGACAGACTTAAACAGATGAGTCTTTAACTTCCTCTTAAATGAGTCCACAGACCTCAGTGAGAGTGGAAGAGCGTTCCAGAGCCTTGGAGCTACAGATGAAAAGGCTCTGTCTGCTTTGGTTTTCAGTCTGTTTTGGGGACTGAGAGCAGACCTTGGTCAGAGGACCTCAGGGACAGAGAAAGAGGCTTTAGTCATAAACAGAAGATAAGTGTAGAATGACTCCTTCAAAGAAGAAAGGCCTACTACGTCAGCCCAAGGCCCTTTAAACTGGTATTCTTACTGGTTACTTTACTACAAACAAATATGAAGAATGTCAGTGATCCTCTCTGAGTCCTTGGGTGTCTTGAAAGGCCAAACTTCTTTCAGTTGAACGTTCACCCCTGTTAGATCTACCCAGCCACTCTCTTCCTCCATAGGTGAGTTGGCTCCGCCCTACTGTGACATTTAGCCCACTCACTGGATGTCTAAAAAGTAAAGCTGCATCCCAAAGCAGGGCTACAGCCTGGTCTTGATGCCCACTAGTTTCTGGAGTCCTACTCTAAACCAACACAGGGTTGTGCTAGGCTTTTCTGGACTTACAACACATTTTTTAAGACTTTACCTCTATAAGTAGAAAACAAAAAGATAAACAAGACATTTATATGAAAGCAGCATATGCATAATCTAAAATTACTGTAACTTTATAAACATTAAAGGTTAATAGGAGCGAATAGCAAGTTACACATAAATCTGCATCCAAGCTTTTGCTTTTATTTGGTTTCAGTCAGTCTGTTTTCATGTCTAACAGCAAGAAACAAGCACAAAGAAAGTAACAAGTTTTCATTTTTGTCACAAGCCTTCGACTTGAATCCATCTGTCAGTAAATATGTTGGTAGAAGAAGTACACTTTATCTTAGTAGCATGTAATGAGGAGAAAAACAAAAAAGGAAAAACATCTGCTAAGAAATGCATCAGAGACAACAACAAAAAAAAGTGTCCCCTGCCAGGTTAGAGTTTCCTTGTCAATGTAACTAAATCGCTTTCTATTTAATGGACAGCAAACATAAGGGAGAAGGTAGAAAAAGATACAAGGAAATCGGACTGTCTATTGAAAAATGATACCTGTGCTGTGCTTCTCGCTCTCTGTATCACGGAAAGTAAGCAGACGGTGTGAGCCGGATACAGAGAAGGATACACAGAGAGAGCAGGTGCTTAAAAAGCGTCTCCAAGTCAATTTAGTGTTCCCTGGCCACTGTAACTAAATAGCTCTCTATTTTATTGGAAAAAAAAGGTGTAGAGGGAGAACAACTCAAGAGTGATGAGTCGAATGAAAAACGGGACGCTGGCGACAGGACTTGTCTCCAGCTCGTTGTTAATCTGGTATTTATTCCTGATGTGGATTAGAGGCAGATCACAGAGGACGGTCGCTTCATCTCGTTCAGTCGCTGAGTTATTAAATCATCACTGTTCTGAAAAAAAGCTTCTGTCGCTCCAGTGTGATTCTTTTTTTTTTTTACTACCGGTAATTATCTTGTTTTAAAAAATGTCATGTTCAATATGTCTTCTTGTCTAATTTGGGATGAGAACAAACGCTAAATGCCACATATTTTAATTTAATCCAGTGTCAGCGTTTGTGTCTTCAGCTACAACTTAATAGCTGTTAGAACCTCACACGGACGTCTCCAGGAGATTTTCTCTTTAGTCGCTTTCAAAATACAGTTTTTTAGGACAATTATATCAAGAAAGACGATGAAGTGATGGTGTCTTTATTCAGCGTGGCTCTAACAGCCTAAACAAGAACTAACAGTGTTTAAATTCAAGTTCAGTCATTCAGCTGTAGTTCGGAAACATTTGTACAAATGTGATCATCTCAAAAACAAAACAAAGCATAGGATGGATGGATGGAATTAAATATTGAGTCTAGATTTATTATTAATTCCTGTTGACCTTAAATCTAACATGTAGAAAACTATTTATTGAGTCTAAATAAAAGATACACTTTACCAGTTTCTATGATTTCTCTTGGCTGTAATCAGTTCTGTAGTTTTAACGTAACAAAACGTGTCAAAATACCCCAAATCTAGGAAGTCTACTTTAGTACGTTGGCTGAATTAGTTTGAAATGACCTGATAAAGTCATGATGAATTCTTGATCAATCTGAAGAGTATTTCTTTGTAAAACATTGTGTATTATATATAAATGTTAGTTTCTTGAATGACATCACATTGAAGAAACAGGGTTCACGTCCTACAGGACTGAGGAGCTAACGGCTAGGCCTGAGTTCATTGCTGCCATCTTTAAACGACTCCAGTCGCCAAAATGTCACATTTTGATTAATGCAGACTTTATTTACAAGGAGTTTTGTGGTTATTTACAAATGTAAATATTACCAACAGAAAGTAAAAATAGTTCTTCTAGATAGAGTATTATTTATGATGATGATGACATAAAATTTTAAATAATCACATTTGCATCAACCGCTACTATGTTTTGAAGCTTGGAGCTGCTTTAAGACAGCCATACATTTTGTCTTGTCTGCTTTGGACTAACTGTTAGTTCATCAGTCTAAATGCTATTTCTCCAAGCTAAGGCCATTCAGGAAGCTATCTACAACCAGTAACATAGTAAATATTTCACACTTCAAAATGACCAAAAGATCCATTCAGTATTATTTCAGGTTTAATGCTATCAGTCTTGTTTCAGTTTGATTGGTTTTCATTCATTCAAACAGACAAACTCAAGTTACACAAGCAATATACTTGTTAATTAACTCATTATAGGTTAACTTTAATGTGAACTGAAACAAATCTGATAAACAAAAGCCTTTAATAAGCAATATTAGTTAGATCAACCCAATTAAAATAAAGCAGACTCGGCCTTTCTAAAAGAAGCCCCAAAACATCAGGAGAGGTTTATCAAAGACAAGATAGTTGCTTCATATAAGACGAACGGCTTGGCACTGAGTCAAATTGGCTTCTTCTTTTTTAAACTAAAGTTGTTTCTTGTGTTTTTTTCTATGATCAGCTGCATAAAAACACCACTTAGCATTTTAAGAGTCCATAACAATAGGTGATGTTTTTATTTATATGTAGGTTATGTATTTTTAATTAACCATTTTAGCTGTGATTTTTAAAGGTTTTATTACTTTTTTTTGTGTCTAACCATAATTATAAAAAAATAAAGTTTTTTGTAAGAATGTTTAATATGAAAAAAAAACATTTTTATTTAGCAGTGCATCAAAATGTTTAATCGATTTACAACCTCATCCTGATGGTTTCTCCTTTAAAACTAGCTGCTAACTTGTTTTCAGGGATATTAGAAGGTTTTCATTCAGGAAGTATTGATTGCTAACATAAACAGAAACTGTCCTAATGGCTGAAGTTGCTTTGTGAGGGTAAATATATATACTCTTTATTGTTTACTCATTTTTTTTTGTTTCATTACCTGATGTGAAGATTGTTTGCATGATCTGCAAATTGAAAAGCAAAAGCAAAAACTCAGCAGAAGCTTGATATTAGTATTTGTGATTCCACGGATTTATCGGCACACACCGAGCTAAACGAGTCCTCTTTACGTGAAAACTCAGAGAAGTTATTTTAAGGGGGAAAAACGTGGCTCTGTGAGACTGTCTGATGTATTTACTCAAGTATGGAATCAATAAAACAAACACAAACATTCACTCTAAAGCTGTGATTATATTAGAGAGCAGTGGAGCGCATCTGCAGTGCAGCAACCAGCCTGATGTCCTGTCAGTCTGCTCATCTCTACACACACACACACACACACGCACGCACGCACGCATGCACGCACGCACACCAGGAGGAAAACGTGAGGAAATTATCTAAACGTAGATAAACACGATGTTAGCCTGGGAGTGGTGAAGGGTATTTCTAATAACATTGTATTTAATCACTCCCCAAATAAAAATCTGCTTCTTGTTGACAAACTGATAGAAAGTTGAGTTCAGTCGTAGAGAGAAGGAAGTGAAATCTCTGGATGAGTGTGTTTAACAACCACACTCGTAACATCATCACATGCAGCATCAGGTAACACAGGGGAAGTTTTGGGTAGAAAACTTACCCTCAACGTTCCGTCTGCTCAAACAGCCTGAAAGCCAAGAAGAGAGGAAGAGAAATATTATTAACCGTTATTTATTCGGGTCATATCCCAGAATATATGAATATGCTTTTGTTGCTTTGGAAAGTGTTTTACAGCAATGAAATGTTCTTAAACCATTATTATTGTGGAGAAGTTACTATGGTTTAAAAATATTATCACAGTACTTTTACTTTGCAAGATCTTAGCTGCTTCAGTTAGTAGGTCCTAATTAAAAAAAAAATTTTTTTTTTGGGGGGGGGGGGGGGGGGG
>SSNR01000190.1:471757-585663 GCA_006937965.1 Callopanchax toddi
GGGGGGGGGGGGGGGGGGGGGGGGTGTCAGTGACTATACAAAACATTTATACATGATCAAGTTTTCTGAATAACAGGACTAAGTTGAATAAAAGCACGATGTTGACAACCTTAAAGAGCATGGGATCTCAGGAGGTGACGTGTGTTGAAAATCTGCAAAAAGTACTTTTACAAACTATAGTTTTAACAACTAGTAGACAGCAGGGTTACTGGGTCTTCCAGCTGTTTCAATGTATTATTTATAATAATACATTTGTTTTTATTAGTAGTATTTTTTTTACTATTACACATAATCTGTTGGAAATTTTTAAACAAGGAGTTCAATAACAAATACATGAGTTGGATAAAAGCATGACGCACTCCAACACTAACCCTTTATAGTGCAAGTTCAGCTCACTTTTTAAGTTTTGATTTTCAGCATCAACTTGATAATTTACAATTTAAAAAAAGAGTTCATGACATAAAATATATGGTAGTTAAAAAATTGCTAAAATGTTTTTTTAAGTAAGAAGAAAAACATTTTGAAAAAGATTTAAATGTTTTAAAAGTTTTAATAGGTTTGAAAAGACAAAGTTTAAAATATTCAAATGTAAAAAAAAACAAGGGGACATTTTTTAAAAGTAAGAATAAATCTGAAAAATGTTTAAGTAAAAATGAAGATTTTCTAAATTAAAAAAGGAGATCCTTCAAATATTTAGATTTTTGTTTTGTTTAAATTGAGCATGGCGTTCTTATTATGAAGGGTGTCATGATTTGGATTTGAGGATCCAAAATAAGGAGGAAGGATGCAAGAAGAGTTAATAAAAAAGTTCAAGGCTGAAGTGGCAGCAAAAGCACAAAAACTAAAAAACAAACAGAGGAACGACAGGACTTACAGGCTAACAAGGTAACTCACAGGGAGGCTGACAAGGAATAGTGAAACAGAGGAGTATATATACAGGGGCAGGTGATCATAGGATGAGGAGCTGTGCAGAGTAGTGATGGAATTTATGGCTCTTTAAAAGGAGCCGTTCACCTCAAAGAGTCATTCAAAAAACTGGTTCTTTTATGGGTTTTTTGTAATATTTTGAAAGAGAAATGTCATGTGGAACTATGTTTGGGGACACTCTTTATTGCAACACCTACATGTGCGCAGTGTTGGGCAAGTTACTTCAAAACTGTAATGCATTATTTATTACTTGTTACTGTCATTTTAAAGTAATCCCTTACATTGCAATATTACTGTTTTTTAAATGTAAGGCATTACACTACTTTTGCATTACTTTTAGGTACTCTCATCAAAATAACTGTAAATATGGATTTGACATCTAAATGAGCTCATTCACATCCAGTGATGTGATGTCATGTGATGGATACATGGAGAGATATCCATCCATCTATATATTAACCCATTCATCCATCCATCGTTCATTCATCCATCATTATCCATCCATCCATCATCATCCATCCATCATCATCCATCCATCATTATCCATCCATCCATCCATCATCGTCATCATCATCATCGTCATCATCATCATCATCATCATCATCATCATCATCATCATCATCATCATCATCATCATCATCATCATCATCATCATCATCATCACCATCACCATCACCATCATCTCCATCCATCCATCCATCCATCCATCCATCCATCCATCCATCATTATTCATCTATCATTATTTATCCATCCATCCATCCATCATCTATCATTATTTATCCATCCATCCATCCATCCATCCATATATTAATCTATCATATTTACATATAGTATATTTAAATCTATACACACACATATCCATCAATATCACACCACACACCTGAGGCAGCTTGTGCACATGGGGAGTTCCTATTCATAGTTTGACTCCTACCTCTACCTGTCTGCTCCTCCTCCCTCCTGCAGCAGGCAGCAGACGCTGCATGACGCACGCTTTCCTCTGCTCGGTGCGCGCGAGAGAGTGAACTCTCCAACTTCTGACGTTAATAATCTAGTCTGTTAGAGCGACTCTTTATCAGGAAACTTCTCAGTTCGCTTCAGTTTCCGAGCGACGCGCTGTGAGTCTTGGTTACTGTGAGCGCGCAGGCCTTGGGCAGCGCACGTGACTTGTGCGCGCTCCTCCGACACAGTTCGGAACCACGCATGAGTTTGCTGCGTGACCCAGACAGAACCGGACTCCTCTCTGCTCTGTCTGACTACAGGAAGTGAAACATTTGGCGCTGAGTGACGTTTCTCCTCTGGAAAACCACCACTTCAGTCCGGGTTAAACATGCACTGTAATGCACGCGTTACTGACATTGTACCGAGTAAAATATTACCGATTTTTTTTCTGTAATGCCTTACATTACTGCGTTACTGCAAAAAGCAATGCATTACAGTAATTAATTACTTTTGTAACTCGTTACTCCCAACACCTACATGTGCGTCACTAACTTCCCTTATAGAACTGATGGGTTCATGTTGCTATGCTCACTGATGATGTTTTAAATAAAGAGCTGTTCTGTTCCAGCCAGCGACTTACTGTTGTTGGGGATTAAACCCAAACCAAGTAAACTAAAGGGGGCACAAATCACAACAAAGGCTGTTTGAGGAAGATCCAACTATTAGTTACGTATTGATCATGTTGTCTTGCTCCAGTCGCAGATTCCAATTTTAGCTGAATCAGATTCTTTCACTAAAAACTCAAATTAACTCACAAATTTGTTATCTAGTCAAACAAAAACATTTTTCTCCAAAACAGCACCAGGTTTACAATGATAATCCACAAAAACTAAAACTCCTTCAGATTATTATACAGAGGTATTGCAGCGTTTTTACAGTATAACAGTATATAACCAGATTATAGCTCTGTATTACTCTTGTCTTTATTGTATTTTGCACACCTCAAAACATGAAAGTGCACCAAATATGTCACCAGCTTAAGTGACAGCTGGCACTATAAAGGAAAGCAAGCGCCTGAGCAGTGAAGTGAGCAGCAAGCATACATCTGTAGAAAATCCACTTTCCTTTTATTTGTCTCTTGCACATCCTGTGCTTTCACTGACTTTATTTTTAACACAGATATTACAAACAGCTTGTTCAAGGTCTATATTCACTCTGTAACAACACCTAAAAGGTGCTAATGCTATAGCACAAATTAGCTGTTTGGCAAGGGTCGCAGCTTAGATCTGATCAACGACAAAAAACAAAGAAAATAAAATTTTTGTCAGCCATCAGCCAGTTCTGGTTGGTAGAAAATGAACTGGTGTATTCCTCGAGGATTAAAAAACGTTTTCCCTCCTTTCTCTTTCCCTTTTTCTCATTTAAACTTGCCCTGAATCTGTGACATCCCCTCTTCAATTGATATGGATTTGGGTCCTTATTCAAGGCACAACTTGGGCTTTGGGAGGCTCAATAGCTGCTTCTTCATCTGAATAACCTTCACGAGGTCATTGTTGCATATCATAGCATACGCTAAAAAGTGTCAGAAGTGTCAATAGAAATCATTCCAGTAGCATAGTTTGCCATCCTAAAGGAACATTTTGAAAGTTTCACAGAAAAACTGCTCATTAAAAAAAAAAATCAAGAATCCCAAATCAACAAATAAAGGCCCAACATGACCAGAGCTGCCACAAGTGAGGCGCCATTCGAGAAAACGAAGGCGGTGTGAGCAAAACAAGGGAGAAATGAAAAGAAAACAGGCCAGCGAAGTGAAGGGAAGGCGGCAAGGAAATAAGAAGGGCACATGCATCGCTCCGCTGGGAGCTGCAGCTCCAGTCTTCCTCCAGATCTCTAAGTCAGAGCCGTCTACCACCTCAGAGAAAACCCTGCCTCACAGACTCACACCCACACACGCTCCTCTTCCTCTCCTCACCCACAACAGCTGCCAGCTACCTCTGGACCCCTCTGGAGGAAAATTGTGAGTGTGTATGTGTGTGCACTGCAACTTTATTTCATACACCCAGCGTGTTTTTATTTATGCATGCTTTAGCATTCATGAGCTTGTTGTTTTGTGAGTTTCTCTATAGTTTAGATGACTAAGGTCTCATTATTCTATATTTACTACAAATCCTGAAATATTCACTGTTTATTTTCGAAAATTATATACAGAGAGAAATTGCATTTTACAGAAAACGTAATAAAAAACAAAATCTGGGACAGAATTACATTTAAAAATACCTTTTGCAGCATAAACATAAAGATACTATCCCCAACGAGCTCACTTCCTCTGACTCCGCTGCATAATCAGCAGCTTTTTCTTTTCCCCATATTCCCATAGATTAGCCTGTCAAAAAGTGGCCTGATTTTCAAAATAAAACGACTTTCTACCATGTGAGTGTGTGGATTTATAAATGTTATTGATGATTAACAAAAACATTTTATGAAAGAAAAAAAAGTCTGTCCTGTGCATGTAGGTGTGTCTGCTGTGTTAGTGTGTGTGGGTCCATAAATGCATCATAAGTCAGCAGGTCTGTGGTGCATTAAGGGTCTCAGATTGCTTTCTGTCACTTTGGCTCTTAATGAGGACTGTTTTGTTTCTTCTGACCTAAATCAATAAGTAATAGCTGTCGCCTACGTAAACATACGCTAACACACTAACACACACACACACACACTACACAGCTGGGAGAGAAATGACCAAGTCAGCGACAGTGTCCAATAAAGGGCTGTTAAGAAGATTTGTGTCACTGTGCAGAACAGGGAAAGCATTTAAAGAGGAGCAGCTTCTGGTAACAACTGGTGCTGTTTGAATTCACGCTGCTAAATCATCAATAACGTGGTAGTTTAGCTGCCAACACACACAATGTAGAGTGTGTTCTGCCTGGGTGTGTGTGTGTGTGGCTTTTATAGTACACCTGAGGTTGCTTTCATTATGCAGGTCTGTGTAATGTTCGACCATTTTTACTGACAGAATATTTCTATTAAAATAAGTGTTCTATATTAAATATACATAAGTTGACTTTTTCTAAAGTTTCATCTACATGGAACAAATGTTTCCAGCCTTCTGCCCACACACTGTCAGCGCTTTAGGAGTCCTGAAATAAGTCAAAATAAGACGTTTTTGCAGACAGCCAAAAGACAACCTTTATAAAATGATGTCATAGCCCCGCCTCTAACCTAACCTTTGACCCCCGTGCTGCACAGGCAGTGACATCTTCCTCCTTCTCTAAATTACACGTATGAATCATGTCTTGTTTTTTCTTTCTGGTGTGTTATTGAGACGTTACAGTGCCACCTACAGGCGTGGCATAGTGACGGCAGCGTTTTGGGTCATTTTCATATGAAATAAACTGTAAATGCAGCATGATTACAAGGAGTTATTTTATAAATGGTCAAAAAGGTTTTAGAAGAACTGTTTTAATGTGAAACAAACGTGTTTCAACTGTAATTAAAACTAGACTTCTTGCTTTAACTGCCTAAAAATGTATTTAAAAAACCAAAAAATGTAGGCCAAGGAGTAGGGAACTTTAAATACATATTCATATTATTGTTTTTACATATGAATGTTACAGTTAGTGATGTTCTAGCAAAATTTGACAAATACCACAAAATAGTTCATTTTATGTCCACAAAATTTACAGCAAGCACAAAAAGGACGAAGCTAATAAGAAATTCAAAGACAGTCACAAAATTCTAAAAAAAAAAAAATTAAAAAAATAAAAAGTTTTAACAAAGATGAAATTCTTTTTTTCTGACTTGATCGTTTCCATGTTTGATCTTTTTAAATCTAATGAAAAACACCAAGTATGTGTCATGAATAACAGTAGTTGATGAAAGAGTTATTATTTTTTTAAAACTTTTTCAAAACTGTGGCTTTTTTATATTTAGGGGAACAGCTTTACTTCAAAAAGAAACAGAGTCAGTTCTGTCATAATATTTAGTTTTATTTCACTATAAAAAGGATTTGCTTTCACAAACCTGATCATCTACGTTTGCAGTAAAACAGATTTAAACACATTTTGAATGAATAGATTTACATAACAAAACTAACATTATTTTAAAAACAATATAAAACACAAGCATGCTGTTTAAAATTAAACTTTATTAGAAGTTAAACATCTGCAGTAAGTCTGTACATTTCACAGTGAAGTGAGTTTGACTGAATGAAGCTTGGGAGTGAGTGATTTGTGTGTAAAAACTTGCTGAAAATATGTTAAATTCACATTCTCTCATGTACATATTTTAAGGACTCAATATAATAATGAACAGTGCGATTATCATTTATTATCACATAAAAAATAAACAGTATGAGTTTTTAAAATAGTTTCTTAAAGGTTTAGTGTCAAAACTGGTAACACTTAACCCCCGAAAAACACCAGAAACAAAATATCTAATATTTCTAATAAATATAATTTTTATTATATATTTGTTGACAGGTAGTCTAATTTGAGCGCCAGAGCAGAGAGCAATTAAAAATGCATATTCTGCTGTTTGTAGAGCTGAAATTTCAGTTATTCGAGTGCATGGAGCTTCATAACCAGTCCCAACATAATACCCTTTGTGTGTGTGTGTGTGTGTGTGTGTGTGTGTGTGTGTGTGTGTGTGTGTGTGTGTGTGTGTGTGTGTGTGTGTGTGTGTCTGAGATGAGCATTTGACTGTTAAAGACCTGAAAAGCCATGAATCAATACTGCTAATGAGAGTCTTAGAGCGCTGAGGAGGAATAGAAAACCTCTCACCCTGTTCTTTTAATTTGTCTTTCCCCTCCTCCTTTCCCACCTCCTCCCCTCCTCCTCGTCTCATGCTTCTTTTTCACTTCATGTGTTCCTTTGCGCACAATCAACCTCCCATTTGTGACTTGCACCATTTTGCTGCTTCCCCTCCTCCCTTCTCTTTCTCTTCTTTCTCTCCATCTCTTTGAGGTGTCGTGTGGTGGTGCACTGTGTCATCATCTCCTCCTCTCAAACACTCGCTCCTTCACTCTGACAAATTGAAAATTCCCTCTAAACACTTTTTTTTGTTTGTTTGTTTCTGGAGCGGAGGCATCTCATGTTCTGCCTCTGCAGACAGACAAACTTAACGTGGGGCCCAGACAGCCTGTTAGCCCCATAGATGTAACATCACCGTCCTCGTGCACAAAAAGATCAGCGTGCATTAGCAAACAGCTGTTTAAATACAAATCCTGGACATTCTAGCATTAGGGTTCTGAACTGTTTAAACCTTTAGAAACCTTCTATTATTATCTGCAGGCCTTTTTTTTTTTGACTGGAGAAAATTCTTCTTAAATAAGTTGAAAACTTTTGCAGCTGCTACAGCTCCGTGTAATTTTAGCTCGTCTTGTCAAACTTGAAAAATGCAACTTGCAGTTTTAAAAATTTCACTTTTACTGCAGAGTTCTTTTAGGAAAAGTGTAATATCACAGTATTTTTTTAAAGATATGAGATAAAGTATCCATGCAAGCAGTCTAATAATTACATTTAGATAAGGTTTAGGGGTTGCATGATTTTTTTTTTGTTTCGATTATTCTCCCACTAAAAAAAGATGATCTGTTGTGCAGCCTTTACCCAGAGGAGCTGCTTCTGAGTGTTAATAATGTCTCATCTGTATCAAGTGGTTTAAGTGGATAAAATTAACTAGAATTAAAAACTTTAAAAATAATTTTTTGCCACTTTCTCACTCATCAGACCGTTCTACTTTCAGCTATGGATTTATGTTTTAATTCTGAGTTATTTCTCATAAACACGTTCATTTGGCAATTAGACAAATACAGCAGCAGATACAGAAAGTATGTGTGTACTAAACTTTTATATGCAAGTATTTTGTGTCAGTGATCATAGTAAAGTTACAGCTGCACCCAAACCCCTTCTTCAAGCTGATGTTTAGTTAAATTATTACCTCTTAAAAATGCTTAAATAGTCCAAACAACCTGAGGACTATTCTATTAGTTTCTATAATGCATCGTTTTTAGATCAGAATCTCTGGATTCCAATGCACAGTGTCCCTGTTGGGTAAAAATATTATTTCATCAAAAAGGCAGATTTTGGGAGAAATGAAAAGTATTTTTTTAATAATAAATGCACTGTGAGGATATCAGGAATCTGCAACCTTTACTCCCTAACAGACGTTTCTGTTTATTCTCTCAGTGATTCAAGTTTAAGTGCCACAAAACCCCATTAAGTTTTTTGATCACGGAAAATACCAAACTCTTGAGAAGAGAGAAATATACATTTCTGTTTTGACACTTCCTTGTAAAATTTAAATACTTCACTATGTAAGCATATGAGTCCTTTTGGATTTATATGTGACAAAACGGACCCATTTTGTTAGAATAAACACCTTTATTTGTGGTTTTAACAATAACTTGCCATGTGTTTGTAGAATGCTTTATTTCAGTGTCTCATTTTAATCCTCTCACCGTCTTGCCTAAACCACATATTTGCATATAATTAGACGAATTAACAACAAACCCTGAGCCTATATTGTTTATAAAAGTAGATATGTTTCATTTTCATGTTATTTTTGGTCACAAAGAGTCACCTGTAGCCCCACAGCCTTGGTTTAGATAACTGAAGGTCATTATCTTTCATGGATGAATAGATTCATAAAAAGATTAAAGCTGCGTGTTTAAAACCAGCTCTGCTTTTTGGGAGGATTCAGCCATTCGACAGCATCTTGCATAAGACGGTTAAGTTATGAGTTCATTTCAACACTTTAAAAAAAGAAAGTAATCCATTGAACCACAGACAGATGTGAAAGATGACCAGTGGAGTTGATTTATGCAAAAATATGAAAATAATGAAACAGGAAGACAGCAAAGCAATCTGCAAATTCTACATTTTAACACTGTTGTATTAAACTAGCAGTTTTACTGTGAATGTTTTAACAGTTTTCTCAATTTTAAAACTAAGAAAAGTACAAAATTATTTAATATTAATATTTGATTTATATTTTTCATGATGTTGATTTAATTCCTTTAAATAGCAGGTCAAATATGACCTGTATCCTATTGAAGCATGCTGTGAACTTAAGGTTTTTAACTACTAAACTTACAAAAATGACCACCTTCATATAAATATTATTATTATTAATACCTGAGATTATATTATAACTCTTATTGGCCCAGATGAATATTTCTTGGTGTTGAAGTTGAGGGTGTGTGCACAAAGTTAGTTTCATAATTTCATTGTTTTTTAAAAACAATTTCTATAATAATATAGTATCTTTTGACAAAGTGATATTTTCAGGCTCCAAGATGCAAAACAGCTTTTAAATTCTTTCCAGTAAAAATTTGAGTGTAATAAAGAAGTTCCAGTGTTCTGATGAATACAGAGGGGAGGCAGGTCCCACACAGAGGTGTTTGATAAAGAGCTGACTGAGCACAGCACCGTTTAGAGTTATTAATATAACACAGACACCGTATCGATCCGTGACACAGGCGGAGCAGATATGCTCTCTCTGATATAGATTTACATATGGCCCCTGTTCTCCTCTATAGATTTAGTGGCAACGCTCTGAGTGTTTCTGAGGATTTGACTGATTAGGGCTATCTAACCTGCTAAACTTGGGCGAAACAATAGAAATGAGAGGGGACAAAAGTTTATTTACTTCATAAAGATGGAGAGGGCGAGGGCAGGAGGCAGATGGCCCCAATCCCAAATCAACTCGACACATGTGGAGAGCTAAGCGGACCGGACAGGTGTCAGCGACGTCGTAAAGCCTCGCTCCCTCTGAAGCTATCAAGACTTTCTTCCAGCTCCCACAACGTTCAGCCCGTTGTTGCCATTCATCATCGTCCAGAAGACAACTCAGAAAGAAAGTCCTAATTTATAGTGATTATGGCTCCGCTTGCATATAAATTGCTGGTAATGATTGGAGCTTCAGTTTGGAGGAAGGGGATTTTAAGGACGAAGAGGATTTTTTCCCCCCTCTTTGTCTTCAGTAGGAAGAAGAAGAAGAAGAAGAAGAAGAAGCGGATCCCACGGCTTAAGTTTCCTGCCACTTTTGCACATACACACATAAGCAGAAGCACAAATGCCCGGCCTATCTCCTTTCCTCCAATGAAGGCACGTGCAGGGGTCCAGGGATCACTGTGAATGCTTTGCCCTGCATTGTTGAACTGTTCCTTTCAGGGCATTAGAGGGGGGTGAGAGGCTCTCGGCTGCCAAAAGATGGGTCAGGCCCTTTCACTGCCAGCATCCTTCTTTCACCCAGGCCTCTGTCTCCCAGGGCAACTCTCTTTCTTGTCCTCTGCATGTGTGTATATATCTCTGAATGTGTGAATGCATGTGTTTGTGCATTCATATGTGTGTGTGCGTGTGAGGAAGAGCACAAGAGAAAGAGGAACATGAAAGGGAAAAGTAGGCTCGATGACTCTCTGCCAAACCTTCTCCGATTTCCTCTCCACGACTAATCTGATTGGCGCTTGTGATGCTCTGACACTGAAAGGGGAGCAGGATTGGAGGATGACGGTAGAAATTGAGCAGGCAATGGGTTGGACTTGGCTCAGGATGTTTGGGATCAGGAAGGAATTCGGGTTGATTTGCCCCTATAGAACTCTTTTGGCTAATGATTACGTTGATGTATCTCTATAGCGTGTAGGTTTAGGAGCCTCCGCCTTCAAGTGCTTTATTCGTGTTCGTGCGTGCTTTTGCCATTTCACATCAGCGTCCTGTCGGAGCGGAGGGCAGAGGAAGCTTTAGATTTGAAGGGAATAAAAGGGAGAGGGGCCAGGGGAGACAGTGAGAAAACTCCATCTCCATTCACCCGATTTAGGATTACCAAGAAAAGCAGGGGGGCTGTTGGCAGAGGATAACGGAGCGATAGAAAGAGAGGAACACGGGGAATTAGAGATGTAGAGAGGAACAATGAGGTGGGTAATGGGGGAGCTGGGAATCTAAATCAGGTAAATCTTCAGGTGAATTAGCAAAATATCACCTGACAAAAATGAAAGAGCTGAAATGAGTTCATCAATCCAGCATAGTTCAATTCAAAGTGCCACAAGAGAAAGATTCAAGCTCTTTGTTCTATTTAAGAACTGTGGTTCTAGTTCTTTTTTTCTTTAACAGCCTCACATTAGCAAGCGCAGCGTCTCCAGATGTTAAAACGTACCATGATGAGTTTTTTTACTGGGACCGTTTAACGTTTGATGAGCACCAATCAAAAGATTAAAAACGGTAGAAGGGAATTCAATTAGTATTTGGATTTAAACCAAAGTTAAAGTCTGATCTGTTCATAGAATTCACCCTAAGGGAGATCGGATGACATGTCCTAAACTTTATTTTAATCATCTAGACCCAGAATATCCTGCATTAGTTTATATTAAATTAAAAATAATAATTTTCTAAACTTGTTTATGTCTCAGTTGTTCATTCTGTTTCTCCATGTCAAATATATAAACTGGTTTACTGGTTTTCATTAAGAGTTTCTGAGAAGTAATGATGAAAAAATGTCAGAAAGATAAATTAAACAGCTGTGGTTTGGGTGGATTCTATTGCTTTGATTACTTCCTGGACAGGAAAAGCCCCCCCATTAAAATGTTATTAAACAGGGAAGGCCTGATCTGACCTCCAGTTTTGAGTGGGCTCCTGATAAAGGCGTTTTCCATTGATTGACATGGTGACGCTCAGCTCTCCATCTCTACTGTTGACCTACTCTCTACCTACGGCCATGTTGGATCAAATGACAGCTGGTGTTTGTAGATTCTGGTCATGTGTAACATCTGTTTGCAACTTTGTTAAACAAATATCCATCAGAGACCAATAAAGAGCGTTCACAAGCAACAGCTGTTGTTTAAAACCGTGTTTATAAAATAGACTGGTGACTCTGTATGAAGGAATCAACAGACAAACCTTGTTATACGTATATGTAAATCAACTACTTGTTCTATGATTGTGACAGAAATTCACAAGCACTGATTTGTAGCAACTTTAGTGAACTTTAAAAAAAATCTTTATTTATTCAGGTAATCTTCCATTGAGTTTAATAAACTCTTTTCAAAGGAGACCTTTAATGTAGTTGGGGCTTCTGTATTTTGAGCTATGGTGCGTAAGACTGGGCTGTATTTTACTTTTTTAAGCAAAATTGCTCAAATGTAGTTATAAGAATTGGAATCAGCAGGTATTTCATCTTAAATGTTTCAGATTGATATCAGGAGTCTGTCTGACATCAACAGGCAGAGACTAACAGTCCCAGTATGGAGAGTGAGGACAGTGGTTGACTGACATGACAGCATCCCACAGCCAGACAGTCAGAAATCAAGTGAATGCTCAAACCTTATTATTGAACTAAAAATCCTTACCATCACTGGGCTGCTGCAACTGTCTTTGCTCTTCTGGGATGGCTTTCCAGAGGACTTTGTAACCTGACAATAGGGATTTGCTCCCATTCAGTCAAGAGAGCTTTAGAGGGGGTTGAGCAATGATGTAGAGAACTGGTGCCTGGCTCTCAGCTGGTGTTTCAGTTTATTCTAAAGATATTCCACAGGCCTGAAGGCCTGAAGTGCTTCAGAACTTTGCAGACTGAATCTATGTGGATTTGGCTTCGTGCATGGATGGTTTTTCATCGTGAAACAAGAAACAGACCCTCTTCAAATGATCTAAAATGTCTGCGTGCTGTACCTTTATTTTTTAGCTGTAGCTCAGATAGTCAGCCCACACAGATCTAGTGTCCAGATATAGTGGGAGTTAGCATAAAAGGCTTTGAATCAGAAAACAACACAGTGTATGAAAATACCTTTATGAGTTTGGGTTTCTGAATAATTAGAGCAACAAGATGCTTTGTTACAAATAAGTCCAAATCTAAATGAAGTTGGAGAAGAGGTGAGAGTTAAAAAAGGCAGAAAGTCGAGGAAAAATAAGAGCCAATAAAGTTTTTTTAAAAAGGAGGTGAAAAGCAAATGGATAAAAAAATGAAAGCGACACACTCGCCAATTCAGCGGAAGAAAGAAGTGAAGATTAGGAGGAGGAGTACAGATGCAGAAAATAGAGTGGAAGAGAAAGAGAGCGATAAAGAGAGGGAGTATAAGAGAAACAAAGACCTCACAGTGTTGGGAGCGCTGCTGGGCATCCTCAGAGGAAAACAGAGCGAACTCCTTTGTAGTTGGAGAGGAAGCTCCAGGTCTTCATGGATGTGTGCATTAGCCGGTCCTTGAATTAGTGGCTCCCAAAGGCCCCTGTTTTGCCTGGCTGTGCCCCTGGTCTATCACTTCCTTCATCTTTCCAGTTTTTTTTAAGTCATCTATTTCCATTACTTTATCTCCCTGACTCCTTATCGTCCCCTCCATCTGTCAGTCTCCACCTCTTTCACTCTGTCTTTCAATTTCTCTTTCTCAATCTGCCACACAAACTTTATCTCTCTCTTTCACACGTAGAGAATAAAAACCAAAATAGAAACAGCAGCGCACAGTAATGCATAAGTTACACAAGCATATGTGCACACACACACACACACACACACACACACACACACACACACACACACACACACACACACACACAGCAGAGTGTTTTAGGTTTTTTTTTTTGTTCTCACAGGGTTTTCTGAAACTCAAACAGACTTTCCAACTCTGGATTCCTAAGCAGGTCCCCAGATGCAAAGTGCTGCATCAAAACAAGCGACTGCTTCTTCTCCTCCTCCGTTCTTCTTCTATTTCTCCTACTGTTTTATACTTCTTTTGTTTAAGAAGCTGAAACTAAAAATCCACAAACCGAAGGTGACAAATGACTCCAAACTTGCTCCACCTGCTTTTCTGTTTTCAGATCCTTGTTATTTTTCACTTGTATTTTTCCTTGTTTCTGTGATTTTCTTCTACTTTTTCTTTTCTTCTTTTTCATTTGGAAGTGAAACTCCAAGCCTTCCTTTATTAAAAGCGGACCTGTATAATTTTGGCAGTTTTTAATAAATTCAGGTTTATTGCAGCTCAAACATTTAATAAAAAAAGTCATAAAGTTAACTTAAGGTCTTCCAATTTTGTATTAATATCTTATATGGCTTTCACGTGCACTCGATAAAAAGTAGCAAATTTTGAAATAAAAATTTTTTAAATCTGATTTTAATTTTTATCATAGAATGATTGTTTGTTGGAAAAGTTTTTGGGTTTTGTGTTATGATTTTTTTGCAGATGTTAGAATGAAAATCTGCTTTACGATGAACAGAAACCGTCTTAGCAGAAATTTGCCGAGGGAAGCTCAGACTGTCCTCTCCCCAGAGACCTCCACCCACACACCCAGTGGGACCCCAAGGCGTTCCCAGGCCAGCCTAGAGATATGAAGTGTCACATCTGAAACACGTTCCCAGGGAGGCGTCCAGGAGGCATCCCAACCAAATGCCCGATTCCCAAACCACCTCAAAGTTCCTCCTAAATGTCTGAGCTCTTCATCCTAGCTCCAAGGCTGAGCCCCACCACCAGGTGGAGGAAATTCATTTTGCTCTCTTGTATTTGTGATCTTGTTCTTTTGGACCAAAGCGTCTGACCGCAGGTGAGAGCTGGAACGTAGATTGACCTTCTGGTTCTGGCTCGTCTCCCTTTACCACAACAGATCAGTTCCTCATAACTGCCTGTTGAAAAATTTCCAGGACATTATCGGTTTTACTTGAAACATTTCCTTACAGTTGCAGGCAATCGCCATCAAGTGAGTGTATAAAAGTGAGTTGGCTAGAAAGTATGCAAGATATGAACATTTCTCTGAAGGTTCCTTTTTCAAATGTCTTCATAGCTTCATGCCTGACGTGTACAGTGGAGTGTACAGAGAATTCCTTAGAGGAAAGATACTGACACCTTAAAGGGATAGTTTGGCCTCTTTGATGTGGAGCTTCTTCCATAGACATCATATTGATCACTGCTGACATGTCGGCCGTTTGGAGAAACTCATAGAAATGCCAGCAGGGAATCTTTGCAACATAAATGAGCTCCCCTGAACAGGGTCAGCAGCAAATCTTATTTTAGCCACTTACAAAAAAAGTTTTTTAAAAAATCTATATCATTTTACGTGCTTGCAATGTTTAGGAAGTTTTATCCACTTTAACCCAGAGTGAAAGTATTTTCTACTAGGAAATACATCATTTTATTTCCTTAAAGCCTCCTGACTCCTTTAATAAAACCTTATTTTCCTCTGCAGAACACATAGAGTGTGAGTTTATGATCTAGTGCTCACTTTATTGGTGACATTGTTTGCCATTGTATATTTCTCTGTATTTTATCTAAAAACGATGCTTTTTCTCTCAGACTTTTTAATGCATGCTGTGTAAAAAGACCCAGGACGCAGACTAGCAGGATTGAATTTAATCTTTTAAGGGAAAATAAAAGACAAAACTTACAGCAATCCAGGACCAGATCAAACTGAGGCGAGAAACAGGAGGATCTGATAATGAACTGTAGAACCGGATGAGCATTAAAACATTGGGGAGTGATTATAAAGTAGCTGTAGGGGTTTTAATGTAATAAAAACAGGTGAGTGAGGAGTGGAACAAATAAGAACAATGAGGAGATGACGAAGACCAACATAAAATAGTAAATCTAAAACCTTGAGTTCTAGAAAATTATATAAAGGACAAATTAAAAGCAACTAGCAAGAAACAACATGCTGGTATATTAGGGCCAATCTGAAGGTTAAAAAAGAGAGTGTCAGGATTAAAGTTACATTTTAGACAAAAGCTTAAACTGGCAGTTTGAAGAATATAAGTTAAGGTGTATGTGCTAAATATGTGGTTCCAAACATCTGGTCATGACCCCACTGGACACTTACAAAGTACGTGCATCTAAGTACCAGGTACCATGGATGTACTACAGGGTAAATACAACGTAACAATTTTACTACATAACACAGCCAAGTCACCATGTTAACCCTGATAAGTACAATGTATATACCCCTATAAGTACCCTGTATTTACCTTGTACATACCCCAAGAAATACCCATTACTTATCCAGCATGCACCCCAATAAGTACCCTCTTAAATTTAGCAGGAATATTGGGAATTAAACGATACAGGAAGACAGTTGTGGAGCATTCAAAAAGAGGAAAGAGCAGAAAACAAGAGTCAGTTATTACAGGAGACGCAGGTCGTAACAAAACACTGAAAGTGAGCGGGAAGCATAAATCAGATTTGGGTGACCATTGCAATGTGCCTGAATCTGAGCAGCATGTTTTCATAGAGTTCATCACACGTGAACCAGAAGAAGCACTGAATACATTAAACTTTAACGACACAAACCAAAAGCTTCTTGGAGTTAATATAATTAAAATTAAAATCAGGACATTTTTGAGAAACACGACTCTATTAAAAACTCTATTTAGATCAGTTACAGCATAATGTTAAACCAGGAAATAGACATATATTAATTGGGTTCATTTTTTTGTTATTAGTACTATTTACTTTAAACTCTTTAGTATCCCATCTAAGCTAAAAGGGTCTGCTCAGTCATTCTATGTGTAATTTACAGTTTTTTTAAGTAGGGGTGTATGCAGTGGTGCTGATTAGTTACTTGTAGCAGACAGCAGACTGAAGGAGGTTCATTTAGGAGTGAATTTCTGCTGTCTAACATCATTCAAACTCAGTGTTTTTATAGTCGTTAAAACAAAATGCTTTATTGTGGATCTGTAGACATTATTTTTACATCAGACAGGTGTTTTTACACTGAAAACTGAACAGGTTGCAACAGGTTTTGTGGTAAATGACTAATGCATGTATAAAAACCATGACATTTTTTGACATTTGAGTTTTCGATGACAGAGGTTTGCTCCCTAATGAGCCTTCATTTGATTATCAGAATTTTACTAAATGTGTAAAAATTATTTCTCTTTTAAATGGGAGCTGCAGCACTTTAACAGGTTAAAGCCACTAACTAAGGGTAAATAAAAAGAGATATAAAGACTTTAAACTGCGTTTTGATATGAATGGGAACCATTTTTAAATGTAGTTTTATCATTAGACAGCTAGGCGTTTACCCCAGATTGATTCAAGTGTGACTACACCAGCAGATGGCCTGATTCTACAATTAAAAGTTGACTGACTGTTGATCGTTCACTTAGTTGATGTGAGATGTGTCAACATGAGAGTAAAACACAGTCCTCTGCATCATCACCATGTCAGTGTGAGGGAAGGGAGATTTCAGGATACTTGGACGGCTCATCAGCCTGCAGCTGCTAAATCATGCATTTACAGGATGTTGTTTTTATCTTATAACCAGTGTTAGACTAGACTAAATCATCCTGGAAAGTTTTGTATAAAGAAACTGAACAGAAGTCTGCAGAGAACTGACGATATGAACACTCCTCTTGTGGAAACCAAAACCCACAAGATCAAAAACATGGAAGACCACAGGACAAGTAAACAGTGGAATCTCACAAGCTGGACTTTAAAGTAAACTTGTTCAAAAACACTTTGACGGTCTTATCTTCCTTTACACGTATAAATAATACAGAAAATGCTCATAATGCTGTCTGAAATTTTCAGTTTCATGATTTTACACATCTTTGTTTGGGATTAAATTTCCAATTAAGTCTAAAAAAAACAGAGTTCAGGTTTTGTCCTCCCTGACTTCCTTGAATAAACCATTGACTCACATGATATACTGTACAGTACATGTGGGAAGGGGGATCACTGGCTGTGGACAGGTGGGCTGATTAACAGCAGGGGTGAGGAATAAAACAATACTGAGGAAGGTGTTAGATAAAGAATCAAGACAAAAAAATACCAAATATTAATAAATATAACAAAATACTATGACAACAACTAAAATCACAGCGTAGTGTGGTGGTGACGCTTTGACATTAGAACTGTGGTGATAAAGAATTAAAAAGTAGGGCCTGCTCTGCAATTAGGTGTCCTTTTTGTAAATAGAAAAAATGTTCAGTATACTGTATGGTTTTATTCTATAAATACAAAAAAATGAAGAGTGGAGCTCCTTTGTTAAATATTGACCCCACACTAACATGATTTCAAACACTAAACACACCTGGTTTTGGTTTATTTTTGGACAGTTATTATAACTATTAGTCACCTATTTACTTATTTTTCTTTTTAAATAAACCTTTTACAAAGTTTCTGGATGATGTTAATATAGAGTTTTAATTGTAATCATCTCAGTTTTAGGTCTAAATATAAACAAATACTTCCATGTAGCTACATCTACTTGTTTTTCATTGTGTTCTCCGTCAGCTTTTACTTGTTTATTCTTTTAATGCATCAGCAGCATTTATTTGTTTTGTGTTCCTTTCATAGTTGTTTTTCAACATTTATAAGGTTGTGACAACACTACAAGACCCATGGTGCAGCGGGGCAGTTCTTATGGAAGGAATTATTCATCAGTCTTTCTGTACAAAAACCTGCTGTTGGTGTGTTCCTTATACAGTAATACTGAAGGTTTAGTGTCTGGAGCTCTACATTGATTCTACATTTGGATTTCGGCAACAAATGCCCAGAGAAGTCAGCACACATTTATATATATATATATATTTATATACACATATATATATGTATATATATATATACATATATATATATATATATACACACATGTGTATATATTCTTTGAGGTTTGATCATTTTGAATGAAAGGCAGTAAATGTTACTTCTAAAGTTTTTGTTAGTTTCCAAGTTTTGTAATGACTCGAGTTGTCATTGTCAGTAACGTATTGAACTAATTTTACAAAGTTCTTGAATTGAACCCTGTTCTTATAGTGCAGCTTTTGTTTCTTATCACAGCAGCTCTTCTGTAAAACCTGACAACAGGTTGCACGGGGATGGAGGATGTCTGAGACACTTATTCGAAGTGAAGATGTTTCACCAGCCAGTGCCGTGTGTATTTTTCTCAGGACAGCTGGCATATTGAATGAAACCCTCTGCACCACCACCACCCCTCAAGCCTCACTCGTCTCCTTCTGCTCTTTTGGCTGCATCCTTCACCCCAACCATTGAACAGAGCTGGCACTGAGACAAAAAGCAAGAAAAGAAGACGGGCTGAGGGAAACGGGGGAGGTGTGTGTGTGTGTGTTTTGGACTGGGGGAGGTTAGAGAAAGAAAGCGAATCAGTTGCACCTAAAACAGAGCGCCGAGGGGCAGTGGGCAGAAATAGGGCTGTTAGTGAGGGGGGTTACAGTCTGAAAGTGTGAAGTGAGAGGCACTGAGCCGGAACAGTAGCCGATAAGGGCTGCTCATTCTGATGAAGAACTCCCTGTTGAGTTATCAGTCTGTCAGGGTTTGTTTGTGCGCTCGTTGAATGTTTATGTGCACATCTTGCATCCATGAATTGCTGAAACATTACACATTTGTTTTTATATTCACAATAACTCTCCAACGTCAGAATCTTGTCTTCGTCCGTCAAGCGACTTCTTGTGTGTTTGGCCGCCTCCACATCTGTTTATCTCATCGTATCGGTCCCAGCAGTGAGGGCATGTCTTCAGCGAGTCCCAGTCCGCCCATATGTCTGCTCTGATCCGTGAATAACTCTCTGACAGGACCGCCGTCCTGCTCCACACACCGCACTGCTCTCTGCCTCGCTAACACACACACACACACACACACACGGTTAATTATGCACACAGGTATACAAGCGTCCTCTGATGCATGCACTCATACACCCACATGAGTATAAACACAGACATGTGCAGGCACAAAGTCAGCTCAGGTAGATAATTGAGACAGGAGCACAAAGACACACACATATTCCAATCACACACAGATGGGTAATTGATCCAGCACAGGAAGAGAAGAAGTACACATGAAAGGATCACACACGCACACACACACACACACACACACACACACACACACACACACACACAGAGTAGGCTCTGGAGCATCATTTGCTCGAGGTTAGAGCGCTAAACTCAACACAGCTGAGGGTAGTAGTTTATAAGCCTTAATAAAGTCTGATAATAAGGGGTGAGGTAAATAAGAGTAAGGTTAATAAGCTCTGGGCAAGACGTATTAGAAACACAGTGCTGAGAAAGCAAAGAAACCCGGGTTCAGACAGATCAAAGCCTTACATCAAGATTACTACTCTTGGAAAATAAACCACAACAAATTGGCAGCAGGCTGGAAGTTTTTTTCCACGATTCTAGCTATGATGGCATCAATTAGCACTTCAAAGCAGCATAAGGGTTTTCTTCAGCTATCTTTGGATGCCAGTAGGCGTCTTTCAGCCGTACTGTCAATAACACTCAAAGTTGTTCTTGAGGGTGGAGAAAAAAAGAGGGTGAGGAAGCATGTTTGCTGGTGTTTCCTGTAGAACCTGAAGACGCATCACCTTCATAATTGGCATCTTTATAAAGATCAACAAAGTCAAGACTCTAAGAAATCAGAGAAAGACAAAAACGAAGCAACAGGTTGACAGGAGAATTTGGAGCAGAGACGAATTGCCGTGCGTGGGACTGTGTTGCTTTTCTGTTGCGTATATACCGAGCTTTCCCCTGCGCTGCTGGCAGGAGGATGTTATAATGATGTGCATGACTTCATCAAGGATTTACACAGCATGCTCTGGATTTGAAGTCAGAAAAATCACCACCATAAATCATCTCAGTGAAATTCATCTCCTGACTAGAAGCGAGCGCTCGACATTACCGTGTTCCGAGATGTGGGAGGGCAGGACGACCCTCACATTTCTAGATGATCTGATTGCTGCTGATTGAGATTAGATTGCAGTAAAGCAGCACTCACTGTGGAGGCTGTACGGTTTCCTCCTGCGCTTTGTCAGCTGTACAGATTGAGCAACTGTTCATTATCATGGAGAGGCTGTCGACTGTACGCACAATCCGGTGGGAAACTCGAGGGAGGAGACAAGGAGAGACGGAAGAGGCGGTGGGAAGCGAGGGAAAGGAGGGGGAAATCAAAGCAAAGTTTGGTAAACTTTCCTGAAGGTCGTCCGAGAGCGTGGCTGGAACGGCCCTGGGGGAGGGCCAATCAAAAGACAGCTTTGTCAACCAATCAAACGGCAGCCGTCGTATCATCTTCAATCGGCAAAACATGCCAGCGGAATAAAAGAAAGGAAATGCGAGCAAGCACACTTCAGTCTCTCAGAAGGTGGGTTCAGAGAGATCCTAACCTTTATGTGTTCTCTTTATCAGCTTCTGGAGCAATTTTGACCTCCACTGCTATTAGGAGGCATTCCTGCCACACACTCAAATTGCAGCACACAGAGAAATACACTCTGTCTCTGTTTCTCTTTTCAGAAGCGCACATAGGAAATTTAACGCTCCTTCTCACAAACACACACACACACACACACACACATACACACACACACACACACACTTCTTGGTGCTATGGGGCTGTTTACATAAGGCCTTGCCCTGGGAAAGCACTGTCATGCTGCCAATGCTGCCAGCAGCAAAAGAGCGAGTGAAAGAGACGGAGTACGTAGAGGGGGGGAAGGGAGATGGCGGGTGATGGAAGATATAGAGCTTCGCCAGTCTGATGCGCTCGCAGCCTCGGGGAGCAGCGGTCACTCAGAATGAGGGATGAAGATGAACGGATCGCAGGGATGCAGAAAGAGAATCTAACATGAAAAGAAGAGCGTAGTTAAAGAAAATCCTAGCAAGAGGAGGATGGATGTGGAAGGATGAGGGTGGATGACAAGATACTTAGAGGGGAGGTAAAACGGAGAGATGCAGTAGATTTAAAAGGAGTGAAGCGGGGCAGAAGAATGGAACGACAAGAGGAGAACAAAGGAGGTTAGGGAGAGACTGGAAAGAGGGGAGGATAGAAAGATGAACTAAAGTAGAAAAAGATGTAGGAATCCCAGAGTCCCCTTAGTTTCTCTTTGAGACTCCTAATCTATACGAAGCAATGCATCAGCTTCGCGCTCACACTCTTCAGAGCCTCATGACTTCACTTCAGACTTAAAATAAAGTTTATTTATTTAACCCAAAGAAGATGTGGAGCGGACTTTTGAGGGAAGGATGGAAGATGTACCCAAGGTCAAAACCACTTAAGTGTGTCCCTCTTTCTTCTTATGTAACCTCTCGCTTTCTCTCCCCCTTCTTTCCGTCTGAGCTGCATACTAAGACACACACACACACACACACACACACTCCAAACACACACACACACGGATGCATACTAAAGCAGGCGGGAGTGTATCGATTTAGCACGGTGTGCAGATTCCCACCACTGCCCCTGTACGCAGATTAAAGGGAGAGGAACACACACACCACGCACACACACCTGCAAACACAAGCAGCGAGCCAGCTTTTGCTCTCCAAGCTTTTTCCTTTATCAGTGCAAGTGGGGTTTCATCATTATGCATATTCATTTTACGCATATTTATAATTATTTCCCAGGCGCTAAGTGGTCTTGACAGTTTTTTTTTTAAACATACGAGTTTAGAGGTGCAGCATTTTAGTTTTAATTTTACGGGCGCGTGCAGGAGTGTGTGTAGGTGTGCAGGCGTGTGTTTGGATAATGATTCACCCCCGCGTGCCACTGCTTCTCAGGGGTCTCGCCATGCCGGTGGTTGCTCCCTGCTGAGGGACCGCACACGCATTCACATGCAACACACATGTCACACCCTCTGTGTTCCAACATTATCTGTCAACAGTGCACTCCCGTGTCTCAGAGTGATGTTATGTGTGCGTGTTGACTGTGTGTGAGCCCTGTGTTTGCGCATTTCTGATGCAGTCCACTCCCAAGTTGCACCATTAGTGGCCCGCCGGACCCTCAGAGATACTCCGCCTCAGCCGGAGCTCTTCCTGGCATGCACCTCGGGGATCTGGCGTGCACGGCTCCATTAAAAGCATTTAAACTTTGTATCGAACGCCCGGCAGCTTTTCTTTCAACCTGACATCTGCATGCAGCTCTCCACACACACATTGGGCCCCTTCCCACTCTCACTGAGCGTTTAAAAGCACTGAAATCATGCTTTTCCCAGGAAACTGTTACAATTCAAACATGAATCACTGGCTGGTGTTTTTGTGCACCCAAAAATAAAAGAAGCAATGCAGTGAATTACATTATTTAATATAATGAGAGCCATCTATTACATCCTTAATGAGGCTAAAATTTATTCTAAGGTGATTAGTGTTAAGAAGAGCATTACATGATTGCATTAACGATAAAACAGCAAACAAATTTTGGGCTTTGCTGGTGGATTATCCAGCTTAAGCAATTCTCAAGACTGGGGACAATGCTTTTTATGCTTATAAGCATGAATGACAGCAAACTTGTATTTTTTTCCCCTCTCTCTGCAGGTAAAAATGTCTTGCTAACTGTAAGTGAAATTGTTTAACAGAGACAAACATTGCCCTGTGGCAGAACCTTCAAAAAGTGCCTTAAACACATTTCAACAGTTTCTGTGTCCAAGTTCAAACACGTACATCACTGCTACTTTTAGCACATATTCAGCAGCCTTGATATCAGAACAGTCAGGTGATTTAAAAAGACAACTCAACCATCCTTTTATTCATGCTCGCAAAATCATTTTGAGAGGGTGAAGGTAAATCTGACTACACCAAGCACATGTTTCTTTTCATTTTTTCCAAACGATGAACCTGAAGCTTGCTTCAAGGATGCTCAAGGGTAAACTTGTATCAAACTAAGTGCTGGTCAACTTTAAACCTATAGTTTTATTAATGTGGGGTTTTTTTTATGTATTAGTGTTCTAGAACCAGGAAGTATCATCAGAAGATGGTCCACTGTGAGTATAAAGAAATGGACATGGTTAGCAACAATAGTACTCAGGTAGGCTGTGGAGTTTACTCTGTTGGTACTAAGGCACCCAAAGTGGGACAAGATTACACCACCAGCAGCCTGAGCTATTAACACAAGGCAGGATGGAGCCATGCTTTCATGATGTTGATACCAGATTCTGACTCATGTTGAGGCTGGAATCAAGACTTGTCAGACCAGAAAACATTTTCCAGTCTCTTCTGGTCCAGTTCCAGTGATCCTGTGTGAATTGTAGCCTCAGGAGAGACACATGGTGTGGTCTTCTGCTGCTGTAGTCCATCTGCGTCAGGGTTCAGAAATGGTGTTCTGCATACCCTGGTTGGAACCAGTGGTTATTTGGGCTATTGTTGCCTTTTCTGTCATCTCTGTCCTCTGACATCAACAAGATCTTTCCATCCACACAACTGCTTTCTCTGTAGGTTCTAAAGATGGTTGTGGATTAAAATCCCAGCTGTTTAGCAGTTTCTGAAATACTCCAATGAGCCCGTCTGGCACCAACAACCACATCACATTCAAAGTCTCGTCTTCCATCTCTACTCTAATATTCAGTTTACAGTAAACTCCAGGAAGTCATCTTCACTACGTCTAGACGCCACTGAGTTGTTGTCATGTCATTGGCTGATTAGCTGTTTGTGTTGACAAGTAATTGAACAGGTGTACCTAATAAAGTGACTGAAGAGTGTACAATATTGTGTGCTATTGTGTTTGTCCTTTTCCGCTATTTTTAAAAGACACCCCTGCAGAAACAAACCTTGCAGACTTTTCATCTAATAGTTAACTATACAGGATTTTAGTGGCACAAAGACACAACAAACCCTAGATTTAATCCCAAAGCAGCATCCATCCATACAGGGCTGTCTACTAATCCAGCCACATTGTGCATATTTGCATTCATGAATCAGTAAGTCTTCACATCCCTATTGGCTGCTCTCGTTAGTTTGATAAGACTTGGGAGAAAAATCTCTTTAGCTCAGATTATTATTAGATTCTTGAAAATAACACAAAAGAAATGCAAAGTAGAATGGGAATAAATGACATTAAAAATGACTTTTTATATCAATCAATTTGATCTCCTGACATTTAGACTTTTGGAAACTGATATGAGAAATTATCAAAATAATCAGTGCAACCGGCAAAGGTCATGTGCCACACTGTAGCTTCCTCACTAAAACGGTCAGTTGTCACTTTCTGTCTGGTTGACAAATAGCTTCACCTACAGCCTGATCATTGGATAGTTAAAACCAATAAGTATGATAAGAGCTGGGCTTAGCTGAAGCAGACACAACTATTTGTTACATGAGCTGCAGACATGGAGGAGGCAGCGTTTAGCTCGGAAAAGGTGCTTTTTAGTATTCCGTCCTACTTTGAGCCTTTCCTTTGTACTTTGCTTGGTATTGTGTACTAAGACACAGAGAAAACTAATTTAACTCTCTGTAAGTGGTTTTGTGTCTGTTTGATAAATTTGTGTTTGCAGCTCAGACATTGTGCGTGGCAGTGTAAGCTCTACCACCTCCAACACAATGGCCTTCGATGCCCCTCACACCGCCTGAGTTCAGGGGGATTTAGTTGACACAACAGAAAACAAAACAAAAGATTGTATCTCATCATCTCATTGTTGAAGATTATCTTCATTCTGGAGGGTTTTTTAAAAATTATTCACAGTTCAAAACATCTACATCGATGCCATGTTCAGGTCTTCTAGTGTGAAGCAGGCAATTTTACAGGCTGGATTTACAGAACAGATGAAAAACAACCAGAGGGCCCGAGTGATGATGACACCTCTCCACACGAGTACCTGAATTTTATGTATATATACAAAAGAAAACCTGGTGATGTCAGGTTCTGTAAACCTTGTATGGCCCTCACACGTTTGTATGCATGCCTTTTTATGTTGAGGCATGCTCCTTATGAGGTGACAGTCGTGGGGTGTCTCCTCCCAGATCCTGACCAGAGCATCACTGAGCTCCTGGACAGTCTGAGGTGTAACCTGGTGGCATCATCTGGACCTAATCATGACGTCCCAGAGATGTTCTATTAGATTCTGCTCAGGCCAGTTCTTCATCCTCCAGGAACTGCCTGCATATTCTTGCTGCATGAGTCCGAGTACCGGTATTATCATTCACCAGGAGGAACCCAGGACCCTCTGCAGCAGTGAGGGGTCTAACAGTGGGTCTAAGGATTTCACTCCGATAATGTCAGTCAGGGTACCGCATTTTATCCTGTAAAGGTCTGTGTGTCCCTCCATGGAGGTTTGGTCAGACATTCACGCCTGTGGCTCACTGGAGATCACTTTAGGGGTCTAGTAGGACTCATCCTGTTCCGTCCTGAACAACGGAGCAGATACTGGTCCTGCTGAGAGGTTAATGACCTCTGATGGTCTCATTGATGCCCCTTTGTTACCTGTTGTTAGTTTTATTATCACCAAAACAGCTGGCACTGATTAACAAGCCCCTCTGGAATTAACTGACCAGATCAATATCCCAAAGTTTAACTGGCTTGATGATTTAAAAAATGTTCCTTTATATATTTATGTATATTTGGAATGTCTTGAGTTGAATGGTGGAAAAGTTGCCGTGTACTGAAACATGAGTGTGTCATGTGTTACGTTGCCTAACTATCTCATTGTCTTTGTGTGACATTTTGTTCTTACCTGTGACTTTCCTGCTGTGGGGAGTGGGTATGGACCCGGTCGCTGTTATTTACTTGTTAATCTGTAAAGCACCTGACGGCAACAAATTTACAATAAATACAGTATAACATGAGATTTGGTGCGAGTATTTGGGAGGTGTCCACTGGATTTGGTTTGGACTTTAACAGCTAACAGTGTAACTCAATGCATTGAGGCATCTAGATGTGCTGAAGGTTACTTGTCAAAGTTCAAACTGAGCATCAGAATGGAGAAGAGGACTTAGGTGTGTGGTGTGGTTGTTGGTTCCAGAGAGGCTGGTCTGGTTGATTCACAATGTGCTGATCTACTGGGATTTACCCCACAATCATCTGGTTCACAGAGAATGGTCAGAGAAAGAGGAAACATCCAGTGAGCAGCTGTTGTGTGAATGAAAATGCCTTGTTGATGTCAAAGGTCAGAGGAGGATGGTAGACTGGTTCTAGACTGTAGCTCTACTGGTTACAGCCAGCGTCTGAACATCACAATTCCTGCTTTCAGCTACTTCTTCTTTGAAACTCGGGTCATATTTAAAATATCTGTTTTAAATTTTCTGTAGCTGTAGCTAAAGTTCAGTTCTGACCCTGTAAAGATTTTTTTCCTTCCTTTATGCCTTTTAGTCTTTTCCCAGGTCTTCTGGGACGGATGTTGGCCAAGACAAATGAGACCTTTAATATACGACCTTTAGTTTCTGGCAAATTCACAAAGCAGTGATAAAAAAAAAAATCTCTTCTTTCTTTTTCATTTTTTCAGTCCCTTTTTAGTCTTTCTTTACCTTTTATTTCTTTGTTTAAATTCATTTTTTCTTCTTTTCATTCTTCCTTCCTTCCTTCCTTCCTTCCTTCCTTCCTTCCTTCCTTCCTTCCTTCCTTCCTCATATCTTTGGTGTTAATTGAAACACTAAAGGTGTGTTGTTGTTGTTAAAACTCCTCTTTGAAACATCATATATTCATTTTCATACTGAAAAAGTTGAGGTAACAATTTCCTATTACTTTTATGAGTATTAAGTATTGAGAGAATTTAAACAAAATTACACATTAGACCAGTTTAAATGAAGTCATTCATCAACCAAAAATGAGCAAAGCCTTACATTTAAAGTGTACGTCGATTCAATGTGATTAAACCTGTCAAAGACAGATAAGATTATGTTGGTTCTACTAAACAGATTGAGATGTTCAAACTAAAAAAGTCTCACAGTATTTACTCAATAGTCTTTGAGTTGGAAAAACTTCAAAAGACCCATGTGAACTGTTAACTCAATAAACTAAGTTGAGCTGAGATCCTTTCCTTCCCTCCTCTCCTTGGTGTTTCCTTCCCTAACAGGGTGGTTCTATGTAACAGAAGTTCTAAGTGGAATCAGAACGTCTCACACTATCCTGCTCTGATCAATGTAACCTGACAGTGGGCTTTTTGCCCAGGTATTTATAGACTACACCATTATGGCCTCTCGCTTTCTCTCACACAGATAATTCATTATCAGGAGAAAATCAAGTTACTCACGGTGTCAGAGAGAGAGAGTCTGTGTGTGTGTGTGTGTGTGTGTGTGTGTGTGTGTGTGTGTGTGTGTGTGTGTGTGTGTGTGTGTGTGTGTGTGTGTGTGTGTGTGTGTGTGTGTGTGTGTTCACAGATTCAAAGGAGCAGATGAGGAAAGTGGAAAGTATTGTCTCCTCTGCTTTTTCAGGCTGTTCAGGTTCCGTTTTTATCCAAGTGTGTGTGGTCAACCATTAACACCATCCAATCATGTTTTATATGCTAAAAAAAAAAAAAAAGCACTAAAGGAAAAAAAAAATCCAACCTTTCCTATGACTCTTTTAACATGCACTTAGCTTCATGTAGCTTCTGCTCTTAAATATCATTTAAGGAGCCTGTTTTAGGAAGGAGACTGCAGAAAGAAGAAGTGAGTCAGTAAACTCTATTTATAAACTTCAGGGTGCTGATTGGCCGCTGCATGGCTGCTCTTGTCTTCATTGGTTAAAAACACATGAAAGAGTCTTTGCACACTTTGCACAAGACGCGTGTGCTCAAACACACGCCTTGAAACATGCACCTTTACCACCAGCAGTTTAGACACGCATGTCTTCTAATTAACAGCCAACCCTCGAGCTGCAACTTATAGACAATAAAATCACCCTCTCTCCCTCACACACACACACACACACACACACACACACACACACACACACACACACACACACACACACCTCTCCCAGTCTCCCTTTAAAAGAAAAGACTTTTAAGACTTATGGATCTTAACACTTTTTGGGGCTGGCTTAAGGGTGTTAGAGGTTGTGTGTTTCTTTGTGTGTACAACTTTTTAAGTGTGTGTCTGGTTGTTTGTGTCTAGTTTTCTTTTGGAGATGTATGGATGTGTGTGTCAGTACTTTTAAATGCGGTAAAGGCAAAAAATAAAAACGAGAGAGGGTGTGGGGGTGGGGTGCATAAAGGCTTTAGGGGAGTTAAAAGGATGGAGGCAAGGCAGAGGAGGAAAAGAAGGAGAAAACAGAAAGTGTGTTCAAGATGCAGCGACGGAGGAGAAACAGCAGCGCTAGCACTGCTTAATTAATCAACATCAAAAGGCAGCATTAAAAATGAATGGGACCCGAAGCAACAGTTTGGCTAAAGTGAATTATTCAGGCGTGGAGTTTACACCGCTGCCCAGCGTTCTATTAAGAACTAAAATCTTGATTTTTTTTTTCCCATTTTTTTTATATTCCCCCCTTTGCCCCCGTTTAGTCTCTGTTTGCAGCAAGGCTTCAAAGTTTCCTGCTTGGGATCAATGCCTGCAGCGTCCAGGGAATTTTAGGCAAACAACTTTCAGTCTGCGTAGGTTTCAGGCTCCCCCGTTTGAGCTGAATGCCATTAGTCTCACTGCTGACCACAGTTACGGGCCCTTAGCTCCAAATTAAGGCTCTATTCCTTTTTCAATTAATTGTATTCAAGGAAGTGGTTTTCAGCTAAATGAAAAGTCACTGAACTCAAGGAGATCTTTAGCCTAAGTGAAAATCTATTCTCCCTTTCATTATTTAACTGTAATTTAAATATCTGCTCCAATCACAGTGAATTAACATCAGGATAATCAACGTTTTAATTGTGTTTCAGGAAGTTTACGAACAGCTTTTCTTTTCATTTACCAGCTATAGATCTCACACTTATAGCTGACACGCATTGTTTGAGATAACTGGAAAAATTATGTTTTAAATTTTACTCTCTTCATTTACCATTCATCATTTATTTGAGCTTTTTGTGGATCTGAGAGCCTATAGCACAGCTTTCCACCATGCTCATCTTTGTACAGGTACAGCCACTAAAGAGTTATGAAGTGCATGTTCCTTTATGTTTGTGTGAAGGTGGAGGAGGAGCACAGATAAGAGGAGTAGATGAGGAGATACTGGAGGTGAATGAGGAGCAAGCTGAGAGCCAGAACTGTTTTTTGTTTCCATCCATCATTTTTCTGAACCGCTTCATCCAGTAAAGATCACGAGGAGCTGGTGCTCATCCAGCAGTCACAGGGTGAGTTAGTTAGTAAAGTTCAACAATAAGGCCCCGTCCCAATACTCCCACTTCCACCCTTGTGCGCCTCAGTTCCTGTGGAGGTGTGCAAGTGTCCCGATTCTCTAGGGTGGAGACTCCAGACCTTGTCCCCGCCCCCTTTTCCACCATCGCTAAGCACTTCGCCAAAGTCTGCATCAGTGCGGACTTCGGCCAAGTGTATTACCCATAATTTCAAGTGCACTTCATAGAGGACTGTGGAAGTGTGAGTATTGGGACAGGGCCTAAATCTACCCCAGCCAGCTGAGGCTGAAGGCTCCAGTGTTCACATGGAGTCATTCCCTCCCACTGTCGCCCCACTGTGCTGCTCAGTTTGGGATTACATTAAAATGATTATTCATTCCAATCTGCTGGTTTCTTTATAATGGAACAGTTTGACTTATTGTCATTTTATAACAAACCTGGCCCTGAAATAATCTGGATTTGTTGCATCTGAGATGACTTGTGTTGAGAACTGACATTATATTAAATCAACTTTATTATAATTGTGTTGAATTCTAAAAAAGTATATATGTTTTTTAAGTGTTAGACATCAAAAACTACTTAAATCATAGAAAAATATTCATTTACACTAGGAAGCTGCAATTATTGTGAACAGATTTGAGTTTTATGCTCCACATTGGGTAATTCATGTAAAATATTCCAATGAAGACTGAACATGTTTTGTGCGGGTAAGGCTTCTGGTTTTTATTAACCTCCTTTAAAGTTAAGATTTTTATTATCCAAAAAGAGCTGTAATGTTAGAAAACAAACATCAAAGCAAAATGCTGATGAGTCATCACCAGACTGTTTGTTTTCTGGAGTTATTATTGTTGTTTTATATTATTAATAGTAATATATTCTAACTTTTCAAATATAAGAACCTTTTTGGAATATTTTGCAGTTTCATCTTAAAGCGTTCAAATTGTACAAACAATGATAGAAACACAATTATGTTTCTTGAGTTTGTAAATGTCTGACACCTAACTTCACCACTAGTGTAAATACCAGCTGCTACATCTCTCCTGATGCATCCAGTGCTCAGGTGTCACAGGTAGCTCATCCCTACTGTAGATTTAATAGCTATTTCTCCACACTGAGGCTGTTCAGGAAGCCTCTACAATAAATAAGATCGTAATTATTCACACCTTTTACACAGAAACGCACACACGGAGCCAAAAAAATCAATTTAAGAGTCTATTTTCATTTTCAAGTAATGGAATAACCAAAATGTCTCCTTTAGGCTGCATTTTCTTTGTTAAAGTTTTATCAGTTCAATCATCAGTGTCCTGTCCTGCAGGAGAGAAAAAAATCAATAGATAACCAAGCAGATACATTTAGATTTGAAAGATTGTTTTGCTCCAGCTTCATGGTCTCTTTTCTGTACGTCTCACTGGGCTTATGAGAGACTTTGTGGTGCATTTCTATAATTGTCAGGTTTTGATCAGAAATAGAACTATGAGCAGTAACACATCAACTGATCAGGAAACGACAGGAAGGGATCTACTTCTGCACACAGAAGCTGCTGCTTTTGGAAATCCTGGATCCGATTTAGACTGAAAACAAAAGAAAAAGAAAAATCTGGCCCAGCAGTGTGTGTGTGTGTGTGTGTGTGTTAGTTGTGTGCACATTGTGCAGCGTTTTACTCAGCGGTCGACAATATGAGTTCACCTTCTCCCTAGAGTGAAAAAATGGAAAGCCATGCTGGGTTTGTGTGTGTGTGTGTGTGTGTGTGTGTGTGTGTGTGTGTGTGTGTGTGTGTGTGTGTGTGTGTGTGTCTGGACATTTTAGATTTGTTGGAGTGTGTGTGTGTCCGTGCGCTATCCACATCTGCGCTCAGGCAGTAGGAAGTGTATGTGTGCGGTGAAAGGAAAGGCTGGAGGCTTTATGTGTTTGAGTGTCTTTCTTTTTTCTCTCTCCCTCAGCGAACGACTATTTCTAGATCGGTTGGAGGGTCAAGGTTTGGCCACCGATGGAGAAAAGCTGTGTTCCCATTTAAAAGGGAAAAAAAGCCCCTGCCCGCTCTTTACTATGAAAAAAAGCCCAAACACACATTTTAAAGTCTTAACCCTTACTCTGCTGCAAGGATTCTTTCAAAACACAACTGGTAACATTTCCCTCTGAAATAATTTTTTGTTTTTGTCTGGAGCTGATAAGATTTCAGCAGATGAAATAATCTGTCTCACAGCTGATAACTGAAAGAGGTCTGCTGCACACAAACGCTGCTCTTTGTTTGGTTTTAAAATTTGGAACAAGCTTTGATAAATGAATGAATAAAACACACTGAGGTGACTCACAGGTGGCCTGCAGACCAACAGCACTGAGTCACAGAATAAACCTAACACTTATCATTTTTTACACAACAATAGTGAGTTTGTTGTCTGCCTGGTCCAACTTGTTTTCAGTCTATAAATAGATTTACTTTTTGTTCTGTTTTCAGTCTCGTTCTACTTTGATCAAGCGTCAGCTCAGGGTTTGGACTGAAAAACATTCACAAACTATTTTCAATTTTTCAACATTTCCCATGAAATAAATATGATGCATTTTGTTGTTTGGACTTGGCTTCCAAACACACATAAATTATTAAGACATATTTGTCTTAAAGTGATAGTTCAGATCTTTTGAAGAGGGTTTCTGTGGGAAGGTTATGAATAAATAATACTTAATTTGTTGTTGATAGCTCTTTGAAAGACCTCAGTTTGGAGAAATAAAGAGGAACTCTGACTGGATTAACGAGCTAGCGGCTAGTCCAGGTGAAGCTAATATCAAAGAGAATTGCTGCTGTCTTAAAATCATTTAACACTTAGACAGGAAGTAGGTGGTTAATTTGCATTAATTAAATGCCACATGATTATTCTGTAATAATCGAGCAGAAATATGAAATACTAGTTGGGCAACAGCTACAGCTAGCTTGCTCTGCTGTTAAATTTAGCTGCAAATAACCATTGGTGTCTTTGTTAATAACCATGTAAAGTTAGGTTTACGGCAGTGTGAAGATTTATAAACAGTTTGCAGAGCGGCAACAACAGTTTTGAGATTAGAATTGTTTCAAATGGCTGTACTGGGATCAGCCATTAGCTTATTATTTCAGTCAGAACTAATCTCTGTTTCTCCAAACTGAGGAAGCCTATTTACAACAGGTAAGAGCTTAACCTTTCCACAGAAACCCACTTCAAAATGTCTAAACCAGTGGTGTCCTATCCTGATCCTGGAGGGCCGGTATCCTCTGCATGTTTTAGAGGTTTCTCTGCTTCAACACACCTGATTTCAGTTAGTGGCTGATTAAAGACCTTCTGCAGAGCTTCATAACCTGCAGAACAGGTGATTCAACTACTGATTCAGGTGTTTTGGAGAAAGGAAGGAACTATAACATGCTGGATACCGGCCCTCGAGGACCGCCTTTGGACACTATTGGTCTAAACTATTGTTTTAAAGTGTCTTTAAATAATTAATCTTAAATACAGTATGTCCCAGCAGTTTGTTTAAATGTTATAAAATAACATTTGCCAGCTCAGTTTTGCTGCAAATAACCGTAATGTAAGGTGCAAACGTTAATTTAAACGCATTAACATTAACTGAAATTTGAGTTGTTTTAAGAAAACAGAAACATTTTGTAAGTGTCTGCAGTCACAACTAGCCACTAGCTGATCTGTCTAGTCAGATCTAATCTCTGTTTCTCCAAACTGAGGCCCTCCTATGAGCTTTTTACAGCAGGTATGCACGGGTAGGAGGTGGTGTGGAGTGGCAGCTGCCACTGGGGATAAAAATGTCTCACCACTCTATTTGAAGGCCAGATAATGTTTTTGTATTATGACAAAAAATTGAAAGTCAATAATATTTCCACAGAAGTTCTTTCTCTTTTCTAGCTCACTGATTTAGGAATCATGCACACCCCTAACAGCAGAGATGGTTTCACGCATTGAAATGATTACTTAGACCTTGCTGTTACCATTTCAGCAGAATATTGACAGTTCTGCCATATTGGGAGGGAGACACACGGTAATAAAAGCATTAAAGTGTAGGGGAGCTGTGGTTTTAATAGGACTACAGTTTAGAAATAAACTCAGGATTTATGGGAAGTAAAAATATCAGTGATATAGAAGCTTCATACAACAAGATTGTTTTTAAATCATCAAGAAACAGCCTAAAATCATATAAATGTTAGTTTAAAATTAAAAGTGGTCTAACAGTAAACTTTTCCTTTGATAATAGACTCTGCTGAGCTGCTGATCCTTTAGATCTGCCAGTAAGATGTTTCCTCACTTTTCTAAAGAAACTCCCTTTAAAATATTGCACTGTCCCTTTAAAACTTCAAATTTTCCCTGTTAGCAGTTTTATCACCAGAGATGGTTGAGTCCGATTAGCAGCTCTCAGTGATCTTGTTGTGTGTTTGGCATCAGATAAAACTGATTTGGCAACTGAGGCAGCTTGGTTGCATTAGAGAGAAGAAGCTTTGATATCCATCCGCTGAAAAAGCACAAATTCAGTCCAATAATCTTTTTTTTTTAATTGATAAAAACGTATCAACTTCCAACTGTAGTTTCCACTTAGATTTTTCACCACAATCAGACCACGATAAATGTGTGATTCAACCTTTTTTTTTTATTATCGCTCATAAGAACGTGGACCCTAAGTAATGTGGAGCCAAACTAAGATAGACAGAAAGCTATTGTGCTTGATGGAGTTAACATTCACCGTCAGTGTCCATCAATTCAAGGTCAGTGAGACGGGATCAGAGATTATTGGTGTTAGAATACTGAATAAATCAGAAACTAAGCAGGATTGAAACGACAGCTACTGCCAACCTTCCAGCCTTGTTTGTAGTGCTGTGTGGAGCATGCTGCATAATTGCCATCATTCCTCTCGCTGGCATCACCTGGCAGATATTTTTCAGCAGAAATAATGGTGGGTGGCATGAAATTGCCAGAAATTCTGAACAGGGAAAATTCTCACTAATACAGCTCCAAGTTTGCAACAAAAAAAAAGAAAAGAGAGCAGTGCTTTCATTAGGTTCTATTTCCTGGCGTTATAGTCAAGTGCTATATTTCAGGAACAGCTAAGGTGATGATTCGGAGCGCTTTACCTCATCCCAGAACAGGCTGATTATAACATGATGATGAATTTTAATGGTGTATTCAGCTGCAGCCTCCATCCCGTCTTAGCTGACTGCCAGCGAATAAGATCGAGGGTTCACTCAATAGCGTAAATTCATAACTCAGTTAGTGATTTGCATTGACTCTGCAGTGATGGATGGACTCAAAACAAGTGTATGAGAAACATTACTGCAGGACATCTTTTCACAATTTGTCCCTCTCATACTTTTAGCGCACGCCGTGAAAATAAGCTCTCTCTGCACACGGCAGTAACTTCTGAGATGGATGAAAGACTTCTACCATCACAACCACGGCGGCTTCAGGCTAGTTTGAAATCATAACCAAGGTTGACTAATGTTTATGGATTTTCTTTGTGTAAGTTTGTGCATTTGTGTGTCTGTGTGTGTGTGTGTGTGTGTGTGTAGTGGGAGGGAGGCTATCTGTGAGTATTTTTTTAAAAAAAGGAAAAGAAAGAAATGAGACTGAGGAAGAGAGTCCCAGAGAGAGAAGCAGTGCGTCTCTGTGGGGTTGTTTTGGTCATGGTGCTTGAACACACTGATTAATGCTCATAGAGAGACACCAGATTGAAACGGGGAGAAGGAAAGAGTTGGGAAGGAAATTTGGGGGAAATATGACACTGGAAGGAAATGATCAGAGGGAAAAAGACATTGGGTTCAATGGAGGCAGGATGTGGAGAGAAAAATCTGAGTGAAACTCGCAAAAAGAAGTGAAACTATATTGGTACAACTCTATAGGACTACCCTTATAAACAACAAATTATTAGCTAATAACTAGGCTGTAAAAACTTAATAAACCATTAATAACCAGCTATTATTCAACCCTATGTCATATTAAATACGCTGATGTCTGTTTGAGCTCTAGCTCTTTAACAGAATTAGTACGTTCCTCTAAAACTTGTTGTATCAAACGCTATGATGTCTCCTGGTGGACGATCTAAGTATTGCAGGAGGCAAGTGAAAACATTATTTATTTTAAATTATTGTTATATTTTTATATAATCACACAACCAATCTATTTGAAAATCATATGATTGTTATATTAACTTTAGCCAACAAAAAGTATCATAAATATGTATTTTATGCTTTTTTTACGTGTCTGATGTGTTATCATGTTTTCCTTTTCTGTTGTTTAAAGTGTGACTGTAATAATAAAAATATGTTAATTTTAAATATTCAGAATAAGCAGACAGACATTTTCATGGTTGATTGTGTGAAGGAAGATAACAAAAACATTTAGTAAGTTAAAGGTTAAGAATTCAATAATGACTAATTAATAGGCTATAGTGTAGTTATCGATCAAGCTGCAAACGTTTTATGAGGCATTAGTTACTATGCATTAAACGTTATTAATATTGATGTGTTTCTTTCAGAATAGTGAGTCTGTTTCAGTGTTTGATGACTGTTGAAACACCTAATAATGATTTATAATATGTTAAAAAAGTAATGAATACATAATTTATAAACCTGCAATAAGGGTTTTATTGTGAGGAATCTACACTATTTACTTTCTTCTTCATCCTCTAAGCTTTTTAATTCCATAACTGACAACAGAATTTGTACCAAGAAGAAAATCTTTGTAATTTTTTAAAAACTTTATTGCAAAAAACAATATACAGTATCCTCAGGGCAAGAAGATAGAAAAGTACAAATTAAATAATAAAAAAAAGAAAAAACATTTTGAAAAATGTGCCCATCACACGAGGCTTTGGTTTCCACAGCTTTGGGGTTTGTGCATAATTTAAGTGGGTCCAAAAACAGCTCAAATAAGCATTAAAGTCGGGTTTTGCTTTGTAAATGTGTTGGCATGCTAATGAAAAGAAGATGAGTGTAAGTGCATGTTCACACGATGCCAGATCAGAACCAAATGTCTGGTCCAGTCTCGACTCATAAGGACTATATTAACCTCTAATTATTTATGTAGCTTTTCATGTCTTTTTTTAGCTTTGAATGAAATATTCCACATTATATAAACGTAGCAGAAAAGGAAATACATTCTGTGGTTGATCGGTTTCTACCTGAAGGTTTAACTCGTATGACTCTTCCATCCATGGAATGACTAATGCAGCTAAATGACGTTAATAAACTCATCTGGAGCAACTTTTTTATAGCAACGTTTTACATTTTCAGGCATTGAATACTATTATTTAGTCGATGACATATGATGATATACCAGACATATGAATAAGACTTTCCCACACACCAGAAATGCGCTGTGACAATATGTAATTCACACTCTCTTCAGCTGGTTTTTCAGAGCGAGTCAAACCTGACATGATGAAGTATAAATGAAACTAATGCCTTGAATAAAAGGCTTTAAAGGCACTTTGAACAGACTTTTAAAAGCCTGAAGTTTGACACCTCATATCTAAAGACAATGAGTCATGAGTGATTCACACTAAAACTTCACAAAGACGCCTGCAGGGGTCCTGTTCATAAGACTGGTTTAGAGAAAGTTTCACAACAGCAGTGAAGAATAAATTAGAATAAATGAAACTTTTTTTTTTTGCCAAATTTACATTTGCCTTACAGTCCTTTGGAAGAAAAGGTCTAGTTTTTTCTCCACAATGAGAAGAAATCAAAGCCAAAAATTGTTCTTCCAAGAAGTCCACTTGTCTGTTCTCAACGCTGAACTCCTATTGGACGTTGACACTCCTGAAAAACGGAGCTTTTTCATTTGTATTATGCAAAAAAAATCAAATGAGTGTTTCCATTTTTTAAATACTTTAATTTTGTTAGAAGCATCACTTCTCCTGGATTCACTTTATCAGAACAAAATGTTTCCTTCCTTATAAGTTAAGACAACATGAAAACCATTAAAAATGTTCAACTTTTTAAAAAATGAGTACAGTGCTTTTCCATATACATTTAAAGATATACTCTAAAATGTTAAAAACAACATAAATATAAAGTTAGCTGTGTGTGATTTCTATTTTTGAAAAACCATTATTTGTCTTTATAGGATTCAAAAATCATCACTTGCAATATTTCTATGCATTTTAAAGAGATTTTAAAGTTCTTTGTGGATTATGTTTCTATCTAAAAGTCACTGTTATTTATATATAACTTTTACACAAAAATACACCTCAAATGCCCCCAAAATATTTAAAATTGCAGATTTTAATCCTCGTATCTTCGCTGAGATCCATTTTTTGTGGAGTTGTTCACATTATAATTTGAAAGCGACCATCAGATTATGAAGTTATAGTGAAATCAGAGCTGACAGGATTGTAAGATAAGATCATTTGCACACAGACACCTGGTTGGGGCACAAAGCTGAGAGTCAAGACAAAACAATAAATGTGGAATAATCAAAGTAATAACAATAGATTAAAGGAATAGCATTGAAACACTATCAAACCGTAAGTGTTAGATGCTGCAGTCAGCAAAGGTAGACCATAAATAATAATTGCACTGAGTGATTATGCTGAGATATAAAGGGAAACTAGTACTTCTTTTGCTACTTTTTATGGGGGCAAAAAATCAGCTCTTCCCAGATGAAACTCAGTTATTCAATAATCAGCTGGTTATGTGAGGTTGACCAAACTTATGGGTCCATCTTTACATAAACAAAGATTCTTATAATTACATTGTTTCCTTATGTAAATAGCTCTGATGTTTTAGGGATTTGTTGGGTCTGTGTTCTGTACAACAGCAAATAAATGATGCATCATTTATATCAACATTTCAGTTTTTGTTTTCTTGAGTTACACGCTTACATAAGCAATGCAAACAAGGGAGCATTATTTTAAAATTATTTTAAAATTAAGCCATTAATAGAGGCTAGGCCTGTCTGGAGCTATATTAGCTGGTGTGTGTGGTGTGGCGTTGTGCTCCTGCTGACAAGATGTTAGTCTGATCGTTTCCTTGTGACACAAATTAAAATACCGTTTATAATACCATAAGGCAATCCGGCTTGCACAAAACCAGGTCACTGTCATGCGTTTTTCCCTTTGGAAAAATTAGATTTCTCTGCAGTGTCTCAAAAACACAAAATCAAAGGAGGCCACTTTAAAAGTTTGCAATACATTACAGATTTTGTGGCTTGTTTTTTTTTTTTTTTTCATCATAAGAAATTATTGATGCAGTAAAGGGTCCTGTCTGTTCAGACTATTTGAGGATGATTCCACAAAGAGCATATGCAAAAGAGGGATGCATAATCTTACTAAAATGGGGCTTCAGGCCTGAAAAATCATTTTTCGGTTTAAATCGTAAAAAGAGGAGAGAAATATGAAAGAGAGGGAAGAGAAGAGAGGTGGGGGTTGGAATTTTGCAAGATCAGTAGCAGGCAAGGCGATGAGAAAAGAGGGTTTGGGCACAGTGGGATTACTGCAAGATGCAGTGAGTGGGAGACAGGAATACAGAAAGACAGTGAAAACTGAGACATGTTGACAGCATCTCCTCTTTTTTACTTGCAGTGAAAAATGAAGAGGCAAGAGACGTCCTGCTGTTTGATTTATAGCAAATTGTGGTTATATCTATTGTATTAAATACAAGTAGAAATATTTTGGGTTGGGAAAATGGTATTTGTCCCATTTTCTCCAATTGTATTCATTTATTTAAGCTTTTCATTCACATTTCAGATCAAAATATCTTGACCAGAGTGTAAATCCCAAACACAGCAGTGTGTGGTTTGCTGCTTTACAAAGATATGTTGGTTTTAGTCGTTTGTTCTGAAACTATTTCACTATTTACTCAGCAGTGTGTGGAGATGTATCAGCAGGAAGGTTTTTGCTCTCTGAAGCCATTTTCACACTTGTTCAGCAAACCTGAAATTATCTCCATAAAGTAAGTAAGGAGAAAATACATTCACTTCTTTTAATTTCACACAACGCTGAATGGCAAAACTAATTCACTGGAGGTCAGATGGTGCACTGTTTAGAGAAGCTGAGCTACATTTCAGACAAACTAAACTTTCAAGAATTCAGAAGTCTAATTCAGAACAGGACGAACGCCCTCTAGTGGCTGGTTTCAGCACAAGTATTACTACTTCCTATGGTCTGGTTTGGAAGGGCTAAAGCCTCTTCTCCCCTAAAAGTTGCGTCTCAACAAATGATAAAACTTCTAGAATAATGTGAACAGACGAGAACACAGTGAGGATTAGTGGTCGCAAAGCATGACCCACCTTCACGAGGATGAATGCATTTTAGGTTCTAAGATTAAAAATTACATTGAAATAAAAGATGATGGTAATAAAGTCGAAATTCTTTTAAATGTTGAGGAATAATGTCAAACCCAACTGGATTTGTTCCATTTAATATTATGATTGTAACTGGGTGTGTTTTTCATGGGTGAATTGCAAATAATAACATTTAATGATCATTTTCTCCAATCACCGTGTGCCAAAATAACTGAACTTCCTTCGATCCTTCACATTAAGAGTCTTGAATATGCACCTCAAAATATTTTCACAACATCTGGAAGATAATTAGGTATTGTTATCCTCTACGCTGCACTCTGCAGCATCAACATTTAGGAGTTTTAGGAAGTTATTTACAGGTTATGTGCAGCTTAAGATACAGGCGTTTGCACCAAATATATTTATATTTATTTGAACAATTTTTTAAGTCATTGTGTATATTTGTACTAATGGAGGTTTGGTTCCCTTTTTAATCTTAAAATAACAACTGTTTTCTTTTCTTTTTGTCTTTATTCTTGAAATCTGACCCTAATATACCCCTGTAGTTATGGTGGTGGTGGTGTGATGATTTGATCTAGTTTTTTCAGCTTTGCACTAAAGGACCATGTTTTCTTTTCCATACAGAACAATTCTAGAGTCAAATCTGAGTGTGTTTGACAGCTGGCGCCGGGCTGGAACATACAGCAGGACAAAGATCCACACAGCAGCAAATCCATGAGCGATGACAACTTTGTACCCTACTTTTCCTACAGCATTAAAAAAGTTGCACACCACAGTGAAGTATAAAAACATTCAGAATCATTTTCACACAGTCTCTATATTCTTGTCACCTAATACACTTTATAAAATCTTTCTGAGCCTTTCGAGGCTGTATAGCTGCTGACAGTCGTAACTCACCTGCGAGTCAGATTCTTTTAAACAGCAATAAAAAATGTTCTGGTGAGAACGTTCTCAGTTTACAGTCCTTACATTTTTGTACAGAGCTGGAGGGAAACTGAAAGAGGGACTGACAGAAAGAGAAGTGAACAGAATGAAAGTGGGCCAAATAAAGAGAGGATGGAGGATCACTATTAGACCCCACTGACCTTCACTCAGTCTTAAATCACACAACAGTCAGCAGAGACAGCTCCACTTTATGTGTACCTCTGTGTGTGTGTGTGTGTGTTTATATTGTTGACTTACGCATACGAGTGTGACTCCTCATATGGGCGTGCACGCTCCTCTGCGTGCGTCTTCGATGTTATTTGCATGCAGATGTTTAGTTGTGCGTCAACATGTGGAAATGAGTGTGTATTTTCCCGTGCATGCGTGCCTGCAAACACAGTGTGTATCTTAATTGGACTCCATTCAAGTGTTTAATTACTCATTAGAGATGCTGCAGAGCAATCTATACACCCGCTACACCCCCCTCCCTGCTCGCTCCCTCTGCCCTGTGCGACTTCCAACCCACAGAGGCTCAAACGCTTTGACCCAAACTACACGGATTAGTTCACCTTGTCAATCTGGATCAACCCATCCATATTAGATGGAGATCCTTAAGCCGACGGGTGATGCCAAAGCAAGACGGACAGTTAATAAGTCAGTCACTTTGACACTGTGCCAGTTTGTTCATGTGTGGGATCAGTAGTTTTTTCCCACATGCTCATGCAGGTGGTCAGTTAATGAGCCGGTCAGTCAGCGGGCTAGCAAACCAGACGGTCTTTTAGCAGTCCAAGGCCAGCATTGTTTCTGTTACGGTTTATTCATCCATCAACATGGTAACCACAGGGTTAAAAGGCTCTATATGTACTGGAACTTTTTTACATTTTATTGGTACCAGTTTACTATAACACTACCATTATAATTAAAAGTTAATAATACAGGTATTAAGTAGAAGCCTGCTTTAATGTATGAACATTATTTATTTCTGCTTAAAAACATATAAATGCTTTAAAAGGTGTTTGCAAACTAACTGGGGTGAAATGAGATCTGTATTCTTTCATTCTGGTTTCAGTGCTGGACCATCAACTTTTTTTTTGGGGGGGGGGGGGGGGTCCAGGACCAGTATTGCAAATGTCCAGTCATTTTGTATTCATGCCATATCACTACAACTAACCCTCCCTCTCAAAACAGTTAGCGTAGCGAGTTTTGGGTTAAAAATTCCAAAAAACGGGAACAGAGCAAAATGCAGCATATGCAATGAGATTTGTGCCACGAAAAACAGGAATTCCAGCAATTAGTTGAAGTCACACATTGCATATGGAATTAACTTGCTGCTGCAGCACCGTGTTCAGCCCGACTCCGAGCTTCCAGCCTCTGCTGTATCCGGAGGTGTGTGAGGGAACAGACAGTGACATAACAGAAAGTTCCTGAGGTGAGCAATAAATACCGGTATGATAGTAAATGCATAAATATGCCAAAAAAACGATGGTTTATACTTTTTAATTTTATTTAAAAAAAAGTTTAATACTTATTATTACGGCTGCATGGTGGCTCAGTTGGTTTGCACAGTTGCCTCGCAGCAAGGAGGTCGTGGGTTCACGTCCCGGCTCTGCTGCCTCTCTGCGTGGAGTTTGCGCGTTCTCCCCATTCATGCGTGGGTTTCCTCCGGGTACTCCGGTTTCCTCCCACGGACCAAAGACATGACTGTCAGGCTAATTGGGCTGGTAAATTGTCCTTAACTGTGAGTGGGTGTGTGGTTGGTTGTTTGTCTCGTTCGTCTCTGTGTGGCCCTGTGATGGACTGGCGACCTGTCCAGGGTGTCCCCCTCCTCTCGCCCCTTGACCGCTGGAGATAGGCACCAGCTCCCCCCGCGACCCTCTGTGGAGGATGAAGCCATTTCAGAAGATGGATGGATGGATGGACTTATTATTACTTGTTATTTTATGTCAGAATTATACATAAAGGTACCGAAAAAAGTACCGGTATCAAAATCAAGGTATCGTTAAAGTCGTAGTATGGAAAATGTTTACCGGTACCCAGCCCTAGTTGGCTGTATCTGTACTGTTCTGCAACAATCCCCAAACTACAACAGTGGCCATCAAATGATCAGTAAAATATTGGTGCTGATATTCTCAGCATGAATATAAGTTATGAAGACCTCACCATAAATAAGTCAGTGTAATAACTTTCTCTTCCTTCCTTAAACAAAAGTCAACATTTCTGCTGGACCCAAACCTCGCTGAGAGTTTGGACTCCAGCCATCAGCTGCTTCACTCACGAGGTGCTTTGAGGCCACCTTGTCGATACCAATACGGCCTTAATGCTGTTTATATGGCTGACAGAGTCAAAGCCAGACCTGCATCCTGCGACCAATATAGGCATATCATGTCTGTCAGCCTGTCAGAGGCCCTGTCAGAGCTCTCATCTCATTCGCCTGACCAACTCGTCCTATGTGTCCATCCATCAGCAGATTTGTCACTCTGTCTCACTCCATCCATCTGATTTTTGAGCCTATTCTTTTTTTTTCTAGGTGTGTGTATTTTAGCCACCACATCACAAGGTGACAATCTTCCTTCCAGGGCAGCAAAAACTAAATGAAGTCTGTTTGTGTGTGTGTACGTATGAGCTTGTCGCGAAGTGGCATGGGTGGCACTCAATCCGTAGGAGGCCCGTGTTCCCCCGCCACGGAGAAATACATAATAACCTCTCAGATGTGCTGAATGTCACCACGGTGATCTGTGAGTGACATTATTCATATTGACAGAAGTGGAACTTGTCAAAACGGCACAAGTTGAGTTCAGTGTTGGCTCTGGCTTTCTGACAGTTTCTTGTTTATGCCCGCTGGAGTACACGTACGTTATGATATGCATTCGTGTTGTGCGCTGTTATTTCTTGTTGTTTGCATGTGTTTACTCAATGAGAATCAAGAGCTGATTTACATAATTAAACATGTGCATCTGTGCTTACAAATCCCAATATTTCCCAGTGTGGTAATTTGGTTTTTCAGTACAGTACAATGCATCTGGCAGTGGATTCTCCAACAAATTTGTCTGTGTGCTTGTACTCCATTGTGCCATTTTCCTGTACGTTTATGGATGGATATGTATGTCAGAGTGTTTGTGTAAAGAGAGGTAATTCCCCCCCCCCCTCATATGAGAGCATCAGCAGCACTGCGGCAGGGGGCAGAGGCAGAGACAACACTATCAGAAGGGAACACTTCACGCTGAGAGAGAAGTCTGCAAGAAGAAGATGCCTCTGTGTGTGTGCAGGCATATATGTGTGTGGATCAGTCATTTTAAACATTCAAAACGAGCAAACAGAAAGAAGAAGGAGGCCTGGCAGGGGGGGGGCAATGAAAATACATTAATGCTGAAGAAAGTTAAGACAGAGGGAGAGAAAGAAAAGCAAGACAGAGGGGGTGATGAGAATTGTAAAGACCAAAAGAGTCTAAAGATGCTGCGCTGCTCCTGGAGGGAAAGTGATGGAAGAAGGAAAAAAAGAAAAAAGAGGGGATGGAAAGCAAGTAAATGAAGCTGACATGATTAGAGATGAAGACTGAGGGAATGAAAGCAGAGGAAAAAAGAAGCTGAAGAAAGAGAGAGACGAAAGCAGATGAAGATGGAGGGATCGAAACGGAGAGTAATGTGGAGCTAATTTGCGGGAGTGACTGAAGCTGTGGCGCAGCAGACAGCACCGTAACTGGGCCTACTTACACACAACCTGAAGCAGCTCGCAGTTTCTTGCTGCCAAAAGGCCAAATGAGGGGAGACTGTGCATGTTTCATGTGCTGAATGAGTTTCCAGACTCTGTGTTGGGATGTGGTAGAGAATAAACCAGATGTTCAGTACTGACAGGAAGAGAATGATGATAAACTCTGGAATGCAGAAGGAAACGTCTCGTTCAAGGTTGTACTTTCAACTGGAGGTGGGAAGATGGAGCAGATGTTTAAAGATTTAAACGTTGATTCACATTTCATTCAGCCAACTGTTTTCTTGACTTCTTCTCCTTCAAAAAACTTGGGAAAGTACGAATTAGGTAGCAGATTTTTCTTTTCATATAGTATTTGTTTCAGTTCCTCCTAAGACCTTTACTTTGTCTCTCATTTTTCCATGTGAGAGACCAAGAGTTTGTTTTTGCTTCTACGTCTGTCAGCATTTTTGCCAATTTTCCTTTAAACTGACAGATGCTGTGAGTTTTTTCATGATTTTTAAAAGGGAGGAAAGGAAGAAACGTACAACAAAAACCAAAGAACAGAATTTAGTAGTCAAATATGAAACAGTTGTTCAAAATACACCAACAAATGTAGTATATCATTTCAGCACCACGGACAGCACCTCTGTTCATTCTGGTCTAAAGTTTTAGAAGTTTCATCCTAAAGTTAGAAACAACCAAAACAATTATGAACTTATGAGAAATCCAGTGAAGTGATGTGTCTTTTCTTGCCCAGTATGTTAAATTACTGAGGATTTTTAAATGATATATTGTTGATGTACAATAGGGAATCCTAAATGTTTCTAACAGGCACCAAGGAGCAGCAGGCCTAAATTTGTAGAAACAGCCTGATGATAAAGTCACTCTGTGCCATGGATTTAATCACACATTGTTAATAACTTAGCATTTTTCCAAATATCTTCCCACATAACATCTGGAATCCTCAAACCCACCTCTCTTTCTCTAGTCTGTGTCCATTTGGCAGCGAGGGGGGGGGGAGGGGTTGTCACCATCCTTTTTTGCTGCTAAAATAAAAAAAATGTAAGAAAAGAAGTCAAGTTATTTAATAAGCACATTCTAGGACAAAAATGGAAAACCCTTTAAAACTGGTAATGCTGTCGGACCAGATTGTGGTAGAGATAATAACGCCTCTGTTAGCCACGTGCTAATTAGCATGTCTGTCAATATTTATCCATCTTAATGGTCCAGGTAGTCCTACCACTTTGCCCTTCGCCTACATCGCAAAAACATGTGGGACAGGCCTAGCCTTTGGCGTGAATGTGCACAATAGGGTAGGGCTAATTGTTGGGGACAAGAGGAAAACTGGGATTCACCATCTGCCTGTGATCGGTGCCTGAGGTGTGTCCTTGCAAAGGATACATCCAATCCCACCGCTTCTATAACTACACTCCACTTTGCTCTGGTGGCTAGAACTTATACAGGATGCCTTCAAGGAAGCCATGCTTTGCTTTTTTTTTTTTTAGGGGGGGGGGGGTTTCCTTCCATGTCAGTATTTTTGACTAATCAGAGTAGAGCAGGCCTTTTGGGATAAAGACAGGAACTGAAGGTGTCTCTGACAAGGTGACAAGAGATGCTGCAGTAAGAGAAGATGAATGTGTGTTTTTTTATTATAAAGCATGCATATTTGTTGCAGCTGACCTAATAAGTTCAACAACAAGCTGATAAATGAGTGACTTTTTAATAATGTATGATCAAAATAGCCAGTAATGGTGCAATTATTCTCTCCTTGGATCTTTGAGTTACAAGGGGAATTGAGTTTCTTTCAGAAAACCAAGAAGCGACATCAGTTTGCTCTTTAATTCCCGGTTCGAGTTTCAGCCACAGGAAAACAAAACATCCTACAGTGGAAACCAATATGTCCCCTGCAAAATTATACCTGTTTATACATTCAGTCCCTCTGATAATCACTGTAATCATGGCTTGTCCATCAGGATCAGGGGAGATCGAGTTATGTTGCGACGGTGACTGATGACTGTATTTGGAGGTACTTGAGTGTGTCATTTTTCACCCATTTAGGATTTTAAGTATTACTTTAGCTGATTCTATGCTTTTTATATTCATGTGTACACTGAGCTTTGCTCTTGACCATCTAATAAAGAGCATAGCAGTAAGAAAATGTTTGTTTTCTACTGACATCTCTTCATTAATTGGAAACATTTAGACTGACTGACATCTCAAACCCAAATCTTTTTTATTTTTCCTTCTCAGGCCAAAGCGTGAAGGCCGCATTAGCGTGAGTGACAGGGAGAGATCAAGTGAAGCTGCAGAAAACGAGAAAGTTATGGATGCAGAAAGTGGGGTGGGTGACATAGTGAGAGAGGGAGGAAAGGAGGAGAGGAAGAGATTGAAAATTCCTTTGATGTGTTGGCTGATTCAGCCTGCTGTTTAGAACGCAGGAAGGTATAGTAAACATCCAAGGCTCCTCCAACCACAGGCTTTGATCACAGCCACGCTGAGAGATGATGTTGATGACTGAATACTAAAGAGCGACCGCTGCACGCAGATCAGCACACAGATACTACTGTACATAGAGGAACATGCAGCTACAGTACACAAAAACATGTTTGCACTCTGTCATTGGAACTTTCTAATCTTTCATTTTCCCGACAAGAACAAATAAAACACAAACTCTTTTCCATTGATCGTGACCCATAGCTCTAAATAAGTCTGTTACAATCAATTGAGAGCCGTTTGTCGAAATTCTGCAGCTGCATTTGGCAAACCTTACTCGGCAATTCAATCGCACCGAACAAGTGAGGAGAATCTGCAAGACATCCGAGGATTAGGGAACGAGCGAACCATCGTATCATGTTGCACAGGTTCACACACTAACAATATAAAGAGGAAATAGCTTGAAGGGGTGGAACTAAACTCAGAAAAACGAAAAATGTACTGAACAACGTGAACATCAACAGTAATCAGTTTCACTGACATGTTAGTGCTTTTTTATTTATATATATAGATCTATATAAGGGTAATACTATTTATTAAGCTTAAATTATGTCTGTCTACTTTTAATCAAGAATTACTTTTATTGTATATTTTAAAATCTGTGACTGGAACTTATATTAAAACATTTTTTTAAATGTAACCAGGGTTTATAGCAGCTATAATATTAAGGGCATGCTGTGTAACTTTTCTATGGTTTTAAATCTTTTCCTTGAGCCAGTCTGTGCTAATATGACCATTTACAGAGGTAAAGAAATTCAGAAAACATCCAGAAGGATGTAGGTCCAGAATACCACATTTGCAACTTCTGAGTCTCCGGTCCGGTGCCCTGAAGTTTCACAAAGTCACGTATCTCACGAGGGTTAGGCTAACTCATTGTGGCTAGCTGTTATGCTAGCACCAGAGTGCTCATGATTCCTGATTTTTTAATCTCTCCCTGCTTGAACACAGCTGATTTCTTTGAATGAGTGATGAACCGCTCCAGTAGAAAGCAATGAAGGCTGAGGAGACATTTCAACAGTTAGATTTAGGTGTTTCTGAGCAAAGACAATAACGTTTTTATGACAGTGATTTAAAACGTACACAAGGGGGAGTTAAAAACAAGCCTGCTAAGTATGCCTTTAAAAGTGTGCCTATAATTTCTTGTTCCAGTAATAAAAGTTTACAAATGAGTTAAAAGTTGATAAAACATTTGCATTGTGCCTTTTTTGGAGTGTTTTTCAGAGTAGACATTTATATTACTGTGTAACAACATGAAAAAGGTTCTAACTTCATCCTGACAATAATTGATGCCTTCTTTTGTAGAAGTTGCTGTTTTTTTCCACCTTTGAATTCTGAGTAGAAACACTGAATAAATAAACAAAATGCTTCAAATGTTCTAACATTAAACTAAACATATTATATATATACAGTATATGTTGAATATTTAATCAGAAAACTTTTGATTAATAAGTTGAATATGGACATTTTGCAGTTCAAATTTATTTCAATGATCCTGTGTTTATATAATGAGAGTGAGTGTTCTTAATGTAATAAGGTGGAGTGGTTTGACCTAAAAATGTCAGCTAAGAAACTGAGAGCCTAAGATGAACAAAAAACGTTCATAAAAATATATTTTTAAGGAGATTAAACAGAGAACGTGGAGATAGAGAGGATGTAACAGGATAGTCTGACAGTGAGTCTGAGAAATCAGTGAGTATATTAGCAGGAAGGGGCGAAAATGAGAAGCAGCTGGCTGATTACCAGATGCAGAGCATTGTGGGTAATGAATAAAAGGTGGAAGCTGAGGGAGACAATGGTTTCCAAAAGAATATATCTAAAAATGAACTACAGAATTTGAAGGGATATTATGCAGTTTTGCTTGTTTTGCAAGTCCGTTCACCTTAAGACAAAAACAGGAGTCTTTTTTACACAATGCAGGTGGATGGACCTTTATTGGATCACTGATAAATGAAGTACAGGTAGCAAAAATCAAGTTAGACCCCAGGAGAATGGAACTAGCTTGAAGGATGTGTTAAATATAGATTAAATGTGGACTGCAAAACTTCCAACTCCCCAAGCTGCCACTTTCTGTGAGATTTTTCTCCAGGCGCAGGAGAAAGGGTTTTTTTTGTGTGGGTTTTTTTTTTTTTTTTTTTTTTTTTGGTGGGCCAAAAAACTCCCAGTGCTTTGCCAGAAAATCCTTAGAGTTGAACAGGTAATGAGCAGGTCCTGTTTCTGACATTTTTTGGGCAGAAATGTTGAAATGCTGAAAGAGAAAAGGTTTTACTCCTCATTAAATGGTTTTGAATGTCACAGTTTTTTTTGGAGTTATGTGGTTTGGATTCAGTATATAGTTCTGTAATTATTAGTTTTACAGATTTTGTTGGAGTTTTGTTTAGAATGATTCAGATTCTTGATTAAATGAGTGGTTACACTTTTGTTTCTTGTTCACTCCGTCTCATTGCAGGACCTATAGGTCATTTCTGAAGCTGGATTTCTCTGCATTTGATTCTGTGGTCAGTTAGTTTCTTCTTCTTGCAACAATAAAATCTTTGAAATGTTACGATTTGTTACTTAGAATTAATCTCAAATGTGTTTTCTAATTTATTCCTGAAGATAATTGTCTCCCTAATAACCAGACATACTTTTGAGAAAGCTGTTAAACGTTCAAATTGACCTTTATAAAACACTTCTGACTAACTGAGAACCTTTTAAAACAAAAATAAAATCAATTTGGATGTCAGTTTGGTGATGTTAGGGTTTTATCATTTTTAGCCTTCAATGTGCCTGACATTAAAAACAATCTCAAATGAAAATAGACCCACCTCCACCTCCACCACACACACACACACACACACACACACACACACACACACACACACACACACACAAGTCTACAAAGATCGAGTGAGTGCATTCCCGTGTCTTTTTGGTCGGTGCACTGTGTGTGTTTAATTCCAAACGACACCAAGCCTGAGAAGATAGGATGTGAGGACACACACACACACACACACACACACACACACACACACACACACACACACACCTCCACATACATTTTCCTCTCACTTTGCAGTATTAGGGATGTAGACGGTGTCACAGGAGCAGGTCAGGGCGTTAGCAGCTTAATACGAGCTAATGTATTGTGGTACATTAGCTCTTTTTTTTATTGAGTCTCCTCACACACTTACACACACTTCGCTGTAACTCCTAATGCAAAATGGAAGTCACCCCTCAGTGTATTAGTTCACAAACCAAAGGAAAAGAAACCCAGCTGTAAAAATAAAAGTAAAAGACATTAAAACTCCTTTTACATCTGGCCTCCACCTCACTGTCTCCCTCTCTTTTGTTCTTTAGCTTTTATCCTCATTCGACTCCATTTCTCCTTTCTTTTGTCTTTCTCCCTCTGTTCTTTCCTTTCAGTGCTTTTATTCTCATTCCGTGCATCACACCCACTGTTTCTCTCACTGCCTTTTTCCCTTTTAGTAGTTAATCAGAGCTGATTGGGAGCAGAGAGAGCCGAGAGGAGCTCCCCGGTGGATCAATGCCTCTAAATGATCTGTTCAAGGATCCCTTTAGAAGCTGCAAACCGTGCTCTGATAGGGCACCGAAGCATGAATGCGCTCATTTCACATCTAACTCGCTTCCTGATTTGTCCTCCGGGAGAGAGACAGGGGCCGCCATTATTGGGATAATTTGTCCCAAAGCTAAATATCCCACCAACCAAGAGTGCTTAGGCTAAAACGTCTTCATTCCAGGCAATCAATTACTGCCAAGGTGAGGAGGAAAATGATGAATTTGTTTAAAATACTTCGTCTTGCACCTGAGACGGCGAAATTGCTCGGAAAAAACAAAACCTGGGCTTTATTTATACTCATTTGATTGAAGACGTTTTTCCTGCGTCTCAAATTTGTCGAGCTCCGAGAAACAAGATTTGATAATGTGCCGCAGCTGAATTTCAAATCTGTTCGCTGCGGTGCGTTTGAAATTAAATTGATCTTGTAGCCACGGAGAGCGGTGATGATAATGACAAACACCAGAAGAAGTGGCTGCTACAGACGTGCAGATGTCCACCAGGACGTTCAGTGATTAATTTAGAAAGTTGGACTGAAGAATGTCTCAAAGTCAGGCTTTAGATTTGATTAAATGTGAGGTAAAAAGGAAAACACCAGGATTATCAAGTCATTTATTTTGGGACAAAGAATTCTAATAAATATTTGTGAATTTCTACACTTAAATGCTATGGATTAGGAAAGCTCCACTCGTAATGTTGATTTTAATATTTTTTTCTGGACAGAACATGCACATAATGTAAACTAAAGGTCCATCTGTTCATATTTATAGTTTTATTTGTGTTGTCTTGTTTAGTATTAATGTTGCTATAGTTACTCTTCAAACAAGCTAGGTATAGCTAGCTATTTTACACAAACACGTCCCAGAACTCTAACCCCTCACATTGACCCTTTACGTCACCTGATCACGTGGGTTCACCATATTGGTAACAGTGAATTATGGGAGTATTGAACAGAGAGAAAAAGAGGCGACTGAGGATGTTTTTTTGCCAGTTTAGCCAGTCTCCTATAGTTCAGGCCCAGTTCATGTGTGGGAAGGTTTAGCTCACCTAGGTGGCACTCATAGAGAGCGGTATTTACAAACGTTAAGTGTTAACTAGCTTACTAACGTTAGCTTACAATCTCCCTGCTGCTGTTCACCGATGTAAACAATTTGCAGACTTTGCTAGAAGAATTCACCCTGTTGGACTTATGACGTTATGTGATGAACAGCGTTCACTTTACACTGGAGCTGCATTTTTAAATATGTAAAAATATTCCAGATCCCTGCCAGTTTTAGTGGCTGGCAGAGTCAACAAGTTTGGATGCTACTCTCACACCGGTATCCCATAACGGCGAAGCTCATCATGCTAAATAAATAATGTCATTTTCACATTTGTAATCCTACATTGGAACAATAATCAATAACAATCTTGGAATGCACTACAGTGGACAGTAATGCACGTCCTCCATGGTGAAATAAAGGATTATAATATAGACACATCACATTTATCATTTCAGGTCCATCACAGTTCGCCCGTCTTCCTCCAGAAATATATGAACGTTAATCTTACCGGTAAAATGAGTTCGCTGCAACTCCGAAACACTCTGAGGGATGCTAATCCGTTACCGCTGCGGCTTATCTCCATTTTTGGTCTCCATCAAAGTTTTTAAAACTGACAAAGTGGAGTTTACACCCGTGTGTGTTGTGCAGCCGCAACCGCACAGCAAACTACTGTGAAATCAACTAAATAAAAGCGATACTTCAAACTGGCTTGTTTCGACTAGCTTGCCAGGAGTTTCAACGTGTGTAAACGGTCTTTATGCCATCCGAAATGACTAAGGGGACGGCCCAGTAAGCGGCGTGTCGTCACGCGCAAAGGGTCAATAATCTCTATGCCGCACCTCCCCCGGACATGGGACCGCGCACATTGCCACATTAACAAGATATTGCAAAACACCAGTCGTTGAAATGCTATGCTAATGTTCACCCTGGTTTCTCCTCTTTCTATGTTCAATCTATTTTTGTTTTCTGCTTTCTGAAAAGGTGTTTTTCTGTTTAGGACTCTGGTATTTTTTTCCTAAATTGAAGCGGTAACAGGCCGTTTATCACCTTCTCTCACATCCGGGATGTTCTGCTGCAAAATGCTCCAGCACGCATTAATGGAGGATCCAAGCAGCGAGGAAGTGCAGCGTTTTGGTGAGACAGACAACTGGATTGTCCAATAGTTGCTTTTGGTTCGAAGCATGTGATCGGCTGAGGTTTTTAGAGAACTGCGGGACAACCACTTTCGTTTTTTTTTTTTAATCGCCACAATATATTTATAGCTATACTATGTTAGAACATTAAGAGGCATAAAAAATATTTTGGGATGACTGCATGCTAACACTGGGCTTCATCAGAAACAGTGTGATCTGTTCTTATCTGAGGTAAACAGGATTGTACAGAGGTGCTGCAGAAACAACCCCTTACTCAACGCTTCAAAAACAATGAAAACAGCCGTAAACCTCAGAAAGAGGACAAACATCAAAGCCCCGTTTCATTTCTCAGGCCAACCTTTATACCTGACGGACTCCTTCAAATTCCTCGGCGCATACATCAATAACTCTCTGAAATGGAGTATCAACACCAGCCGCATCATCAAAAAAGAGCCCAACAAAAGGCCGTACTTCCTCAAGTATCTGTAAAGGTGTCATGTCACAAAGCGCCTGCTGGTCCACCTTTACAATAAAAGAACCTTATAACATCATCTGTCTCTGGTGAGGAGCTCTGACAGCTGCAGTAAATTGTCACTGAAGCCTTCACCATTAGCTACTCTAGGTTAACGCACTGTAAAGAACTTTTAATCAATCACACACACAACACCTCACCTTTATATGGTGTTAATAACAACAGGACATCTGTTAACCTAGGGTGACCGTGTTTTTAAAAAAGTGGACCCTTGGCTCAGTCTTGAAACACTTTGATACTGTTTGATTAAAGAAGACTTACACCTATTTAAAGTATCTAGTCTCTGTGTGTTAATAATTAGCAACCTTCAGGTAGGCTTTCAGAAGTGAACAAGTCCAAAATTTACCAATAACCCAACCGGAGTGGGATTCAAACCTACAATCCTCCAGTTGTGAGACCAACATCTTAACCCACTGAGCTACTGTCTCCTGACAACAAGCGCGGGAAAATCTTTTGAAGTAGTTTCTGAAATCATACTGCACATGAAACACCATTCTGTCTGTGAGAGGCATGACATCACATGCAAGACAGGCTGCTTTATTCACACCAGTTAATTTAAGTCCATGCCTATTTTCCCCCGGACACCCCGGACAGAACGTGGTCACCCTAGTTAGCCTTAACTATCACAAGGGCCAATATAAGAAAACAGACCAATAAAGAAGTTTGGAGTTTCTGTTCCAAGTCTGAAATGTCATCTGGAACGCCCCTTACTCAGAGTGTTAACTCTGTCCCAGGGGTACTCAACACACAGGCTGTAATTTGTTCACACAGCCATCGTGAGTCACCATGATCAGCTCTATACAGATACTAATTATTTACAGATACATTTTTTTATTATATAGTGAAAAAGTTCAAGCTTTTTTGTCACTCATTTCAGAAAGTGAAACACATTAAATAAATTCATTACACACAGTGACATTTTTCAAAGCTTTATTTCTTGATGGCTTATAAATCATAAAAACCTGAAACCCAGTGTCTCAGAAGGTTAGAGTACTACATAAAATTACATTTAAAATGATATTTTAAACAGAAATGTCAGGCTTCTGGACAGTCTGTTTTGATGCACTCAATGCCTGGATGGGCTTCCTTTTACATGAATTACTAATGGAAGTCCCTTTGCTCCTGAAACCTGGTTCCAGATAAGCAGCAGAAGATGGATGGTTGTCTTCTTTGTTCTCAGACATCCAAGTCATGACTGTCTTTGTAGGTTCAGAAAAAGGAGACTGACTTTTCTGTTTTTAAGAAGATGTTTTGCTTCTCCTCCAAGGAGTTCCATCAGTTTAAGATAAACAGCCCACTAGCTACACTTCACTCCCCCAGTCCTCCTCCAGAGGGTCATTAGGGTCTTTGTAGTCCTGGTCCACCTGAGAGATGTTTTGGTCATATTCCTGAAGGTGTGAATTACTGTGAAAGTGTCTGGGGATTATATTCATGGATGCATTGGAGGTGTTGGAAAGATGAAACCTGAGACCTCCTCTTTAGTTTAATGTTGGTTTTTACTTGTTTGACAAAACCATTTTTTTCTCTTCTATCAAACTCAATTCCTGTCCTCAAATCTGTGTCCCTCATTCTAAAAGGACTGCAAAACATTGAGCTGAAGTGTTGCTTCTGTTGTCCCATAATTTAGTGTAGTGGTTGTTTGGTTTCTCCTCTGTACAGGTAATGAAATATGAATAAACCTAGTGTTTTTTGACATGTGACTGAAAACCCCACATAAAAAACCAGATTAGGTCTATTCTGCTGATTCAGGACATTCAGTCTTTCCCTTTGCTCTCATTTGTATCAGTCTGTCTGACTCTATCTTTGCACCTTGCCACTTTATGCCAGTGGGTTCAGTTTTTTTTGTGTTATTTTTTTGAGTAAATTCATTACATAAACATCAATGTGGCACAAGTTGCAGCTCAAAATAGTCACAACCTGCTTCCTAATTGAATAATATTTCTAACAACTCCATTCAGCTCTTTTAAAGTACCTTACACATTTTAAGATAAAAACAAATATGTCGTCTTTTCCTTCGTTTAATTGTATGTCTAAATAAAAATGAGGGTGTCCGTTAAGACAGGGGGGTTCAGATGTCTTTAGAGAGGCAGCCTTGCTAGTTGTTGGATGTGGTGTATTCATGGAATATGTTCACAATAACAAAGGAATTGAATATCCACAACCTTATCCTTTAGGAGCGACTGTTTCACTCCGGTGACTTCAAGACTATAAACAAAAGTTCAGCTCCCATATGAACAACACTGGCACCGAGACATTAACATAAATAAAGCCTATCTTTTATGTGGAAAAAATGCAGCCATGCGTTTTTAATGTTGTATAGCAGCGGCTGCTGAAGAAAGACGAGTGGAGATGTCACTGAGTTCAAGCACCGTCTTATGGATTCCTCCACCTGCTTTATACTTCACAGGGTCTTTGACGGTGTACTGGGTGGAAGAATAAACCATAAAACACAGCAAACAGACACTGTTGACACTGCTCAATGTGTATATCATGTATGCATAATTTTTTATTTCTTTTTACATCTTAATGACAACCCAAGTGAGCTACACGTGGACTAAGCTAAGTGCTTACGGGGTTTGGATAATCACTTCTCTTGAGTACCGTCCCACTAGGCTCATTGAAGCACTCTGCCGAAAAAAAGCATTTTACCGTTACCCTTGACTCATAGCTCGCTGAGCATTATTAAAATAAAGTTATTTATGCATCTTTTTGTTGTAACCAGAGGGATTTCTATGAATTTTCTTGTCTTTTTGCCAAAAATAGGTGTGAATATGTGTGCCTTCTAGGATGCTTCTGCTGCAATGACTCAGATGGTTTAAACACAGAGATCAACTGTTTGAAACATCTTGGAAAACTAAGACCATTTAAATGGTGATGAACTGAAACGCTTTAGTTTAAAAGCTGGTTTTAATACCCAGGGACTGGAACACAAAGCCCTCAGTTTGTCACCCAACCCAGACAGAAAATGCTGGATTGCTCACTCTGAGTTGGGAATGAGTTTCTGACTCAGCTGATATGGCCCAGACCTTCCTTTACAGAGTAGCTGGACTCACCCTAAAGGACAGGATCACTGCCCCTCTGCATCAGAAGGAGCCAGTCAAGGTTGTTTAAGTATCTGGTAAAAACATCTTCAAGAGACGCCTTCCAAAGGTTGTGTTTCAGACATGTCCCTCCAGGAGGAAACCTCTCAACCAAGCCAGGATTTGCTGGAGAGATTATATTGTGAAGTTAGCCTAAGAATGCTTACTGGGTGAGCTAGAGGCAGTGGCTGGAGACACGGAGGTCTGTGGATCTCTGCTTTAACTGTTGCCTCTATGACTCAGTTCAGGGTTTAGTTGCTGCAATTCCCCCAAAAATTCAAAACGGGAAATATTTTCACTTTTGACTAGCTCTAGAAAACACCAGTTCTGCTCGTCCAAGCTGTGTTTATACATTTTGTTTTTGTTTTGATTGTTCACATCATAGATTGTAATTTGTCACGATGTGGTTCATCCAAATTCCCCCTCATTAAGCAGAACTAAAGACATAAAGTGGTTTTATTGCACTTCACCCCACGTGTGCGCAGATTGATTTGATTGACATCAAACTCAACCAATATGATTAGAGCCTTCACTGCTTTCTGCAGTTATTGTACCAAATGTAGCATCTTCCATGTAGCACTGAATTTTGAGCACCAATCAAAATGCTGGACATTATCTAAACTTGCAACAACATTTTAAAAAATACCAGTCACCCCACAGGGCCCTTTACAAATAAAGTGTTTAAGTTTGATCTTAGCTCAGTTCAAAGGAGACGAGTTATTTTTCATCTTATTCCATCTGAGTAAAGCTTTATTCATGTTTTATGGTCTGAATTTAGCTTGAAGTTCCATCGAGGTTTACTTTGACTGTGTGATTTTGCAGAAATCCAATAAATAAAAGTAAACATTCATGTTATTTGGAAGTATAGTTTATTTTCTGAGATCATGTCTCACACAATCACATTTTATTCCAGCACACCACAAACTCCTGCCTACCAATTCCATGCATACACTCCTAAGACTGTTTCTGAGTGTTTTTATTCATGAAGGTTTCTTCTTTCTATCCTGCAGGTTCTGGCATGGCGAGTACAGGGTGGCAGTGAACATCAACGACTATCTGGACATCTACTGTCCGTACTACGAGGGTCCTCCTTCCCACGGGCGTATGGAGCGCTACATCCTCTTCATGGTCAACCATGAAGGCTACACTTCCTGCCAGCACAGGATGCGCGGCTTCAAACGCTGGGAGTGTAACCGTCCCAGCGGTCCTGACGGGCCCCTCCGCTTCTCGGAGAAGTTCCAGCTCTTCACCCCTTTCTCCCTGGGCTTCGAGTTCAGGCCTGGACACGAGTACTACTACATCTGTAGGTCATCAGCTAAGTAAAGCGTGTGTGAAATGAAATCTCTTGTGCAAGCAAAAAGCTGCTTGCTATTCAAGCGTGTGTCTGTTTGGCTTGTATCCATGGGCCAATATGCATTTGTAAACAATATGTAAATATACAATCACCAGGAGTTGATCAAGAGAGCTGTCAAGACAGACCACCATGTTAGCTCGTACAACCACAGGCACGGGCGAAAACACTTTCCCCCTCCCCTCCCTCCCTTCCATACCTCTCACTCGCTTTAATTCTTGATGTATCTCTCAGCGTCTGTCGAGATCATAAGTGGTGTGCTCAGCAAAGTGGTAAAAATGTCACCAGGGGTACTTTGTAATCATTTTTATATTAGCTGTATTGATGTTTCTCCTCACTTCAACAAGTGATGTATTAGTGTCACAAATGAGCTTTGCACCCCTGAGAAGGTTTTTTTTTTCCTGAACGGAGTTAAAATGCTATCACTCCTCCATCGCTCACAGGGCAGACAGTAGCTTCAAATTACTTCTAAACACTGTTTTCAGACACACTCTGTGCCTGATGGGTGAGCTAGATTTTCAACATCCAGACACTTAAGTGCAAGATCAGTTGCTAATCACGAAAAAGCACGTTAAAATGACTTTGAATCACTTTGCTTTGATCTTCAACTTTCTTTTACATGAGAGAAAAGTGACACTTTCGTGTCTGAATCAGGGAATAAAATGGGGGGAGATCTGGAATTAATGCTATTTATTATAGCGATATAGTTAAACGGACGAATGGGTAATTTGGGCTTGAAGCAACCAGCAAATAGACTGATCCTAACTTCTCTATTTAGCAGACCTCTTTTTTAATTTTGTTTTTTCTAATTTTCCTAACTATTCAAACTTTTTCTTAATACTCTTTGTGTTGCTCTTTAAAAGTAAGTCCAACCCTTTTTGTTGTCATTTAGAATAAACCACCGCTATGCTACCATTGCTGTTAGTATTAAATGCGTCACAGGTCTTCGTTTCTCAATGCATTTCCTCCACCGTCAGCTGCAAACGGAACTTGACCTTTTCGGTGAGATGATGCATTTTTGCTGTGACTCATCACAGGATGAAGCTCCTGAGACGCTGGGTTCATTTTGGCTCAGGAGTCAGACGAGTTTCTCCGTGGAGGTTTTTCTACCCTTGATTCTCGTGTCTCAGTGGAAGGAGCTCTGAGGACAAGCAGGAACAGTTCAGAAGCAGGTTTTAATCCGTTAGTCCCTGCAGTTCTTTATTCAAACCTTAGGAACATTATTATGACCTGTCATCAAAGGGTGGATGATAATTAAGGATGTAAAAAAAATTATGCACTGATATATCACGATATTTTGTGTCACAATATTATATCGATATCCTTAAAGCACAATATCTATTTCTTATTAACAATTTACATGCATGTATTTCAACCTCTGATCACTTGTTGGCTGCAGTCATTAGTCCTCAGCAGTCTTCCACTTCCATGGAACACTGAGATCTCGTGATAGTACCAGTAAGTGGCAAATGTTGCTAACTTCACACAAAGCTGATGTGTTGCTTTCAAAACAAAGAAATGTACTAACAGGAGTAATGCAGTCTATAAAATGTGCAACGGCAGAGTCAAATACTCGGGCAACATGTGAGCACATGTGCCTAGACACCATGACGATGTAGCATTAAAGGCTCATTTTAGCATGAAGCAAATCTGCTCAGTGGACAACTGAAAAGGCTAACATTTCTGTTCAGCTGCGACAGTTTTCCAGCAATTAAATTCATAAATATTGCAATATATTGTATTGCTTGTAGTATCACGATATATCGCAATATATCATATTATTGACTCTGTATTGTGATGCATATCATATTGTCAGATTCTTGCCACTACACACCCCTAGTGATAATGTTTTTGCCTGTGTATGTGTGCGTTCACAAAATACCCCAAGAACACTGGGAAGGTTTTATTTAAGTTATCAGAAAATAATAATCTCATGTATATCTACAACTGATTTATTGTTGGAGTGAGCCCCATTTAAGATGGCTGCTACAGCAACTTAAAAAACTAAAAATCTATTTTACAAATAATGAGCTAAAATCTGGTGTCATTGTAGCGTAACCCTCAACAGATATGTCAAAAGATACACATCATATGAGAGCTTTGTTCAAAATGATGTCATTAACTGTTAGAATCAATTCTGTTTGTCAGCAATCTCAAGAACCACTGGATGGATTTTAATGAAACTCTTGGAAAGTCAGCCTAATTCAAGATGGCCACCACAGCTAACCTTAGCAAACATAAACATGGCTTGAACTTAGTCAATTTAAACAGACATTGACCTAAAACATGGTGTGATGTAGTTAGGAGCCCTTCTTGTCACTTACTGATCAAAAAAAGATATTTATTTACAACTTTGCCATTAGCTATTGGAGTCAACTGTCTGTTAGCAAAATACCTCACAAACTACTAGAATGATTTTAGTCAAATCTTTAGAAAGTAATCATTGCACTAACAACTGATTACCCTTTAGAGTCAATCCAATTCAATATGGCCGCCACAACTAATCAACCTGAACCAACACCAAGATGATTCTGATGCAGTCACATGTTACAGGTATTGATCTGAATCTGATAGGCTAATAGCTGAGAGTCACTCACATCACATACTCTGAGTGCTAACTGATAGTGTGATATCTTGTGGTGTTTTTGAGATTGTACCTAATGTTATTTTCAAGACCACAAGTCCATCATTATTCAACATACAGTATATGATCTTAGTTTCTTACTTGAGAGCTAGTGGAGAAAAGTCATTACTTCCAGGAATGCTGGGTTTTGTATTTAGTAAAGCAATCATTGAAAATGTAAAACTATCGATTTTGAAGCAACGTTCACCTAAAAATAGAACCGATATCTGATGGTGTCTTTGCCAGATTGTCAACACTTTTACAAAGTCACAGCAGGCGACAGTCAGCGAACTAAATAGGCGAAGACAACAGCTTCCACATGTCCTCGTGCACTTTTCTCAGCGCACACACACACACACACACACACACACACACACACACACTCACTCACTCACTCCCTCCTTTGTTTTTAGTCTCATGTAAGGATGCTTTGGGCCCCTCCAGAGTTGTATAGTTGCTGACTTTAGTATTGTGTTTCTGGAACCCCCTTGGGGTAGTGTGCATTCCACATGACGAGAGTTTGTGAGTGTGTATGAATGCATGTGTGTTTATGTGCTGGAAAAAGGGAGGAGGGGCTGTGTGTGTGTGTGTGTGTTGGAGGGGTCAGTTGTCAAGCAATTGTGAGTCTGTGAAAGGCCGTGTCCATCATCTTGACTGACAACCCCACACTCGCTTTAATTTATTTCTCTCTGCTTCTGAACTGCACAAACACACACTCACACACACTCGCGCATAGGTCGGTGTTGATGTGGAAATATACGGAGGATGACAACTTTAACCGCCCCGTCTGTCCGATGAGTTGCTGTTTCTGTTCTCCACACGTACTTGTGAAACATGTTGCTGGTGATTTGCAGCCGGGCCTGTACAATTGTGTGTGTGTGTGTGTGTGTGTGCACGTTGGTGTGTGTTTGCCATGTGGTTGACACGTTGACAGGTCCACTCCACCCCTTACTTCTCCCAGCTGCCATCTGATGAGGTTGAGCGATTTTCAATGGGTTTTCAGGAGACACCGGACTGTGGATGTGCTGGGAGGATAAAGCCTGAGAAAGTGGGAATTGTGTGAATAAAGGCAAACGAAGACGTACAAGAAGAGAAACAGCTCAATATAGGGCTTAAAGTTGTTTTACAGGAACCTAACACACCTTTTCGCCACACTTTAAGATAGTTCTGAAGGGGTGTAAGGGGAATAAAAAGCTACAGTAGGTGAAGGGCAGAAGAAAGGGTGGAGGGAAGAGATGTGGGTGAACAAGGAGGGAGGAGAGGGCAAAAGGAAAGGTCACATTTATTTCCTGTGCACTGTGGATCCTGATGATGGTCCATTCTGGGGTCACTCTGGGCTCTGGGTATGCAGACTTCTTCAAGGGAAGAGGCCAATAGGTCTCCTCGCACATTTCTCCACATTCTTGTGCACATTCACACGCATGTGTGTGAGTGTGTGCACATCAGCATGTGTGAGTGGTCAGAGACTTGGTCGCCATCTCTCCAAAGGTCTCCAGCTCTATTTCACATCAGAGCGAGGTGGGACTAAAAACCCAAATTCAATTTCATTTGCTGTACTTTGAAGTTTGAATCACAGGAACTTTTTCACATCTCCTCTCCCTCTTTTTTTTTTTCCTGTGGTATAAGGCATGAGCACCGCATCGGCTCAGCAGTTAACACTGTCACCTCACAGCGAGTGGAGACTGCATCTGTTGGGAATTTGCATGGATTTCCTTTCCAATTCCAAAGACATTCAAGTCCGGTCGATTCGAGAGGCAGTTATTTCCCTTTAGGTGTGAATGTGAGTGTGACTGAATCCCGCTGGGCCGGCTGATCCATTATAGACTTGTTTACATTGCTCTGTACCTTTATAGAATTTCACAAGCTCAGGAGCACAGGTTGGAAAACACTTCAAATGAGTTAATTTAACAAACGTAGTCGTTTGAAACATGAAATGCAACAAGTAAATAAAAAATGCTATGCCTACAACGACATGAATGTCGAGCACACCCAAATTTGACACTTTAGTCTTGATTTTTAGTATTGTGGGTTTTATATAATTATGTTTTCCCCATTGAGTTTTAGTCCCTGCAGGAACTACAAGTTGAAGATTTTAGGTTTTTTATTCAGTTATTTTTCTAACTTCTTCAAATAAGTACAGCAACATCTAATGTTTATTGGCAGTTGTGGTGATAAAAAAAAAAATAATAATAAAATAATTTTGCCACAAAATTCTGATTCTACTGTATCAGAATAAATAGTAGCTTATATAAATTAGACAAGCTTAGTAAATTTGTTGGGATGGAAGTCTATGCTGGTTATCATAAATAAATACATTTACTTTATCTACATTGTGACGTAATCATAATGAAGTCTGAAGAAAAATAAATGCTGTCCATGCTGAAGCGTGTTAAAGCAGCTTACAGCCACAATAAACATTTCAACATACAACAAATAAAACTAAATAATAGTCTAACACAAAACTTCAAAGTTTTAATGCATAAGGTTTATGGGAAATGTATTAAAATCAGAAGAAATGTTATAGCTGCTCCCTGTGGCTCATTAGGGACACCATGGTAACCAACACCTGAGAAACAAATGCTCAGACACGGAGGAGCACAGGGCTATTGTCTTCAAACAGTCCCAGTGCAAAAACTTTATTTTGTGCCTAAAAAATGATTGAACTGTAAGCCACAAAAAGACATGTACATGTATTTAAAAATGGTGAGTGTTAGAAGAATTTGTTTAAAAATTATGGAACATTTAGGCAGTTCAAAAGTTGGTGCATCACACTAAGAGCTGGTTCACACAAGATCACACTGCAATAAAAAAATCACGAATGTTGACCGCGACACGGAAAAGACAGCGCATCACACACAAACCGATTTCACCCACAAACATTCCCAAATCAGACGTGAAATCTCGCAGAACTTCTCACGATCAAACGGGGCTTTGGAGTAAACAAACATGACAGCTTTTACAGTATTTTTATTATAAACAACAATGCACTCATGATGGTTTTGTTATAACAAAGAATACAAACAGCTGTTTTGATGTGGGATTCCCCTCACTCTGTGCAGCTTGTGTCTGTCACCTTGCTCTCTGATTGGCTACATGTCACATTCCACAGGCTGCTCCTCAGGGGGGACATCACACACACTCTGGTCAAGAAAATCCAACATGTTGGAAATCCCCGACTTGTGACTGTCAGAAGGGGAGAATCAAGGCAAAAATCTGCCTAAAAATCCTCCAGTGTGAACCGGTTTTATGGTGCACACGTCACTGTAAAATGTCAGGAAATCCTAAAACCTAAACTGTGATTGAGCAGAACAGAAAAATATATTAAAATACCAGTTTAGACACCTAAAGTCAGACTTTTCATGACCCATTTAAAATGTGAATGAAGTTTCTTCTGTGAAGTTTGTCTACAGAGCAGCAAAGAGGGCAGGGTTATCCTTCCTGCTATTGTTGTGTATTTAGAAATTGTTTCCCTTTTTTTTTCTTTTTTGTAAACTTTGTTTACAGTGTAAACTTTACACCATACCAAAAGTCCCCAGATTGAGTCATGTGCTTTAGAAACAATGGTAGCAATAATGTGAAAACATAGTGAAATAAATCTCTTTTAAAATGGATTTCAAGTTCATGGAACTATTACAAATCATTTGGTGGTTGTTAAATTGCAGCTTCAATTGTGAAAAATTCGTGGTGAAGTTGAAAAAAGTAAAAAATGGTTGAAGGCCAGTCTAAATATAGCTAACTGAGTAGGAGAGGAGCTGTGGGGATTTTTAAGGTCGAGTTAAGTTAATATTTATTAGTTTTAGAAAGTTTTTCTTTTTTTTAAACATGAAAATCCATGACACAAACCGTGAGGGTTAAGTAAGTTGGCATGAAATGACCCAACAGGCAATTTGAATAATTGTAAGTCTGTTTGAGAAGAGGCACCACTAAATTAGAATACCAAGTAAAAAGATAAGGGCGTTTAGCTGGATTCTGCATCACCGCGTAAAGGATAAGAATGGATTTATTCTTTATTTTTTCTGATTGAAGGCAAAAGGCCAGCAGCAGTGAAGTTTCTGTATCCCATAACCTGAAAATCCTCAAGAATGTGTGCATTTATCTGGGAAATAAAATTATTTTAAACAGCTTCTCTTTTCCAGTGGATAGTGAGGGGGAGCGATGAGGTTTTCATCCTGTTCCATTAAAGCTTGGACCCTCTTTTCTAGGCTGCTGGAAGGAGCATGGCAGTTTGCCCAACCAGTCCACATGTTTTGTGGATTTGAAGAAGGCTTCCTGCACCTCATGAGGGGTGCTCAAAGTGTATGGGGAGAATGGCCTTTTGTCTGATCCTCATCCGCGTATAGTTGGCAGTATGTCTGGATTTTTTGATAGAATCAAAAAAATACATCAAAGCAAGTGAATAAAATATTATTAATGAATACAAATTTAAAAAGTCATTGCCAGAGGGAGAAAGGTTAAGTATCTGACAAGTAACATCTGATTACATTATATAAATTGTTTATTTCATTTGCATTAAGGTTTATTTATTTATCTGGTGCTTTTCTCCAAAGCGACTTACAAATAATCTAATAGGCATGTTGTGGTGTGTGGGAGGAAAACCACACGTGCACAGGGAGAACATGCAAACTTCATGCAAAAAGACTGCAGCCGGGAATCGAACCAGCAACTTTCTTGCTACTTGCAACTAGCACTAAAAAACTCCCTGAATGTACGAAATGAAGTCCAAGACTGATTGCTCATCTTTTGAATAAATGTTAGTTGGTCCAACCTGTTGAACTTCACATGTGTTTTCTCCAGGATATAGGTAGTGCTGGTTGCTTTGTCTGCAATGGGCCTGTATGTCCCCTGCATGGGCAAAAATTTGGCATGGATGGAGGTGACGTGTTCCCACCAATACCCAGCAATCACTGAATTGTCCCCACCAATAATACATGCAGCCCAGCAGACCGAGGTGCTGTGCGTGGACCTCTGTCCAGGGGAAGGAGGCATGTTTGGATAGACCAACATGAGCTCTTCACTCCAGGATGCACGCCTCGGTTTGTGCTCCTCAGACACGCCCCCTTCCTGTGGGGAAGGGGGCGTGTCTGACAGGGGTCAAGCTGCTCACGCAGATGGCACCTGCCCTTTGTCTGGATGTGGACTGGGCTGGACTGGCCATCGGGCATTTTCCCAGTGGGTCTATGGTAACTTTGGCCCGGTCCAGACTGAGACGGGCCGGTCACGCTGCCAGAGATCTGTGTTCTCAATTTAGACCCAAACCCAAATTCAGGTTGAATATTTAGGTTGATTGTTCGGGCTGCATTGGGTTCAGATAGAAGAGAGAGAGATGGGAAAATGTCCTGTCTTGGAGAAGCGCCCTGTCTGTGACAGTAGTGCGCAGTAGCACGCACGACAGGCAGTATGTGCATCAGCGTGCTCATAAAGAAGTGCTCTATATTACATTTTCATCAGTGTTTTTCATGGTTAAATGGTGACTAAAATAGTGCACCTTTATTTTCAGGCTGTGGTAAATGTGCTGACTCCTGTTCCAACTGGACAATCATCCGAAGCAGACTTTAAATTGTGACACCATTATTATATTTATTAGAAAATCATTTTATTAGTTTCACGTTTGTTTAAAGTGCCCATGACATCGGTTTTCATGTTTTCTGACTTTTCTATCATGTTACAACGTTGAGTTCTCACCTTAAACCTGCCAGAAAGAGCAAAAAACGGCGTCCATCTGTCTCCTAGTCCAGCCAGTGAGAAGTTCTTCTAGATTTCAGACCCAGGTTTCAAACAGTTTTTTTCACTCCAGCCCGCTATGAGGTCATAGTGATCCAGACTTGCTTATATGGTAAATTCTCCTCCCACATGCACGTTCACGACAACTGGAGCGAGGCAGTGCTGCCGCCATTGCCCATAGACCGTGTAGTGTTTAGTTTCAGTTTCGTTTCTCTTTCACGCGACGGCACTGCCCCCTGCTGCAGCAGAAGTGCCAGGCTGCCAAATAAGGAGAAACCCAGCAGAACCGGAAGGCGGCGCTTTCTTCTGATCTCTGAGTTGCTCGTTAGGAAATAATTACAGCGTATTTTGAGTTATAATGGTGCAACGCTGATCTAGAGGCATCAAAGATTACACCTGTTTAATATAAAGTGATTTAAATATGGAGTCACAGGCACTTTAAGTTCATAAAGTTTGGTTTCGTTTTTAATAAGTGCTGTGCTGTGTGTGGAATTGTTTTTCACCATTTATAGAAAACAACACTCAGGTTCGGGACCGGTCCAGTGTTTAATGTGATGATGTCAGACCGGTCCGGTTCAGGCTTCACGTCCTTCGGGTCATTTCAGGTTCGGGTTCAATTTTTGGTCCCGTTGAGAACTCTAATCTGAGCGGCTCATGTTAATCTGCACTTGCTGTGTAAGCGCACGCTCGAGTGTGACGCAGTTTCAGAAAATGGATGGAATGGATGGATGTTTGCTTTGTGAATGTGATGCTAAGAAGAAGCAGATAGGAGGAATAAAGATGCAACATGCGCAGTGAAATGTGAGTGAAGTTCCCTGTAAAAGTAAACTTTTCCTGCAGTAATAAACTCATGCTGTGCCACCCAAAGAAAAGACCTCTAGATCCATCTCTTTGTGTCAGATCTCTCTTTTTTTTTGTACAAAATAAATGTCCTTTTATTGGAGTTATTTAAATGCATATTATAAATAAAAAGAGCTCATTAGTGGGTGTCACCTCCTTTTTGGGGCTGACGACCCGTCCAGACCCGTGTTGTCGAACCGGTGACCTGATGATAAACCCTAATAACTCCCAGAAGAGGGAAAGCATTCGAATATCCTTTTCTTATTTATACTCAAGAATGCAATTACGAACACCAATCATTTCATCACTGAACGAATCTTCTCTTTCAATTTCTCTGTTTACAGCGTCTCCTCACCCAAACCATGTGGGGCGGGCATGTCTAAAGCTGAAGGTGTATGTCAGACCTCCAGGTAAGTCACGCTCTAACTACACACACTCACACACACCCACGCACAAAAACACACATCTACACACAAAGGTCCAGATTGCCTATCAAAGTAAAATTAGGGGCAATAAGAGGTCTGATAGAATGCCCCGGCAACACTCGCTGCTCTGATTCACAGACCAGCCAGGCTGACACTTTAACACAACACACACACACACACACACACACTGAAAACACACATTCTGACGCATTCACAAGCACGCAGGAATTCGCACGGGCGCAGACACACAGAGAGACAGACGTGGAGAAGCATGTACAAAGGCACAAAGTGGCATACGCACTTCACATCACATCACATCACATCACAGTGGGTGTGAGGGAGACCTTCTGTCCTTGTAAAAAGATAACACAGGAGGCTGAAAGTGCTCTCTAAAACCACGGCATGACGCTAGAAAAGTCTGATTTGGTGTATTTAACAAATTAAGATTTGATGCTTTATCACCCCAAATGTGTCAGGCTTTTATTTTCTTAAATATTGAAGCAAATAATGAGAAAAAATTGTTTCCCCTAAAAATCTTCAGCTTTTCAAAATGGCTTCCTGGTGCTCACAAGAGCCTGCCTTGTTTTAAATAACTCAAAGGAGATTGTCATAAGTGAGGATCTGATTCTAGCAGTTGTTTAAAAAAAAACTACCTGCATTCTGATTTGACCTCGTGAGTCTTCAGATTAAAGAATCAGACCTGGGTAGTAACCCATTTCCCCAGATAGTCACACGCTTTGAAGAGCTCCACAAAAGAATGTCAGCATTTTCTCCTGCAGCTTTCCGATCATTCCACATCCCACTACAGAGGGAGAAAATTCCCCCCTCCTCCATGATTACTAAAACAACATGCTTTCCTCTGTCTTTGCTCCTTATTAAATTTCCCGTTTTTTGTGCAGTTAAAGTAATCTGTCTGACATTGCAACTTTCATCTCATCTGTGAAATGCTGTCACTGTGTGAGTGAGCCGTGTGTGTGTGTGTGCGTGCGTGCGTGCGTGTGTGGGCGTGCGTGTGTGTGTCAGCTGCTCCAGATTCCAAGTCTCTGTGATTAAACTGTAATTAGGTTGGTTAAACCCCCTGCAGCGTTCTGTTGCTGTCGTCTTCTCCTTCTCCCCTCTTTTTCCTGCCGTGTACTCTTTGCCTTTCATTAGCCGTTGAAGGATAAGAGTTTTGTGGTTTGTCGCTCACTGTAATGTTTCCCCGCACACCGACACATCCACTTGTCTACCACTTGTCTTCTATAAAATCCATTCACTTGCTTCTCTTTTATTTTCTTAGATTGTCTTGTCTTTGCATCTGTCTGTGTCCTTCTCAGTTCAGATGTTTTGTCGTTTTTTTTTCTTTTCTCATCTCTGTTTCAGATGGTTCGGGATACGATTCTCCGGAGCCGTTCCTGACTGATGGAGGTCCGGATTCCAGAGTGGGGAGCCTGTCAGCGGCTCTGGCCTGCACGTTCCTGGGACTCGTCTTCTGGCTGTGACCCTTCTCCCTCTCTTCCTGGTGCTCCCATCCCAGGATGACGGGCTGGGCTGGCTGTCCCTCTAAGTCCACCACCCCTCAGGGAAGCCCTCTATCTCCGCCCCCTCCTTTTCCTTCCCACCTCCACTTCAATACGACCACCAACCACCCCTCCACTGCCAGCTCCTTTTTCTTGGCCCAGCCACGGACACCCTTCCCAGGCATGGCTGTGAGGGTTTTAGGGGGAGGTTGAGCTGTCTGGGAAGATGCCCTTCTTCTTTTAATATTTGACTTCTTGGTGAAACAGCACCTCTCAGCTGAAAACACAAGAGAAAAGTCTCAGCACTCATATCAGGGGGTCTTTTTTGATTTAACTATTGACTCTTGGCCACTGATGGGGTAGATGTAGCCATGGCTATGATTAAACTTGTCGTCCCAGAGCAGTCTCTATCATCCAATCACAGAGGGATGCATTAAGCGATAGGCCTGAATGCACAAAAATTGGATTTTGCTCACATTGCCATCCCTTCCTTAAAACCACGAATTGGAAGTGGCCACGCTTGCATTGTAATTGGAATTCTATACAACGTGGACCGTTTCCAGCTGCAATAAGGATAAGAGTGAACGCACTGAGATGAGGAGAAAAGAGAAGAGGAAAAAAAAGCAACAAGAGCACAAATTTAAATAACCAAATGGGAAATGTAATACTGTGTGTGTTGATATTTTGAGGCTCGATGCAGATTCACAGGAATTTGATATGAAAAAGATTGTTTTATTTTTTGGGGGGAAAAGCTCCGATTTCACAATGCGGTGACAAGTAAAACCATAGCCAGTTTCAGTGGAAGGGAGGGATCGGGTGGTGGCGGGGTTCTGGGTGGGTTTAGTGAGATGTAGATTACTGGGTGGGGTGTGTTTTGTCTTATTCATGTTTCTAAACAAAGCATTTATCACGGCCTGGTCTACACAGGCGTCTCCAGCACTATCTAATGTCGTCCAGGTTGGGTGACTTTTGGAATCGTGACTTTCTCTTGTATGAATGTACCACTGGCCACCCACCTCTTTGTCTTTATGTTGACTGTGGTCACTTACAGAACCTTCTCTCGGACTGGCAGGATGAACGAGCGGGTCTGAGATTTGGAGAGATGACAGGGTGAAGTTTTAGGAGGGAGGGGGACAGGTGAGAAAAGGAGGCGACACTCATGTTGCATGACCACTGTGAAACCTTCAGATCAAACTTGTTTCTAATGATGATATATATATTTTTTCATGGGAAAAAGAAAATCAGAAACACCCTGCTGCCGCTCCCTTGCTCTCCCTGAGACTTTTTTCAAACATCAAAGGGAAAATTCAAACTCCTTCTTCACACGGTTTCTCCTGTCTGGGCTTTCAGTCGTTGATGGATTAGCTCGGGCCGGAAAGATAAATGGACCCGCGGGGTGAAACTGACTGGAAATCAGCCCTCGGAGCCCAACTCGGATCGCAGCGGACGTAAACAATGACTGAAGCTGGTCCCGGGTCTGGGGGTTAAACCAATAAGGGAAGCGCGTAGACTGTGGCAAATGAGGCAAGGTGTGTGTGTGTGTGAGGTAGCATCACAGAAACACACATATGCACGCAGACATATACACACGCACACTTAGAATGTTGCTGGATGCACTTGTGGACTCTGAAAGGGAACGGCGCAAAGAACGGAGGAGGGGAGAGAGAGAGTGTGTGCATCAAGAGACTTCTTTAATGATGGGAAGTGAACATTATGAGTAAGCACTGTGAACACACACACACATACATAGATCCATGTACAGATAGCCACACTTACCAACTTATGTAGAAATGCAGATGTAGACATTTACAAAGACATGGCATGGACATACACACATGTACAGACACACACACACACACACACACACACAGAGGAGAAAACACAACCAAGGGGAAGCGCTTCTCTCCCTGTTTCATCTTATTTTTGTAGCATTTAAAATCACTGTTAATTACTCCGTTGTGGGATGCAGTGATGGGCTATAGCCTGAGGAGGATTAAAATAATGTGTCTTCTCTTCTTCTGTTCCACTTAAGCCGTCCTTCTATTGTTCTTCTTCTACTTCTTCTTCTTCTCTGGTTTGTGATCCATGGTTGGTAGTGGTAGGATGCCTCCAGGTCTGAGCGTCATGTACGAGTTTGTCTCCTTTTCTGTCCGTGGTGTTTTAGTGGAAGCTGACCTCAGCCATTAAAATCAGTCAAACGCAGAAGTCAGAGCAAGGAGAGAAACACACAAATAAAGATTGTCTTTTTGTCTACTCAAAAACAACCCGATTGAGTGGATTTTCTTCACTGGAATTGTGAATTAACTCTTATTCTATGCTTTTTATTTTCCTTCCCCAAAGGGCAGGTGATTGTATTTATGTATTAGACTGCACCTGGGTTTTTATTTGCTCTGTCTATCTTCCTCTGACGTCAGACTTGGAATGGAGATCATTGAGCTCTGCCAGTCAAAGCATGAAATTATTCAGAAGAAATCACCCTCTCCCATCTTCAGCTGTTTCTCCCTCGGTGATGTGACAGCTAATCTGAACTGCTGACAACGTGGAGCCCATAAAGCTTGATAGCCTTTCCTCTCTTGTTTCCATCAGATTTCCTGCCTGGTGACCCACCAGTGACGGAAACTAACAAAGAGCATGTCTTCAAATGCTGTATTGGGGTTCAATTATGAAATCGTTATGATTTTTTTGAGTATTTCTATGTTCCGTTACTTCACACAGTTACATTTTGAAGTGATATGTTGTGTCTTTTATTCCACTACATTTATTTTATAGCTACAATAAAAAGATTACTTTGAAAATGTTTTAAAAATCAACTTTTTAAAATACACGACTCATACTCAGAAGTTGCCACAGAAACTGTCAAGTTTTATTTCTATGTGAATACTTTAAAATGTTTTAGTTCTTAGAAACCGGAGTGGAAAAGCTGCAAATAGAAAGAGAAAAAATGGTTCCAAACATCTTGCAAAAAGAAAAAACTTTAAACTTTGTACTGAGATTTAGAAAAACATACCTAGAAAGTAAAAGAAACTCTTTGTTAGGTCTAAAAGATGAGCTGGGTGAACCTGAATAAGGCCTCTGTCTGTCACCCCTATAAATAAAATGTTTTTAAATCTTTTTTTTTTTTTTTTTGCAAAAACTTTGTCTTGGATCCATTTTTTCCCCAGAACTTTTATGGCCCTTATCCTACAGCAGTCACTGCAATGGCTTGATCTTCCGAACACTCCGGATTCTTTCTTTGGCTTCAGAGAAAAATGTTGGAAAATCATAACTGTGGGGCGCCTGTGTAGCTCACCTTGTAGATATGCGCCCCACGTAGAGCTGCTGAGTTCTCCCACAGCGGGCTGGAGTTTGATTCCAACCAGAGCCATTTACTGCATGTCACCCCCCACTTCCCACCTGCTATTTCACTAGATTTATCAAATAAAAGTTTGTTTTTTTAGAAAAGGAAAGGAGGGGAAATCACATGATCTTAGCATCCTCTGGAGACAAATAATTACAGGAAATTAAATCAAAATACCCCATTAAAGGATTTTTTGGGGAACTTTTTAGAAAATCTGTGGTTGAACTGGTTGATCATTTTAACACTTTGCACATCAGGCTGTGCTCATTTGCTTCCTGTTTTTAATTGTTTTGATGTTTGACTCTAATTCCTGCTTTATTTTAGTGGATTTTGTGCAAGAAGCATTTTCATCAACAAAAGATTTTCCATTTAAACTTCTCAACTGGTCTGACTAAAAACATGGAAGTGCCCACACACACAAAAAAACTCAATTTGATTTTCTGAACCTGCAGATTCAACTTTTTTTTCTCAAATTTGACAAGTTAAAAAAAAAACATCTTTATTTATAGTGTGGGTTCTACTTCTTTGTGCATGAACATTTAGATTTTTTTGGTTTTCATCCTAATATTTACATTTTAATTTGAAGTCATTACCTCCTTTCAAGGGTTTCACCAAGTCCAGACAGAACCAGCGAGACACAATTGTCATTTTTCCTTCATGGAGGCGCGTGCTAGCTTAAAACATTTATCAACTTTGCTTTAAAAGCGTTATTTGAAACCACTGACTTGTCAGTTTTGGCAGCATGATGCAAAAAAAGAATATAAGAAATGTTGTTTTGGAGTGGGGGGGTGCTGAGGTACATGAATAATAAATGAACCTTGGCTTGCCATGTTTGGCCCTCCTGCGCAAAGCAGGCTAATGGCTATTGATGTCTCTAGTTTCAAACAAATTGCTTCATATGAGAGCTCAATTCAAGAGGAGAAAGAGTGGATTCCAGTGAAAAGGAGACGAGGGAATAAAATTATCTCTGAATATTGAGATGCACGCTTGGTCAGCCAATTCTTTGTCCTGACAAGTATCAGGTACCAGTGGAATTAGCTCAATGTAAAATTAAGCTCGATCAAGCAAGGCCCTCAAAACGTTCCCATGTCTCGGTCCTGGTGAGAGGAAAGACAGATGAGTGAAACAACTGGAGCAGAGCCAGAAATTAACAGATGTGCTCGTTGAAATCATGAGAAAGTGGTCTGGACTAAGTCACTGACACACACACGGCTACATAGCTGTTCCTCTCTTCCAGATCTAATTAAGCACTTGATTATTTTAGTGCATTTCATTACCCGGCATACTTGTGGGGAAAAAAGAATTGGCAAGGATAAATTTGGCCTATATGATGTTGGTTTTGGCAGCAACCAAAAAGCAAAGCCAGGAAATGCAGATGGCAACCTCGTTCCATTCTTTTCCTCTCTTTTTTTTCTTTCTGTCCCTTCATTTTATCTTCTGTTTCTTCTCATTTCTCCCAGACACATCATTAGGCTATAGGCTAATCCATTCTCCTCTTCCTCCGTTACCTTTGTCTCCTCATATTCAACTAACAGGCATGATTTAGGAATTATGGAATTAGGGCAGCACTCCTACTCTGCTAATGAGGAAACTATAAAGGAGCTTGATCCTGAAATTTTCTAATACGTGTTCTAGCTCTACTCTTTCTTTCACCACTTTCTTTCCTTCCTCTGTCCCCTTCCAGTCTTACACACATATCCTCTCACATATTATACCTTAGCTGTAATTACATAGGAAATACTAATTTTTAGCTCTCCAAGCGCTGTTGGATGTGGCGTGAAATTATGGCAGCAGGGGAGTTATCTACGAAGCATTCACTGATCCATAGACACACACACTGGCAAAAACACACTCACAGAAGTCCAGATGGTCCGTGTGTTATTGCTGAATAATGCATGCTATGTAGACTCTATAAAAGTTACATGGGCAAAGAGAGCCAGTCATCATTCAGGCACTGTAGGCCCTTCGGTTGGGGCAACTTTGCTGCATCATTTGTGCAAATATGTAGATGTCTGCACGTGGAATTTTCATCTCACTGGTTTTTAGTTGTGGGTAAACGATGGTGAAAACACTTGCCTTTTAGACATTGTCAGCTGATACGTTGGCTGGCTCTTTGCCTAGTATCTTTGCAGTCACCTTGAAAAGGCTTTTGTGGTTTAAAGCATAAAACTTGGGAATTACACAGCAGATTCATTGCTAGAGGCTCAGATTTCAGAGAATCACTCAGAAGCACTTTGAAAAAATATATATCTGGCATTCTGTCTTCATGTAAAATTTCCAGAAGAGGGGAGGGTGGAGGGCAGGGGGAGGTCCGGGTGAAGGGTAAATGCTGCACTCATGTGGGGAAATTGAGCAGTGCTTCTTTTTTTTCTCTGGAGTCATATGACAGGACGTGACTACTATCATGTGCTGCGTTCAGGTGCTAGTCGTATATTTTCTAGTCTATCTTTGAATTTACCTGAAAGCACACATTAAACATAACAACTGCTTACAGTGTTGGGCTTTACTTTAAAAACTGTATTATATTTTTTTAAAGAAACGAATTTCTTAAAATGTTAATGATTAAAAAGTATTTGTTTACAGATAAATAGGTAAAATAAATACACTGTGACTGAAGTGAAATTAAGGTGGAAATTCTAAAGCATAAAGAGTCTCGAAATATCATAGGTAAGTTTTTGTTGGTCTTAATCTTGTTATATAACTTCCGAAAACTTGTAAAACGCCTTTTTTTTTTGAGAGAACTTAGAATTTCCGATGACAAGTGAAAGCACCAGCCGACATACTTTCACGTTCCTTCAGACGGCGGAATCAGCGGAGGAATCCTGGACTAACCAGTGCCAAGTTTGCATACCGTGACGAAAGGAGGAGTTGCGAGGCCGTTTTTGACAAGGAAGGTTAACAGTAAGTATTGACTGCCTTGATAAGTACCTGTTAACATTTTCCTCCCCTCATAGTCTGGGTGGTGTCGTTAAGTTGTTAACAGGGAAGCGGAACTAACAAACTAGCAAGCTAGCAGCACGTTAGCTGGGTTAACAAGTTTCCCACAGGATCTATTTCCTACAACACTTGGAAACAACTACAACTTTTTGAAACATGTAAGAAAACTTTATTACATTTGATTTTATTCCAATATAAACCTACTTATTAAGTTTAAATATGTGTTTGAGAGCATAACTTTTGCTATCTTGGGTGTGTTGTGACTTTCCTGGTTCACATGTTTTGATGAATGTGTCTCATTCAGCTCAACATCACCTGTTTCTCAGGTGATTCCTCCGTGTTATAAGAGTACTCGGTTTTACAGTCTTTGACTTTATTGCTTTACTTGTGACAACTTTTTTTTTTTTTTTGCCAGGCAGGTGCGTGGAGACAGGCTTATTTAAATATAGTGGAAATAATTAGCCAGCTTTCAAATTTACATCCAATGTCTTTTGTAACAGGAAAAACCCAATTTGGACAATAATTATTGGTTTAGGTTTTGACTATACACCATGATATCATTGGTTAGCTTGTTTGTTTTTGCACACAGGTCAACGGTCTCGGTTCCTTTACCCTAAAAAAACACCCAAAACAACTACTATTTTCCTATATAGGAAAATTCAAAGTTAATAAAAATACTGAGTGAGAGTAAAAAAGATAAAAAGGCAACGATATGAGCTCAACGTGACTAGAATAAGAAAAGACGTCACTTAGTTCAGCATCAACTAGATCTGGAGGAACAGGTTTGAGTAGTAGAACAAGAAATGCATTTCCCTGTCGTGTTTGCCACTTTATGTTGTTACTGTGAAGACGCCACAACATGAATGGGTATGCACTTTAAATCTTTTTATTTTTTTAAAATTGCATGTGCCTATTAATTTTTGTGGTGTCATATTTTGGGGGTTTATTTATTATAGTCCTCACTAAGACTGGATTACATTAAAAACCTAAATGTAGTGTTTTGTAAATCTAGCATCCATGCCTAACTTATGTTTAACCGTTTTTATAAAATGAGTTACGCAATAGCTAGCTGCACACAAGTCTAGATAGTATAACTAATATTTCCCCTCATAAGTAATACATTTCTCTAAAATCAGCTAGATAGTATAAACATAATTTTTTCATTTTAATTTCCTCGTGGTGTTTTTGTTTTTTTCCCCATAACTGCAGAAATTCATTTGAACAAACTTGTTTACCTAAAAATTCTTGTAATTCTCCACCAACTGGGTGTTTTAATGTTTATATTATGGATTTAGTTAAAAAGCAGAAAACAGCCCAGTGTCACTGCTGAAACATATTGATTCTAGAAATGTAAATGTATTGGTTTTACAGCAAATATATCACTACCAAAGACTAGTATCACAGATTTAAAACGAGTAGGTGGAATTAATTATGGTAATAAAAACAGACAAATAAAGTTATCAAGATAGTTTCAAGAGTAATTGTTCTAGTTCTGACTTTGTGCTGATACCACTTTCCAATTCTCAAACAGCTCTGACCTGCTGAACCAACTTTGGAAGATTACAGTTTATTTCAAAGATTTATAATAGCAGAATTGTTTCAATTGAATTTCACATTAACTTGAAAATTATAATTCCAGAATGGAAAACATTCCCATGAAGGATTTGTTTTTGCTCATGCAAATTAGTGCTCAGCGATGGTGCATTCAAAGAGTGAGGAAAAATGTCAGATTTTTATTGCTGCCTGGCAATTATGCATTCAGTGACCACAAATAAAGCAGGTTTTTGAGTTGAACGTTGGCTGATTCCAATCATCAGCTGTTTTTGTGTGTGTGCCTTTTTTAACTAATTATCAGATGACCCTGAAGATTAGTTGCATTTCCGTTGCTGCAGCTCATGTGCGTGGTACGTGTAAATAAATCCACTGTTAGAGTTGTAACGTCACACCTGTGCTCAGAATATAACTGTCAGATTTGTGTGAACCTTCTGTGCTGTAGTCCAAAAAAAGAAAACAAAAATTGCAGAGTCAACAACATTAAATCCCCCGAACTATCTGCCAAGTAGACTATCCATTTTCCATTTCATTTTTCTCCTGCTGTCTGTTTGACAGGGAACCTTGAAGTCCAGAGGCTATTTGCAAAACAGGAAAATGTCACTTGAACTTTAAAGGAAAATGGTCTGACAAGAGCGGAAGAAACAGAATAGAGAATAGAGCTGTACTTCCTCGATGTTATCAAAAATGTTAGGCCTGGAATGATAAAAAGAACTTCGTATTTATGTTTGACTGGTTCTCTTCCTTTAGCAGTACAGTCCGCCTGCATCAGTCTTTGTTTATGACGAACCAGCTCCCATGTTGTGTGAAACGGCCTGTTTAAAGCTGCTGTTACACCAGATGTTTTTGTTTGTACTGTGATACTGGACTGTTTGAAGGTCATGGAATGAATGCAGACAGTCTCTTTTGAATTGTAATTGTGTAATTTCTCTTTGTGATCTTTTTTTTTTTTTTTTTAACTATTATTGCTTAGCACATGTTTTTAAACACATTGCCTCAATGCAACCACACCTATAACCTAATGCTAATTATCATTTGTTTTTATCCTTCATGCTTTGCCCGGACTTTATGAAGTCTGTTGAGATTATACATAGAAATAAAAACAAAATTCAGAGTACAAAAATGACCAGCCAGTTAACTCTTCCTGCTACAGTTACCAGCCTTTTGATGACGCATGCTTCTGCTTCTCTGCTGTACTGAGATCATGATATCCGGATGTTGATCTGAGCAGGGCCTGCATTGAGCTGTCAGGGAATTGGTATGTTTTTTTCTGATTTGATCAGCAGTTACATTTTAAATCACTAAACGGTTTGAGACCAAAATCTCAAGCTTGAATAGTTTTATAGAGATTGAATAATTGAGACATAGATTTTATAATCCTAGTTTTACCATATTTATCCTTGTTTTTTTAATATATTTATTGTTTTTAAGTATTAAAGTAAATATTGGTTGCACAAATGTCACCATAGGCATTGTGGGCATATCGCACTTCTAGACTTGGGTTTTCAAAATGCACATATTGTATGTGTGTGTGTGTGTTTTTTTTAAACAGTACTTTGCTGTTGAGTAGTTTTGACTGGAAATGTTACAAATAATTCAGTATGTGTGAATTTTCTCATCAATGTACAAGACTTGAATTGTTGACTTGAATTTTGCTCAAATAATTGAAATGCTTAAATTATGTAATGTTGGTCAAATAAAGAGGCTGGGATTAGGTTCTGCTGTATTTTATAAATATAAGATTCTCACTAACTGGAACAAAAGACAACCAGTGTAGTTTACATACTGCGACTGAGAGAAGGCGAAGCGTGCACTGGGCTGGTCATTTGGTTGTTGATATGAAGGCATGGTGTTTAAATTAGAAACTAAGTTTTATTCTTTTACCATTCAAACTGATGAGACATGGGAGCTGTTTTGTCTTCGAGTCCTACTTTGAGTTTTCCACTTCTTAGTATTATTGCGTTACAACAGATGAACATGTGTGAACAAAAAATAAGCAAGAAATTTTTAATTTAATGACTTGAAGCTTAGAAAAACAACAGAATATGCTGAAAATATTCCAAAATAGTGTACAAAGTTAAATAAACAAAAGATGAGCTAACGGGGCAGAAATAATTAACTTATTACTTTGGGAGCCATTAAATGAAGACCAACACTTCACATAAATAAGCTGAATATTAACCTCATTCTAAAAAACAATATTCATGTGTTTTTTACTTGAATATTTCATTCATATCTTTGTTTAAATATTACAAATCGTGATCAGTGACAATCAGGTTTTGTCTCCATATATCTCAGTGGGGTTTAAAAACATTCGCTAAATGATTTCTGACAGCACAAAGATATGTTTGGGTTTTTTCCTCAAACCAAAGCCTTTTTCCATCCTGCTCTGCTCTGACTCTGCTGAAGCTTTGGGGAAATGTTGAAAATCTTTAGCTTGTGTTGCAAGATGCCATGGGAGCACCAGTAGGTTGTAATAGTGGGATTAAAGTGTAAACATGTCCACATAATACGGCTAAGATGAGAATAATACATACAGCTTGAATCACTTGGTTCAAATGTGACCTATTTCAGGTTAAATCTGACATTGGTGTTTAAATGAATCCTCTGATGCAACTTAAAAGGTTACATGACTGTAGAAACCCTGGCTTGGATGAAATTTATTCAATGTATTAATGTTTGGTTTTTGCTGCATTGTTCCATTATTGATTTGATTTGTGTCCATATTTGTGACATTTTTAGGATGTTTGTCGTAGCTTTTTCCTGACTAAATAAAATTTACGAGAATGTTATTACCGTATATCAGGATACGGCACAGCAGTAAAATATTAAAAACAATGTCGTATATCTTATTGATCAGCTACAAGTCTCATTAAAGATAATGTTCTTGATCATTTTTGTATTTTAACTCCTGTAACATTTAACACATACCAGTTGCTATCATTCTGTCTCAAGGCTGATTTAAAAAAAAATCTCAACCTTCGCGTCTTTTTCCTCTTTGACAACACATGGAATCATACTAGCCAGACTTCAGCTGAGCTTTACACACACCACACATCAGTAAGCACTGTGTGTGTTTAGTCTTCTGGTGCGACTTTAAGGCCAAACAGAGAACCTGCTTTGTTTACGGTTTGCATTTTTCTGTCCCTTTCTCTAAACGAGCACTGAGTAACTCTAGTTCACTTGTTTTGTCTTAAATACTTTATAATTAAAACATCAGCCTCTCATAGCCAGATATTTTAAGGTTTTTTGTGATTATAAAGTAATATTCAAATAGTAACGTTATCAAAGGATATTGCTTTTTGAAAAATTAAAAGTGTTATTCTATTAAAATCCCCATTTAAAAAAAAAATGTGGTGGATTTTGATGTGAAAGTGTTCCATATCTGCATCTTCAGTGTTTTATTCATTGATCCAGCTGTGAAGTAATCAGTTTATTTTGAGATGACACAGATAAAAGCTAAGTGATCCTTGCATTTTAAGATTTATAACCAGTAAGTGTTTTGTGCTCTTACGCCCTTAATAATTGATGCATTCAAGTGAGACATCAATCAATAAATCATCCTGCCTATCCACTGGCAGATATTGATGTGCAGTGGATATATTTGTATCGCCATACATGTCAGCGGATATGTTGTGGGATGTTTTTGTAAAAATGGTAGAGGTCGGGTAAAATTTACGTCATTTAAAACCTCTTGATTAAATTGCAATTTTTTTTTCATGCAGAGAATGCTCATTATTTTTCTTCTGTCACTTGAGAAATGTTGACTTGTTGGATTGGAAAACGCAAGTGTTTCTTACATAAAATGTAACATTTTTATTAACTAATTTCTAGATTAATATCAGTTTGAAGAAAGTAGATCAAGGTAAAAGAAAACTTTAGGTTAAATACATTTTAAATGTTCATTTATCCTTGGTCAGGAGTATCGATGCCTACCTTTGGGGTTCTATTTACCGACTTGTGAATTCTGATTCTGTTTCAGGCCGCAGAATATTGAGCTTGGTGCCAAGGGAGGAGCTGCCAAACAGGACACCAGCAACATGGAAGACATGAGTGTGGAACAAATGGCTGTTAGGGCCAACCAGCTGACAGACGAGGTACACAGTCACACACACGTACAGCATTTCTCTGGCTCTCATTTTTGCGGTTTGTTTCAAATTGTGAAAGCTAAAAGGGGAATTGCCAAAAAATTGGGTTCTGGTGTTTAGAACATTTGGGGCCCTATGTGTTCTGTAATGAGGGAAAACAGGGATGGGATTGCAGAATTTGACAAACAAAATGGAATCCAGCACAAATCACACGGAATCCACACGCGTCATCTCATGGAATTCACTCATATCAAGGAGAAATGAAAGATACATAGGGGTTTCTGAGGTATGTTGGCCACTGCAGACATGTTGTACCTGTCGTTCCCTGGTTACGAGGCGCTCAGCTCTCCCCTCTCCACACACAGAATAAAACAGCCACAGCAAAAAGGCTAGCTGAAACGGGTTGGAGAAGCTTCAACATCATCCAATATTGTATTTTTTACAGATGTATTAGGATGAATTTATTCCATTTGCTCACTAGTGTTCAGTTATCTAAGAGATAAGAACCTGTAAGAAAAGAGAAAGATGTCAAGTGAAATATGTTTTTACACTTTAAATTTTTAAACACTTTTTTTTTTCTCAACATTTACCTTGAAGTATTGTTGTGGGATATACAGTATATATATATTTAACAAGAGCTTTCTAGGGGAGTGTGTTTTTCTGTGACTGAAACCCTTAACACACGTACACTAACAACCACATCCATCTGAATTCCTGGATGGAGATTCTGCTCTGGTTCTCCACATCAGAAGTTAATCACTTTTAAATTGGGCCATGCCCCACATCTGCTAAAATTTTCATGCAAATCTGTCCAGAATTTTTTCTTGAGTAATCCTGTAAACAAACCATAGCAAACACACAGCCCTCCTTGGCAGAGGTTATCCTCCACAAACAAGCAATCAGGACAAGTCTTTCATCTCAGAAGCAAACCATATTTTTCAAATGGAAATAAGATGAAGCGAAGGCAGCAGGAGAATATGAATATGCATCGTAGTAGACATTTATCCTTCTTGAGAAGTACATGGATAGCTAAAGGAACTGGAGGGAAACAAATAACTTGGCTTTATCTAAAGGTTAAAACAATCCACCACCTACCTGCCTCTAAAACTCACTAATTAATACTTTAGACTTCATTTATTAAATTGAGCCTAAAACAGATGCAGTTCTAAGCTAATTGCCTGCTGGAGGTTGCTTAGTTTATAAATAAAACCCTTAAAGTCGGTTCTGTTATCTCATTCTCTTCCATGATGTAAAACTGTTCCTAAAATGTCCAAATGCTTGAATGGAAAACATTTATTTTAACAGCATTTAAATATTTGCCGTGCCTAGTATAATCAGCCTATTATAATGTGAAATATTTTTAGCACTAACTTTGCAAAAGGCAAATTCTGACATGAATCAGTAGGAAAAAAATGACTCGCATCTAATCTGGGATTCTCTGCTCTGACAGAGCCTTAGTGGGTAATTAAACTGAGATTGCTTTCAGTGTCTGTTTATAGAGATAGGTATTACAGGAAGTGTGTGTGGCTCGAAGCCTAATTTAGTCTGATAGCTCCCCTACCTGTCTGCGCTTTTACAGTTTGAGTTTAGTCAGCTAGATTTTTTTATTATCCTGGAGATTGTTTAATCAGCTCTTTGGGGCATCATATAATCAGCCATCTGATTCAAATGAAGAGAAATTGATTTATTCTAGTTTGTAGCTGGGCTCTTGAATCACATGTAGCTGTACAGAATAGTCAAATAATGTTTAAATTCTATTTCTCAGCTGTGTTTTTGTGCTTTCTGACTAATCCTACAATTCTTCTTTTCTTCTTGTTTCTGCTGCTGACTGGTTGATTCTACTCACCACTCTGGCTTTGGTAACCTCTTACCTTTAACACTTTAACATGGTCAATGATCTGTCAGGATAATGAAATGTATCACGAGAAAACGCTCAGGCAGCCCAAATGGGCATTAAGACACACCTCACAGTTTACTGTAACTCAAAGATTTGCACAAAACTTAATCAGAGACATCAACCTGCACCTTAATTGGCCAAGTTAAAAGATTCTAGGAGGAATAAGGTAATGTTCTTCCTTACTAGTGCTGTTCTGTCTGTCAACAGAACCTTGGCTGAGCTGAACACGTCTCACAGCTCATGTTTGTCTGTTCCTCGACTCGCTGATGAATGTATTCAGAGCAAACACAACCGAGAGGAAATGAGGAATCTGGTCCCTGCTCACTTGTTAACTAATCATTAGTGATAGGAACTCCTATATCACCTCCTTCCATCCTTCCTTCCTTTAGGACACTCAACTTTCTCTAGAGTTTTGTTATTAATAAAGACCCAGGAGGCGTTACTGAACTGACCACATTCCTGTTTGCTGTAAACACCTTTGTTTCTGCTTTGCTTCAGGCTTTGTGCTTTAGGTCATTTACTTTTGTCTGAGCTTTACCTGATCAGCAACTCTCACCTGCTCAGTGACTCTTGAGATGGGAGGTGTTGGGTACTGACCAGATATCATGTCATAAAGTAGCATAGCCTTCAAACACATAGTTTGTTTTGTATATTAGTACATTTTTGTTGATCAACTAATCTGCTAATAATAATAATAAATAAAGAAGAATAGTATTTTCCTCTTTCTGGAGTTCATTAGTACTGATAATCAAAAGTCTTATTAGATGAGACATTTCAGTCTAGATAGACGACGCAGCTTGTGGACATGTTTTCTGTTTCATTTAGGCTTTTATTATTGTAGCTGACAGGATAATTGGACACAAAAGAAATTTCCTAACCAGATATTTAAATAGTCACTTCATGATTTATTATTTTTTAATCCAGGAGTGATGATGCAGAACAGAATAAAAAGGCAGCTAATCACTTCTTCCACTAAGTAAATTTACACGTCAGTCATAAATGTTAAAAACTCATTTACAAAGAGAACTCTGAATCTTTGGAATGATGTGTTTGGTGCATCCAGCAAACTGGAGTAAATAAACCACAAACTGGAGTAAAAAAATCCTCAAACTGGAGTAAAAAAATCCACAAACTGGAGTAAAAAAATCCTCAAACTGGAGTAAAAAAAAATCCTCAAACTGGAGTAAAAAAAAATCCTCAAACTGGAGTACAAAAATCCTCAAACTGGAGTACAAAAATCCTCAAACTGGAGTACAAAAATCCTCAAACTGGAGTACAAAAATCCTCAAACTGGAGTAAATAGTCCTCAAACTGGAGTAAATAGTCCTCAAACTGGAGTAAATAGTCCTCAAACTGGAGTAAATAGTCCTCAAACTGTTGTTTAAAGCATCAGTTCTGTCTAATCCAGGAAAACACGTGCAGCTTCTGATCGTTTTATAATTAAATTGTAATAAAAGCTCAGCGTGTAGCGTAACAAATCACACCATAACATCACAGCTTTACATTTAATGAGTTCTGTTTCATATGTTTTCTCATGGTAATGAAATATTAATGATTAGCTTCTTGCATGTCTTCCTAATTGCTCGTATCTCACCATTTTCATGTCTGTTTTTTATTCTCAGATGTGTCTCCCTTTGGAATGCATTCATCTTAATAAGCTCATTTATTGAAAATAAACAATCCATCATTCCATCAGTTAAAACCAGTGTTGCCAGTATATAGATGGCACCATAAATCACATCTAAAGTTGTGTTTAAATGATTAAAATCTTTATTTTTTTAATGAATAAAATGTCATTGAAACCTAAAAACCATCTAAATATTGAGCTTGTATATATCTTTTAGCTTCTCAGCCTTTGACACCTTGTGTTTTTCCTCCAGTCACTGGAAAGCACACGGAGGATGCTCCAGATGGCCGAGGAGGTGAGACTACTGACACTTTAATTCTTCCTGAAACAACAGACAATATTATTTAGTGTGTCTTTGTTTTATAGAGCAGACTGTGTTCTAACTCTAATTCACATTTAATCATGATTTTATCACTCTATTCCTGTTACTCGTGTCTGAATCACATTACACAATATGTATTATATTATTGTACATGTATTAAAAATGTTGCAGCTGAAAAAAATAATCTTCTTGTCAAAGTTTTCTAATTTGAAGTTTATAAAAGGGCAGGGTATATTTTCATTATAAACTTTATCCAGCTGTAATTATTTCCGTCTCTTGGTTTGTAGCGTTCGCTTCTAAATTTGTTTTTCTTTTTTTTTTTCTTTTATAGAGCAAACAGACCGGCGCCAACACCATGGTGATGCTGGATCAACAGGGAGGTATGTACACTACAACACTATATATCTATTTGAACATCATACCAAGTCTTTGCTGTATTTTTCAAGTTGACTATAAGGTTTTTTACACAGGAAGCAGTGATAATGAAAGTAGAGTCTCCAGGAAGGGTCAGGACTAAAATGTTCTGTCACAGTTGAGGATAATATTCCAGGAGCAAATCTTAATGTGTTTTAGAAACTAGAGTTTCATTATTTGTTCTCACTAAGTAGTCTTTATGTTAGTGGAGCCAGAATCTGCAACTGATGGCAGCTAGCCACAGATTCTTTATCAGAATCACTCTGAACTGATACACAGGGTCACTTGGGGCAAAGGACGCAATTGCAAATAACTTGCGACGTTCATGTGAGACTTGTGCAAAGTTTCTTGACACAGTTTAGTCTTAAAGTGTCCTAATGGTGTTTGTTTATTTAGACACCAACCCCTCAAAAAGTGTACCTCATATCTCACTTCCTGACTCATTGAACCTCAAACGAGAACAGTTTAAGATGCTCACGATGACTCTGTGGATGTATTTAGAGTCAAATTTGTCTTGCAAATTTTTTGAACATGTTGAAAATTCCAGTGAAATGAGATCCAGGCTCTGCAAAGAAACCAAGAACTGAGGTTATTGTTTAGTAATGCCCATAAATTTGGTCTTACATCTATTCCTCTGCAACAAGCACCCAGGAAATATCCAGTACCACTGGTGCTGGATCTTGGTGAGCATCAATGCAGTCTTTGTGTTAAATAATCCTCATGATTATAAAAACTCTGTTCCCCAGGAAGTATAATATCCAGTAGGGATGCACCGAAATGAAAATTCTTGGCCAAAACCAAAAATGAGAAAACCCAGGCCGAAAGCGAAACGCCGAAATAAATGATTATGTGAATGATTAGATTCATAGCATTTATGGCTACGATGTGTACTAACCTCACTAAAATCAAGGCATTGCAATAAATCATTTGCAAAACTATGAAAACAATGGAGAGAGGAGGGAAAAATACTAGGGATGTCCCGGTCCGATCACGTGATTTTGGACTCGATCGGTATCGGACGTCACCTCCCGATCTTGACTCAGGTTTCCTCTTCATGCGCCCCGCCCCGCCAAAATAAAAGCTGCTACGCCTTCAGAAGGAAGTTTGGGTTTTTAAATATATGTTAAACAATCTAAAGCACATGGGATTTATATATAGTCTATATTTGTGCACTTATATTAACCATAATCAGAGTCTGAATCAGTTTCCGCCGGTCCAGGAGGAGGGAGGGGACCGGGACCGGGAGACACACGAGCTTATGGAGCAATGACCGGGTTCACCGCTCACTCCACATCCGCCGCCAGGATTCATCCTCATCTGGTGAACATAAATCAGAAGTCGTCCTGTTTGGGAGGAAGGACTCTGTAAACCCTGATGGAACGCTATGCCCTCTGTTAAAAACCATGAAGTCATTTTAGACTCCTTTGTTCTTGACAGACATCAGTTCTGTTGTCAAAGCAACCTTCTTTCTGTTGTGACTCTCAGCTAAAGTAAAGTTTTACTTCTTTCTTAAGGACTTTGGGGGGAAATCCTCCATGATTTCATTACAGGACACTTCATTCATGTAATTCCTTATATAAGGTCTAGACCAGTCCTCCCTCCACAGCCTACAGGTCCTACAGAATGCTGCAGCTCGTCTCCTAACTGGTACTAAACAATCAGAGCACATAACACCAGTTCTGGCTTCTCTCCATTGGCTCCCCGTCCTATAGAGGATTGATTTCAAGCTCTCTAGTGTTTAAGGCTCATCATGGTCTGGCCCCGTTCTCCAGGACCTTTTTCTGATGCTCCTCACTGTTCCCAGATCAAATTAAAAAGTAAAGGTGATCATGCTTTTGCAGTAGTTGCTTCAACCTACCTCTCTACATTAGATCTGCTCAGAACATCGGTCATTTCAAGAAACACTCTCTGCCTTTTGACTCTAACTAAAACCTGACTCTCTTCTGGTCATTTCTTGAGTTTTTTGATGTATATATAATCCTTTTAATACTTTGTCTTTTCTGTTATCATAAAGTGTGTCCAGATGAATCTTTGCCAGGCTGTCTAAAGTACTTTGATGCTGGCCTGGTTGTTATAAAGTGCTATATAAATAAAACTGACAATGTTATAAGAGTGGATAATTAAGAGGCTGAAGAAGAAAACTTAGTTTAAAAAAAGACTTCTTTATAGTTTTTAGGATGAATAAAAATGAGAGTCTGACGTGTCGTCGTGTGCTTTGTGATCCAGAGCAGCTGAAGCGTATAGACGACGGCATGGACCAGATCAACCAGGACATGAAACAGGCTGAGAAGAACCTGACTGACCTGTCCAGATGCTGCGGGCTGTGTGTCTGCCCCTGTGACAGGTACACTACACGCTCCAGGTGGCTCACAGCCCCACACTACTGCTGCTGGGGGGGGGGGTCACGGGATTGGTTATAGAACAGAGATCTGCTGTTTATTCAGTCACTTTACATAAATGTGTTTTATATCATTAGAGTGGTGTTTAATATTTACTATAAATCTGATGGTAAACTGTCTCTTTATGGTGATAGAATTGCTCTGTAGTGGTTGAGAATGTTGGTTTGTGTAAATAAGCTCCTGTTTGGTTCTAAATATGGAAAAAATCTTTTTAAAATGCCTTCACTTTGGAGAAGAGGATACTTTGATTATCATGATATAAGGTAGGGAGTCTTTTGTCTGTATTGCCTTATTGATCATCCTCTGCAGTGGTTGACCGTCAGCCTTTAAAGCTGACATGCGTGTGTGTGTCTGTTTGTGTGTGTTTGTGTGTTTAGAAGAGAACCTGGATTTCCTCATTCATTCTAACGTTTATCGTCCAGGGTTTCATCCATTGAGAATGACTCGCGTTACAAGCGCACATGGGGAACTGGAACAGAAGGGGAAGGCGACGGCAACAACGGAAAAGTGGTCTCCAGGCAGCCCTCAGCTGTTCACAACGGCCAGACGGTCCAGATGCAAGCCTCGGTCCAGTCAGGTCCATACGTCAAGAGGTCAGGTTCTGCTCATGTATATTTCTATTCCTTATGTTTTCAGTGTAACTTTTCTGACTGATTCTTATGCTTTAACTAATGTATCTGATGTGCAGGATAACCAACGATGCACGAGAGGATGAAATGGAGGAAAACCTGGATGCGGTGGGCAGCATCATCGGCAACCTGAAAGACATGGCTACAAATATGGGCACCGAAATAGACAAGCAGAACGCATACATCGACCGCATCACTGATAAGGTCAGTGTTTAGTCTACTTCTCTTTTTAAAACAAGTAGTTAGCTTTGCGAACATGAAGGAAGGATTTTATGAATACAGACTGAAATATGTTATATATCTGTCACAGCTGGAGAAGTTTTACACTTCCTGAAAGCATGTTGTCATGTTAGCATTTTCCTTTTAAGAACTAAATACAACAAAGATGAAGAATCAACCTATAGAACATCAGAGCTGTTTTATTTAGTAAAGCTGCTGATAATAATTAACTCTATTTAATGATAACAACCACAGTAATTACTAGGCATCACTCTGTTTAGTTGACGCATCATTTTTATGGATTTAGCTTTAATTAATTAAATGTTTCAGCTAAAACAATCCTAATTTCTTCCACATTAGGAATGAAAGTATATGAAAACTTTGTATTTTGATTGTTGTGAAGATATTTATTTTAACAATGTTATCACAGTATTTTAAAAATGGGTTGGGAAAAGTGCAAAAACTACTTTTATTAAATTAAATTCATGATCAAACAGTAGAATTAGTAGTTGGGTTTCCAGCTCTCTAAATGTTTTATTAATATTTCTAAATAATTAGTCATTTTATTCAGTCACGTATCTGATCATTCACTGAACAATGAGTTCAGTGGCTGGTGTAAGCAGATATATAATGAGGTGTTACAGTCTGCAGGATGAACCCATTGTGTTTTATTTATTTGACCTTCAGATGTTGAGAATGGCTTTTTGTTTTGTTTTTCTAAAGTTAAGCGTCTGCATTTGCTCAGGGCTTTTATTTTGAAGGGTTTTAAAACCAGTTATGTCACTTTGACTTTGATGAACTGGGTAAATATTAAGAGTTTCATTTGAATTAGTAATGTTGTGCTGTTATATGTACATTTTTACTTTATTTGCAGTGTTTAATTTAGTTGTGAACATTAAATTCTAAAGTTCAAGTTGTTAAAAATCAGGGCTGCACAATATAATGAAAAGTTTTTAGATATTGTAAATCCAGCGGTTCCACCAGAACATGACTGTGACACCTGTCTGTGTGGAGACCTGATGTGGGAAGCGTCACATTACAGGCTGTTTCTGAGTCTCCTCCTGGTTATGGAGTCTGGTTTGAACACATTCAAACACTCGTGGAGGTCGTGCCCTCTCTCAGTACGACGGCCAAAGCGAACCATCAGGACAACTCTGGACTGGCTTCAGGACATGTCTCTGAGCGTCCTGCAGTAGCTCAGCCAAAGCCAACAGTTAAACCCCCAAATCCCCTCACAACGTGCAGAGTCCTGAGGACGGCAGTTCAGAGTAGCTCTCCATCCAGTCGGAGGGATTTTCGGATTATTTGCCTGGAAGAATGAGATGAACTGGCCAAACCCAGGAGCTGGATCAGGACTTATCCAGGAGACTTCTGGCTGTCATTTTCTCACTAAAGGTGTTAAAAAGTGCTGAAGGGTCTGAATACTTAAAATTGAAAGGAATGGAAACCTTGTTTGTTTTAATTTAATGCAACACAGTGAAAGGTTGAGGGGGAAATCATTCTTACTCTTCTATTAAAACATTTACTGTTATGATTTTTAAAAACTCACACATTGACATGAGTAGTAATCTGATTATTTCAGCATTTGTTACATTTTGCTTTATCTGCAACCTTTTAGTGTCAAGATGTGTTTATGCAGAGAAAATGTTTCATAAAACAAACTCAAGCTTGCTGTAAGAAAACAGTTTGTTGACATGTTTTGTTTTCTTCCCTTTAGGCGGACATGAACAAAGTGCGCATTGATGAAGCGAACCAGAGAGCCAACAAGCTCATCAAATAATCACAGAATCCTACTTCTGCTCGTCTTTCCATCATCTTTAAGCCTCCTTTTGCTACGTGCACACACACCGTATACTTCAGCTCGAGCACACACACTTTGTTTGACACAGTAAAAAGAAATTTGGTGGAGAAAGTTTATCCAGCGGCGTGTCGGTGACACCTGGTGACACATGGTGATGCTGGACTGTTGATGCATTGTGGGAAACAGAAACCAAAGAGGACGTGACTGAGAGCGTATCGCTGCTGTCTGATACCAAATACACACCAGCCCTGTGACTACACATCACATTCACTGTGAGGGAAGACGCTCCAGTCAGCTGTTTTCATTCTCATTCTGCTCCTTTGATATTTCCTGTCAAAGTCAAGAACTATGAACTTTATGTGTGTGTGTGTGTGGATTGATGAGGTGCTCTCATCATAACTAGTTTCTGAATATCCAACCACATTAACCTGATCAACATTACCCCACTCACTTCCTGCTTTTGTTATGTAATAGTTAATTATTATTTTGAGTTGGTATTTAATTATTAATCAATCAGAAACGACTTGAGAATAAATGTTTTAACACTTTGTTCACAGGTCGCTTTCGCTCCTTTAGATATTTCAAACATTCTCCTAAATGTTGTGCCTTTGGAGTGAATTGTAGCAGATCTTTTTATGCTGGAATTCAAAACGCTCCCTTTGTAAGAAATGAAATGTTACGCTTTAAAGCTTCAGACTGATGGGAAGTCGAGGTTCGACCTGCTGATATACGAAGCCTTACCTCCCAATTTCTTCTGCTTCAAATGTGAAAGAAGGTCAGTTCCTTCTAAAGCATTTGGTTTACTTTATATCAACACTCGATAAATACAGCAGGGGTTTAATTTAACAGCTGTCAGACTTCATGTAACGTGTCTCTTCAGGTTTTTTCACTCTGCAGTGTTGATGTAAATATGAAATATTCTCTGTGTATTAAATGCCTGTAGTCACTCTGTTAATCTCTTTTCATCTTTCTTTGTTACGTCTGAGTTAATAAAGAGTTATTGCTCCCAAGAGGAGATTTAACAGCCGTATGCAGGGCTCCTACACAACTCGGGTTTCACACGGAAAATTAATTTCCGCACGTTCTTTAATTGTTGATGTTGTGAAAACAAATGTCCAGCCCTGAAACATTGTTAATTTGTCATGTCACCTGGGCATTGTCTTTCTAGAAAATCTGTTGTTTTTTTGAGAATTTAAGCTGAATTATTTCATAAAATGTTCCTGTTGCGACCTGCGAGGTTGTGTTGTAACTGCATTAGATCACAAACAAGCTTCTGTCTGTTTTCACTGCTTAAATACAGTAAAACTATTACAACAAAGAGTTTAAATTAGTCAAAGTTGCAGCCAGGCTCAGGAATTATTACTGGTAAGATGCACACCGTGTGGAAATGAAATTAGTTTAAGGAGAAAATGCAGAAGCTGTTTCATCCAGGTCTCACTGGCTAATGATGAGTAATATTCCTCATGCACCTCCTGGCTTGTTTGTTTTGAAAACGGAGTTATTTGTCTGCTCAGCTGCAGGCACACAACTATTGAGTTTGTAACAATTGAAATAAACAGCTATCCAGGGCTTTGTAGTGCTATAAGTGATCATCTTCAGCCTGTTAACAGTGAGCTGAGATCTAATTAGCCTGAAGCGACCTCGCTGTCGTCTTCGCTTTGTTTCTTTCAGACAGCAGAATGTAAATAGTTTTATCTAATGCAGCTCAGCTCGTCTGAAACTTGTCTTTTGTTTCATGCCTGGCTTTGTTCAATTGTTCAATAAATTTGTTCTGAAAATGCATTTTAATTCTTTTCTCTGATTTTCATATTGGTAAAAAAACAAACAAACCTGTGTGGTCTCTTTTAAACTTTATTCTCTCAAAACGTCAGATGTTTTCTGTCAACATATCTGAATATTTTATAGAGCTATTAGAGTACAAAATGCAGATTACAAACCACTGAACAGAAAGGGTGAGGAGGGAAGGTGTCACAATCTGAGTGGATGCATGTGACCAAAAACACAAGTCCATCAAACCTTTTCCAGGTGCGTTCATGATAAAACTAGACCTCTGAACGATGTGGAATCTAGACGAGTTTCCTACTTTGTAAATAAACGACACAGATCATCCTGATGCTGCTACATTTCTTGGAGAACTCTTGTTATGGCTTTAGTGAGGTTACTTGAGTTGGATGGCTGTTTAGGATATTTTAGCCCAAAACACAAGGCAAAGGCTGCAGTGTGAGACTGCTTTAACGCCACCAGACCGGTGACAGATTCCTGTTAATCAAAACGTCTCGTTATGTAAAGGTTTATCGTTAAACCATCCTGTTACTCTAACGTTAAAAACGCGTTCCTTCATGTCTCGGATCACTCCTGCCCTGATGAGTTCATCCTGAACTTTTGTTGGTTCCATAAACTATTTAATAGAAGTGAAAGTTAAATCATGCTTATAGAAGTGAAAGCCTGTGATTTAAATTCCAATTTTGTATGTTTTTACTCTAAACATTTGATTGTCTTTTTGCATTAAGTTGCCTAATAAATCAAACCAGTTACACCAAAAGAATGGTTTCTAGTTAAATCCGTGTATTTTTCACAAGTCTGATTATTTGTATTCAATAAAAATAAACAAATTGAGATTATTTTCATTAAAAATCTAACCTTTTTTTGGCTTCTGATTGTTTAAACCTTTCCACTTAAATTGTATCTATAATAACAGATTATACCTCCTCTAATCTCTTCTTAAAGACACTTTAAATCGTTTTTAAATTTAAAGCTAAAATACGTGTCAACTTATGTCATCGAAAGCAGGCATTCATTCCACAGTATTTTCTGTGTCCATTAATGTCTTCTTACTAAAACATGTTAACTGAATCAATTCCCTGACTACGACCTTCATAGTCCATGCGTCCCAGCAGAACCCAGTATCTGACTCAGAGTCTGAGCTCCTCGTTAATCCACAGCATCCTGACACAGGTTTGTTTTTGAGGCAGAAGTGAACTTTTGCCATCCTTGATGTTAAATATAAACTGAATCGTGGCTTCAAAAGTCACAGATTTTGTTTTGGTTCTTCTTTTCATACGGTTGTGGAAAAGTTACCCGTCCTGGTTTAGATCATCCGGCCTTGTGCTGGAAATCGACCTCGTATGTTTTTCTATTTTTGAACCACCTTTATGAAACAGCCCCTCCTTGATTTATGCATGCTAGCGTTTGTCACTGCAAGCCAGAGTCGATGACAAATAAGGCATGTCATGTTGGTCTTGCTTGAAGTTTCAAGAATATCATCGTAGCACCAGATCAAACCAACATAAAACATACTTCATGCATCTCTAGATAGATATATATATATATATATAGTGTACATGTATTAGATATGTAATCAAAGAGTTTAGTACACAAGTGTTGAGTATATTTTAAATTCACAGAAAACTGAAAACAGCCTGAATGGGTCTGTATTCAAAGCTTGTGGTGTCACATGACAGCTTTTACTCATTCATCAGCTTCAAATCTTTAGAGTATTTAGTTTGTGTAGGTGCAGCTGGAGTGCTTTACATCGCTGCACTCTGCTCATCTCCAAATCGGTTTAAAGATCATCAAACTCACTCAGGCTCTAGTAGCTGCTCCCAGCTCAAACAGCACAGTATTACAGTTCACCGCCATTTTCTAAGGCAGATCGATGGAAGTACCATTCAGTACTCTTGAGTCTAGATACTTTTAGAAGCTATGTTTTTATCAAAACAACAAACTGCAGCTAAACTAACAAAAACAAACTTTTACAAACATTCTTTGGTTGAGTGTGAAGCATTCCTGTGCTTTAATTTATGCTTAAAATTTCTTAAAAAGAACACAAAGAGAAAAAAAACAAAAGGACCTTTGTAATCATACACTGGCTTAAATACAGGCAGAAGTGATGGCTTTGATCTAAACTACAAGAGTTGTTAATTTTCACAAAATAATATAAAAAATCTAGTGATAAAAAGCTTCGCTCTGACTGATTGTACATAAATTCTGCTTCCTCCATCCAGGTTGCCTAGGCAACTTTCCCTCCCAACGGCCATCTCATTTCTTTCACTTCTTCTTGGCAAAGCGGTTGAACTTCTTCTCCTTGTCTTTCTTGGCAGAGCTGGTTTCAGGGAGGGCAGCCGACGAGGAGGAGGAGGAGGGAGCGGGCAGACTGTGGGCTTTGGCCCCCGAGGGCCCCGGTTCCTCCTCAGCTTCCAGGGTCTGAACGGCCTTCTCCATGGCCTCGCTCCAGCGCTGGAGCTCTTCCTGGAAACAAACACACAATGCATCATCTTACAAAAGGAGGTCCACCTCCGAGCAGGCAGTGTGTGTTTTGTCTTGTATTTAATGACTGAGGCTTGTGGGACTAAATCCCACTAACAACGATCCCACAGCACTTTTATTTATTTATTTCAAACTAGCCAAATAAAAAAAAAAAAAGATGCAGGATTTAACCGTTTCACAGTTCACATGATGAGAGGTTTTGTGTTTGTTTCAAACTTACGTCGTCTTTACACTGGAACAGATATTCACTGCCATCTGCAAGACTGTGAGGAAAATGAGAGATAAACAGATTTAACGTCCTGATTTTTATTAGAAACGTTTATTTCCTGAACACCAGTTTGTAAGACCTCTACCTCTTTAACATGATTAGTACAATCCTCAAAAACCTGCTGTTTTCAATCACATACATGTCATCTGCCCTCTGGTGGAGGATCTAAGCACTACAAAAGACAAGAACCAAATGTTAACCTGGTGATTTTGTAGGTACACCTTTGTTCATTTAAATAGCTGATCATCCAATCACATGGCAGCAGCTCAATGCTCTTAGACATCTAGACGTGGTGAAGATGACTTGATGTGGTTCAGACGGAGCATCAGAAGAAAGATCTCTGAACCACAAGGTGTTGAACCATGGAGCAGACGGACTACAGCAGCAGGAGGTGTCTCTCCTCTCAGAGAGAACAGGAACCTGAGGCAGGACCACCAGGACTGGACCAGAAGACTGGAAAGCATTTCTTTGATGAGTCTTGATTTCAGCTGCAGTATTCAGATGGTCGTCAAATCCATCCTGGCTTGTACCAACGGCTCAGGCTACTGCTGGTGTAATGGTGGTGGTGTAATATTTTTTGTCCCACTTTGGACCTCTTACTGAGCATCATTTAAACACCACACCTACTTGTGTTTTGCTTTAAAGGGTTAAAACACATTTGACTTTCTCATATTTTACCAAACTTTAAGCTCTTGGGCGTTTGTCTTCTGAGGCATAAACCTTATTATCTTAAAGTGAAATGTTAGCATGGCTGTGCCAAAGAAAATGACCTTTTATATTGATTCCTGAAGTGAAATAAATCCTGCAGCTACCAGCCTTCTCTATACGACTCCAGTAATCTCTCCTCTGACAGCTAGCCAACCCTATTGTTCAATTGTAGTTGACATTCGATACGAGGCTCTATAGCTTCAAATGTCACCTTAAATAACACTTTAGAATAAGAAATGCTCAGTTAGAAGTTCTTCAGGTTCTTAGAGATTTAAGATGTCTTAAACTCACACACTTTAAGCTCCACACACTTTTCCAAAAGCTTCCTGAAGTTTTGGGGTTTCATGTCTGCTTTGGATGAATCCTCTGCCTCTTTCTGACACTTGTATTGAGAATTTGCTGATATTTTGTGAAATCAGTGCAGCCTGTTCTGTCACTGGCTGTCACACAACCCTACAGCAGAATATTTCCACCCCCGTATCTAACAGCGGGGAAAGAGTTTTTGTCAAACGGATCTCGTTTTATCCCTTTATTCTTTTCTCCAAGAGCTCATTTCTAACATCACCTGTCCACAGTGGTTCAGCTTATCCTTGTGATGAATCTACAATGTAAAAAAGAAAAGTTTGAGTAACTTCTCTGTCGGATGCACCTTCCTGGTGGTCCTTTGCTTTTTGCCGTTCTGATGTGCAGCTTTCAGTAAAAGCCTTTCTGATCTCTCAATTCCCGTCTTTACGGTTTGCCTGATTTATGGTTTTACTCGTCTTCTGCACAGCCGAAATCACAAACTGGAACAGTTTTGACATTTTTATACCCCACCCCTGCCGTGAAGGCGACATTTATCTTAATCTTTAAATCCTCAGTCAGCTGCTGAGAGGAACCCCGAGTTGTTGAGCGATCCCTCAGAAACGAAGGAGCGTTTTAAACCCCTAAGCTGTAATTAGCTGACACTTCCTATTGATATTTAACATATTGGTATTTAAGTAATGGAAATGTTTTATGCATTCCATACTTTCTGAGGTAATTAATTTTAAAATGAATATTTCTGGGTTTCTGAAGTGAGCTCATTATAATTAGTTGAAGCTAAACAGCTTCCAGCAGGCTGTTAATTAGAGAATCAGGGAGGGTTCATAGCAGGTGAGCTAAGCTAATCTGAGCTCAAATGTAAAAGTCAGAAACCACGCTTTAGTTTTTACACGGCATCACATTGTTATTTACATGATCCCTGAAAGAGTTTTCATTAAACGGGTTCTTTTCAAGGGAAGGATTTTCCAGCACCGTACACCGGTGATGACTTACTCACAGATAAATACTGAACATTTTTAATAAACATACCAACACTTTCAAAAACACTCCATTAAATTCAAGCCTTTCAAGGATTCTAAGCATTAATAGGATTCCTGATAAAAACATAATATTCTTAAACAGAAAGCTGTTGCCCACAAACAGCCGTAGATAGAATCCAGATCGCAGATATCCACTACTGCAGGTAACAGACGGTGTTGTTTAAAAACACACATCTGTGCAAAACACAGAACGTGTGTGTTTCACAGTGTGAGTTTTCTAAAGTGTTTTTCATTCATGAATAGGTGAAAATGTCATTTCTATACAAGTTTATGTTAAATAATTTGACTATTTGTTCACTTGGGTCAGGGGTCTGCAACCTTCGAGGCTGAAAGAGACTTTTTTACCACCTCTTCTAATCAATATCATTTATATAGAGCCCCAAAATCAACGTGACCCTTCAAATTAAGAGTTTATATTCAAGTGAGTTTACTTTTATTTTTTAACTATTAGACAAATAATGAATAAAAGACTGTATGGTTCTAGAGAAGAAAATGTAATTTTCTTGTTCAAAACTATGCTGGGATAACCCTATTTTTGTCATATTTGGAAAAAAATAAAGTCATCCAGTTGGAGATAAAGCATTAGGCTATATTTAAGAATACACCAGGTGGTTATTTATGACTTAAAGGCACACTATGTAACTTTTCATATTTTTAAATGTTATTTCTTGAGTCAGTATGTGCTAATATGACCCTTTACAGGGTTAATGAAAAGTCACTTAGCCCCATCTGCTGTTTGTGTCCAGAATACCACGTTTGCAACTTCTGAGTCTCCAGTCCGGTGCCCTCAAGTCTCATAAAGTCACGTATCTCACGAGAAGCAGTAACGCTTTACAGCAATCCATGTTTCCACCTCAGAAAGGCAGGGGTCTGTTTTGACCACAGTGATTTAAAACAGACACTAGGGGGTGCTAAAAACAAGCCAAAACTGTATAGTGTGCCTTTAAATACATAACCATCAATACAGTGCTTAGAATATCAGGCTTTAAACTTTTAAATGTTACTTTTGATTTCTGTTTCTTTCTGTTAGAATAACTTGTTGTATTGTAGCCATTTCCTTGTTTGACGTCTTAGAATTTAGGGAATTCGAATCAAAGAGCAAAAACAGTTTGGTTTTACAGCTATTTGGAGCAAATGTCAGAAAGTTGCATAAACAAAGTAAAGAGCAAGCTATTAGCTCGGGAGCAAAACTCATCACTGCATTTTAAATACACACTTGGTGAAAACTAGTCACACTTTTAGCTAAATCTGGTGATGAAGTAAGGAGAAACAGTCATTCTGCTGTGGAAACTTCATACACTCATAGAAAAATTGGATGGAAAAACTGTTAAAACTACCCTTTCTTATTGTCAGCTGATATAAATGTTGCTCAGGTGTTTGTTGTTTATCGTCTGAGTTACACAGAGCCACTTCAGAGGGGTTGAAGAGCCACATGTAGCTCCAGAACCACAGGTTGCAGACCCCTGGTTTAGCTCAATTTTATCAGGATCCTGCAGATGGTTTTCTAATTAGAAAACATATACATTTAAATATAGATAGAAAACTGACCCAGTTTAGTGTTACTATCCAGACTGAACACAGAATAAATCCAGACACGTTTTATCAGAATCTGTCGTGCTTTTCACTGAGACCTGTGCTCAAAGAGTTTGGAAGAACACTCTTGCTGGGAGCTGAATGAGAAGACTGACTTTCATATTCCTGTTAAACATCTATAATGCAGAAGTCAGATGGTTTTGCAGCCAGCCTGCCTCTGTCAAAAAGCAAGGAGGGAAAAAAATAAATCATAATTTTCTGCCTCCCTAAAGCTTACACACTGTAGCTGATCTCTTTGATGGTTGCAGTAATTGAAAACAACAGGTTGGGCTTAATGTGGGACGGGTTCTCAGCTGGGAGGTGGAAGGTGGAGGCAGTGGTTGATTTAAACTCCAGAGTGATCACTAAACCTCAAGAAGTTACCACAGATGTCAAATATTAATAATCCTTTTGAAAAGCACCTTTCTTCCAAAACAGGTTTCTTACTAATTTAAAACAAGTTCTGTAATAAAACAGGTTTTATCAGGACTTACTGGAGCTTGGCAACGTGCTTCTTCTTCTTGTAGTTGGTGAGGACCTCCCAGCTCGCGCCTCTGAGGGACAGGGGGTCCTCGCCGTGATACGTCGTCCCATGACCAAAACTTTTAGCGTCCTTGTAGACCGAGAGCTGACCGGACCTCAGCACACAGTACAAGTTGTTCCACGATCTGAGAACCAGGAAGGAAAAGGATCATCTCAGGCTGATTTCTGACTATATGAGGCAAATACAGTATTTGTTACATTTAACCATCAGGACTGATTACAATAGAAATATAATTCTCTCTTTTTATTTAGTAGAGGTCCAGTCCTTTATATAACACTGAGTGTAAAACAAAAAAAGCTTTTGTGCCTGATTATTTGTGAACAACCTAAATGTTTTCACCATTTTACACGTTTTAGCTTCTTCTCCTGTTACACAATTACTCAGCAGATGTATCAAAAGCAAATAGGGATTTTAATTCTTAGTTTTTATTTTTCATGAAGTGGCACAAGTCAACTGGAATCAAATATCTCAGTATAGAGGTTGACAAAAACCTGAAAAATCTTAATAAATTAAACTACAGTCCACTAGTGATTTCTCTGGTCTTTGAGAAGGACACGACTCCATATTTTTATTCTCTGAAGGATCATTTCTTCTGTGATCTTGTTTACAAATATAATTACAAAATCTTGTCAAAAAACACTGATAACCCAAGAAGTTGAAAAGTATGCCTTTAAGGCAAAACGAACGTATCCCTCTGACTGTTGAAAACAAGATTCTGGAGGCATGGTGTTATAATGGAGTTCACTGTTATGAGAATGGGACTTTTATGACTTTGAACAGTTAAGAAGAAAATATAATTTGTCTAATAACACTGCGGTCCTTTTTGAGAAGCACTTTGGACAACACCATGGCTTTACCCAAGTTAACTGAGATGGAGAAGTCGATCCAGGATAATGGACCATGTAAGTTCATCTCTAAAGTGTACTTACTCTCTGTTAATATCCGAATGTCCTAAACCAACTTTGTATAGATCTAGGGAGAGGTGGGAATCAGCCTTAAACATAATAATAATACTGCTACTACGATACAGGCTTGTTCATTACAATTTTCTTCATCAATCAAATTTGACCCCAGAAAAGATTCAGAAGAGTAAACCTGATTTATCCGATACATGTTCCCGATGTGCTGCCAACACACTACCTGGTCAAGTGTGAAGGTAGTGTGTCTGGATTGACTTTTGTGACGCCTTGATTAAGATTACTCAAATTCCCTTACTAGTTGATCCAGAATTTTGTTTGCTGGTAAACCTTAAGAAATGTGATAACCCACTCAACAAATTTCAGTTAAAATTTTGGGAAACAGCCCTGGCAGTTGCCAGAAAGTGTATGCTGTCACATGGAAGTCTGATTCTCCTCTCTCCATAAATAAAGGGTATTTGGAGATGAATAGTTGTGTGCCTTTAGAAAAAAATACATATGATTAATCTTAGAAAGGGACACAACACCTTCAATAAAATCTGATCATTTGGATTTTGTGGACAAGGTGATAACTGACCTCAACTTACTGTAAATATTGTACATTTTGGAGCACCCTTATGAAATTAATCCAATCAGTACTTAATCAAATACTGAATACATAAGTAATGAAGGCTAAAACACATAATTACACAACATTTGTTTTTAATATGAATTATATGACATGTACGTGTGTAATTTTTCCACACACAGCTTCTGTTGATCAGTACTGATGAACGTTTGCATAATATTTGTGGAGAACTGATTTCTGTGTTTGTGAACCAAACCCTGTAGGATTATTGGATTCCTTGAAGCTGATGTAGACCTCCTGAGACCCTAGCTTCATTTTGGTGTGAACTTTTTATTTCCCCTAGCTATTTTAGACTAGTAGGACCCTCACAGACATAAAAAACTAGCATCGTTTTAAATATTTAGTAGTTCAAAACTAAACAAAATAAAATATTTCTTTAAAAATAAATTACCAAAAATAAAAAAATGAGAAAATCACAAATTCAAATCAAGTCTTCTTAAATAATGAAAGCAGACCTAGAGTGAACAGAATAAAACATGAAGGAGCCAGAAGCCAGTGTCCTCTTTAGACGCAGGGTCCCAGGAGGTTAAAAAGAAAACACAATGAAGACATGTAACAAATAAAAGCCTGGTAGTTTTCTTTTTTACCTGATGGAGGCCTTCTTCCCGGAGCCCTCCACGTCATGTTTGCGACACAGCATGCCCTCCTGCAGCACGGCCTGGGTTCTGAGAGGCTCTGTGGGCAGGGTGGCCGCCCTCTCAGGCTCTGTAGGTATCACCACAGAGACGGAGGGCTCCAGCTCCAGAGAGGCGCTCTCCCTCATCTCTGACTCTATGAGCACCGTGGAGTCACCGGCAGTCCCCTCCTGCTGGCCTGAACTGGGATCTGCTGCACCAGACTGGAGCGGTAAAACAAAAAGATAAAACTCCAAAATCCCCAATTCAAAACAGCCTTGAAATAGCTCAGGTTATCTAAGCGTTCATAACACTTTTCAACAAGCACAGGTAATTAGTTTTAGAGGGAGAGAAAGAAAAGGAGCTAATGAGAGTCTAAATAATTGAAGATGATGATTAAGGACGGGTAAAAACATGATAACTAACCAGAGTTTGTTCCTCTATCGTGTAGAGTTGTGAAGATTCTTCTGCAAAGCCCGTGTCTTCTCTCCTAAAAGACAGAGACACCAAATGAAAGCTTTAAAAGGTTCAACTGACTTTCTAAAGAGATCAAACCTCTATGTTTGTTTGTACCTGCTCTCTATATCTGAGCGTTGTTCATCTTTCATGAACTGCTCCATCTCCTGCTGCTGCCTCCTCAACGCCAACAGCTCCAGCTGCACCACAGTAACGAACTCAGATCAGTCTTCAAAAGCTTTCCCCGAGTGCACGTTTCCAACCAACACATCCCCGTCTAAACTCACCGTGGTGAGGCGCTCCAGAGCAGAGAAACGCTCCTCCCAGGTGGCGGTGGATTTCTCAAAGTTCTCGTGCCTCCTGAGGAGCTTCTCCACCTCGTCGACGGTGTGACCCAGGTCTCTGCTGCTCACGTAGGGCTCCTGAGCGATCAGCCAGGCCTCGGCAACCGAAGCGTCTCGTGCAAACTGACACACCTCCAACACTGGGCACAATAGATTCCTCTCATAAGACTGATTTAAAGGACAGTTATTAAGAAACTACTTCTGTGAGGCTCAAGTTGGAGGGTTTTACTCACAGAGTCGAAGCCAGTCCCATCTGTCATCCCACTTGAACATCATTTCCTTCCTTTTCTCAATCAGCTGAACCAGCTTCTCTTTGATCTGAAACAAGAAGTCACAGTTACACCTCAGCAATATTAAACAGCTCAGCCGAGGGCAGTCTATTATGCTCCTAGAATTAGTATTGTGAAGTAATTAACCCATCGGTACATTCAGCAATGGGTCAATTGCTTATTTAAATTCTTTGGGTTTTTCCGTTTCTAATTAGTGTTTTCTTTTTAATCTCCCTGATGAATGTAAGAACAGTGGAAGTTTTTCTTTCGTGGTACCCCAATTGGTTCCATTGTGCCAGATGAGAACAATTACTCCCAGAAAAGTAATTAAATCTAATAAAAACAGCAATTGAGCATCGAGCTAGAGATGAAAGGAGGCCTTGTTTCCTGCTCACATGTACCTCAGCTGAGTCTCGATGCTTGCGGGTCAGCAGGGCCTTGCCCAGGTCTATGCAGTCTGTGAACTTTGCTCCTCTGGCTTCGATCTCTGAGCGAATGCCCTGGTGGTACTTCTGAAGGAGCTCCACGGACGACACATCCCTGAAGACGACAAAAACAGGATTAAATAGGCAGGTACAGAAAGTTATAAAGATTCATTTCTACTTTTGTTGGTAAGAAATGAAACTAATATTTATGCTAAAAGATTTGCCTTTGTTTGCTGTGCATTTTTAATCTCACCTGGCTATTTGGACCTCACAACAATAGAAAACAAGCAATGTTCTTGAACAATTACTGTAATAATTAAAATGTACAAATAAAGAACCAAGAATAAAAGTTAAAGGCCAGTGTGCCTGAATACGGACAGGAGGTCTAAATACAACAGAATAAAATGTTGTAGTGCAGGAAGCCTCATGAGGACGTATGGTCAGACAAAACCGCAATAGTATTTAATTCAGAGATACATAAATAAGAGAAATACAGAAACAAAAGAACTGTGAAGGTTTGCTGAGTTTAGTAAACATTTCATTTCAACACAAAACAAAAAAAGCTATTAAAATTCTGTTTTTGCATTTTGGCCAATAAGGGTTATAATATACGGTAATGATAATGAACTGCTATTACTACTACTACTACTACTAATACCTCAAGGTGATGTTGTTTAACTTTTATAATTTAATTTATTTTGCAGTTATTTTTCAGGTAACCTCAGTGCACGCTTTACAAAGATGTAAGAACTAAACCGTGGCTGACCTGTCAGTCAAAAGGTGACTGGGTTGTCTTTATTTTTTCATAAAATTGAACAACAAAATCCTCATTGCACCTTAAATAAGGTGCATATTATCAGGGGTGCACACAATTTTTCATCATATGCTCTCAAGGGAGAAGTTGGCGCTCTATGTGTCAAATGTAATGGCTGAAAATTGCTGGAAATGTAGGTTTATAAAATATAATTTATGCAGTCAAATTTCATGATTTATAGCTTATAAATTAATAGTGAATAAAATGTGTTTATTTTTCCTTCTTACTAATTTAGACAACTTTTTAACATCAAAGTCTGGAAGTCACAAGAGACCCTTTTCCAATTTAAAACTTAAAAAAAATATTTTTTTCTGAATTTTGAGTCCAATAAAATGCCTGGATTAGTATTTTGTGAACTATTTGAAGCAAATGCACCTGGGCTTCTCCTGGGTCTCGATCTGCTGGATGATGCTCTCCATCCAGGCCATCAGGTCTCGGACCATGCTGAAGAAGCGGAACTTCTCGGCTGTGTCCACCAGCTGCGTCCGGCGACCGTCTGATGCGTCCAGCAGGCCCTTCCAGGCCTCCACCACTTCCCTCTCAGCGTCCCGGATGGCGTCCGCTCTGTCCCCGGCGTACTGGGCGTGAAGCCTTGCAGCCGTTTCCTGGAACTGTTGAACCTGGAGGATGATTAATTCTGTTAGCAAATTTAGTTTTATGGATCATTGCAGTTATTTAATATTTTAGCTGCAAAATGAGCTTAAAAGTCAAAACATGAGCTCCACTTTGATTCTAATAATCACTTTCATCCCACAGCAGCTGGAATAACAACCAGTTGAGTATTGTGGATATAAACCTTGTTCTCAGTCATTTAAAACTTGTCACATTTGCCCAGATCCTGCAGAACTTTCTGCCCTCGTCAGATGTGAACCATCAAAGCTGTGTTCCCTCAGAGGACGGTCCTCTCTTGTGTTGTACCTGTTTGCCCAGAGCGGTGATGTCTCTCTCAAAGGCAGCGTGCATTCTGTGGAAGGACTCTGCTTTACTGAAATCTTCACCCACATCTTCAGGCAGCTCCTTCTGCTTGTCGTAGATCTGAGTCACCAACTCCTTTCCATCATCAAAATACCTTAAATTAAAAAAGGAAGATTGAACTCTCAGTCCCATCACGTTCGTCATTCAGCTCACCGTAGCGGATGAGGATGTTGATCAATTTCTTCCTGAAACTAGGCTCTGAGGATTAATCTTTGACATTTCTTACTTGAGGAGTTCATAAGAAGCCGTGAGGAGCTGAGAGCGAGTGTCGATGAGTTCCAGGAGATCGGCCCAGCTCTCGTTGATGCCGTCCTTCCACTCTGCCAGCGTAGCCGCCTCGCTGTGTCCGCCTTCGATCAGCTCGTCTATCGTCTGGTTGACCAAGTCCACTCGCTCCTGACCCACCGTCCCCGTCTCCCGGGCGAAGTCTCTGAATTTATCCCTCAGAAGCTGAACGAAAGAGATGGAAAATGTTTTTTAAAACTTTAAAAAATCTGAGTTTATAGTATTATCTCAAACACGAGATAGGAAATAAATCCTGGAATATTTGCTGAAAATTCTCCTGATTTAAAAATGAACATTTACATTAAATCCAGATAGAAACTATTAGAAACACCTGCTTAAATGTAAAGGCCACATGAGGTCTCAGTGGGTTAAATATAGATGTTCATATCAGTGAACATGCCTGTCTTATCTCAAACAGACTAAAGTGCTACAGAGCTGTGACAATTCAAGGGTTAAGGAGTAGAGACAGAATCAGACCAGGAATTTGAGAATTACTTGATGATTTGATTCTCAGAATTTCATGTTGTTGTTAAAATACGACTTTAACCTTCTTAAAGAGAGGCCTAAAGCTTTAGAAATCAGAGGAAGAGCAGCCAGTGTGAGAACATTATGCTGATGAAGGTTCTCAGTCATCCAGGGGATCGTTATCCATTTAGTTTCAGGGGAAAAACAACTGGAATAAAAATCATGACACATGATGGGTTTCTTCTGTTAAAATTAGTGCTGTCATGTGATTTAAAAAATTGTGCGATTAATTAATTATGATCTGTAATAAATTAATCACATTTTTAATCTTACCTAAGGAAATGGCTGAGGAAAGTCCTCATCTTGAGGTATTTTCATTTAAATTCATTAAATTACTGTGTCAGACCAACAGGTTGATATAGAACAACATAAAGTGTCTTTATGAAGTCATTTATTGTGTTTAACAGACTTGAACAGATGCAGTCCCAGTGCAACCATTACTTTGGTCAGTGGACTCAGTTTGCAGCAGCTCTGTTAACTCCTCATCTGATTTTACTGTATGTTGTTTTATCTGCTCTAAAGCACATTGTGTTGCTGTGCAGGAAATGTGCTCTACAGTATATTTATTACCGGTAGTTATATTTAGCTGTCAGGGTGTGCTGCTTCTACCACGGACAAAACAATTGAAAAAAAATGATCAGTGTATTTTCTTTTAGCCATTTTCTTTAAAATACGATTTATTAAAAACAACAACGTTATTGAACATAATAAAGAAAAGCTGGTGAAGAAACCGTTTCTAAAGAGGGAACATATTTCTGTGTAACACTGGTGCTGGCAAAGTGGGAGGAGGCCATGAGCTCGAGGTGCTGCTGGTCTTGTGTTGGACTAACTCATCAAGTTCACACTAAAAATTCAGATTTCTCTTAAAATCCTGCAGTAAAATGTAAACTATCTGATAGTTTGTGCAGTTCTTGAGTCTCTGAGGTGAATATCCCTCTACCAACAGCGGTTTTTGCTCTTTTTCTTTAGGAAATTGATAACAAAAATGAAGGCCTTAGATTTATTGGATTGTTTAAATTAATAAGCTGCCTTTCTGGTTTGTGTATAATACCGTGACGTGGTCCAGGTCTTGTCCCATCTCCTGAGAGGAGGCCACCACGTCTCTCTCTGCGATCCAGTGTTCCAGGTCCTCCACCTCTCGGCTCAGCAGGAAGTGATGATAGGTGAGGTTCAGTTTCTTCCTACGGTCCTCTGCCAGCTCCCTCAGACCTGCGTACTGTTTATCTACCTGGCCTTGTCGCCTGATGATCTCCTCACTGCAAAATTACACACAAGACAAAAGTTAGATTATCGGATGTAGGAACTTAATCACTTTAAGTCAACATTTTAAAGGACAAACCCGTCAGGATGGTCCTCTGCAAACATCTTTTGGGCTCGGTCTGCCAGCCTCTGAATGGAGTCAGAATAGTCGTCCACCGCCTGCTTCAGGATCATGTGGCGCTTTAGCATCAGCATGGCACTCTGCTCATCCTGGAGAGGAGGAAACAGAGAGGGTGAAGCATGAAAATGATTAGTAAAAACATTAAATGTGTAGAATCAGGAGCTGATGCATCAAAGCAAATCAAATGACTCCAAATTATCCGTCTGTAAATGGTGCCACATAATCAAGCGGATGAATTAATAGATGGATTTTTAAACATCTGTGGTAATTCCACTGACTTCCTCCTCACCTTGGCCTTTTCATCAGCGATCATGTAGAGCTCCTGCTCCCATATCCAGGCCTCAGCCTCGTCAGCATCGTTGTAGTACTGCTGGGCCGAGTCGGAGCCATTCAGCCTCTCCCGGCGTTTGGCCATCTCATCCTGCAGCCGGGCCCATGCCTCCTCCAGCTCCTTCAGCTGCTCCGTGATTCGCTCTGCTTCAGGTCGGTCCTCAGCGCCGGCGGCAGCTGCCATCCTCCTGCCTCGCTCGAGAACTTCATCGACGCGGGGCTGGTGGCCCTCGATTTCTCTCTGCAACGTCTGAACACGGTATAGGATTTTAAAAAATGAAGTATTTAAGTGCACACCGTACCAATCATTTGTATGGATTTAAACATAAACTGATTTGTTGAAAAAGGTCATCAAATAATTTTGTAACTTCCATTTAAGTACAAATACATGTCAAAACATTAGAATATCGTGAAAAAGATCAATATTTCAGGAAGTGAAACTCGCTATTTATACTGATTCCATATAGAGTGAAATATTTCAAGCTTTAGTTTCTTGTAATTTTGGTAATCATGGTTATTTAATTTTTTAGCAGGACTTGTCACCTGCCCTCAATGTCAAGGGTACAAAAAGCTGCTTCAATCACCATGGTGTTACTGAGCTAACTCCCCTGACCTGAACCCCATCAATGTGGTGTCAAGAGGAGGATGAGAGACACCAGACCCAACAATGCAGGCTGCTATCAAAGCAACGTGGGCATCCACTACACCTCAGCAGCTCCATGCCACACTGCATTGATGCACAAATTCATGCAATACGAGGTCCAACCAAGTACTGAGTGCATAGAAATGAACAAACATTTCAAAAGCCTACTTTTCGTTTAAAAATATCATTTTCTTTATTGATCTTATGCAATATTCCAATTCTCTGAGACTGAATTTTGGGTTTTTATCATCTGTAGCCATAATTATCAAAATCACAAGAAATAAAGGCCTGAAATATTACCCCCAATCTGCAATGAATCTATATAATATTTGAGTTCTGAATTTTTTTTTTTGATTTACCGAAGACCATTTAGCACAGATAAATCCCCACCTGGTTCCTGTTTAACAGCATCTGCACTGTTTGAAGATTGTTGCCGTGCTCTTGTGACATTGCCAGGGGCATCCTCTCCTCAATCCAGAGCTGAAACAGACAGAGAGGAAAAAGAAAATAAGACGATTGTGACGATAAGGAGAATCTAAGGAATAGCTTTATAGATCTCTAAAAGAAAATCTCTACAGCTATCTCCCTTATACTGAATTATTACTGCTTCACAAACACCTGAAATCTCCAGCTTGATCTCTAGACCAGATTGTGGACTTTAGCAGCAAAACAAAGATGGGAATTTAAGACTTTAATTTATAGAGAGGGCAAAGCACCTTTTGAAATCCAGGTTTTATAATCTAAAGTCAAAAAATGTTCATTTTACATTTTAAACCCTGTCCATTATTCTAAATTGGTGATATTGATCATTTAGTCTGAAAATAAAGGCTTTGATTCTTTTATTGCTTTAAAATTGAACCCATCCTTACAAGTTCATCAGCCAGGTCTCTGTAGAACTGATGGATGGACTTGGCAGCCTCTAGTTTGCCCCTGCGTTGGGACAGAGGTGTGAGGAGCTGCTGGAACTCGCTCTGCAGGGCCTGCTGCTCCGCCTCCAGCTCCGGCTGGTCCTCCCTCCCGCCGCCGTGCTTCCTGGCGGCTTCCTGGAGCTCCTCCAGCTCCCGGGCCCGGTCACGAACCTGGTTCTCTGTCATCTGGCATGGGAGAGACATGACGAGAGGAAAAGATGAATGGCCTTTCAGGAGCCTAATCAAGATGCAGCGAAGGATAACAACTAAAGGTTGTCTTTAACTTTTTATGTGTGAAACTAAACTTTTCTTAGTTCTTATAAAATGCTTTATCACCATGAAGTTTTTAGACATTTAGTTTAACTCAAAATCTGCCAGTAAACACACTCGAGTTGGATCCAACTGTGCATCCAGTGATTCAATTTTAAATACAACCAAAACAAGAAGCTAAATTAAAGAATCTAAAACAGTTTCCAGACCTGGTGCTTTTTGAGCAGAATGTTGGCATTTGTCAGGTCCTTCACGTCCTCGTCTCCGCTCTGTAAGTGCTGCTGAAGCTCACCCAGCCACTTCTTCATATCAGCCAGGCTCTGGTCGAACAGCTCAGAGCGGTTGGCATCAAACAGCAGCCGAGCCTTCTCCTGAGTGGTGGACTCCAGTTTGTCCCACAGCGCGTGAAGCTTGGCCAGACTCTCCGTCACAATGGGCTCAAACTCAGGCTTGGACTCCATCAGCTCCTGACCCTCCTGTGCCAACGGAACAGAAAAAACAAAAGCTTGTTCTCTGGATCCTCATTAGAGGAGAAAAAGCAGCATCTGAAAATATAATTTTTTGTGATCTTGTGATTTAGTGCAACAAAATTTGAACTTCTGCAAATAATCCAGAGTCAAGGAGGAGATTCTCACTGAGCTAAACTCACAGCCTGTGAGTAGATTACACCATCCTGTGTTTTACAGCACATATTGTAAAGAATGTGACTCTGAATGTCTAAAAAGATCTCAGTGTTTGATTTGTTATTTTTGAGAGGAACAATTTAATAAAAGGGTTTTTGGAGGCAGTTTTGAAGTCAGTTTCAGTGCAAAAGTTATAAATAACTACTATCAATTATAACTTCTTGAACAACGTCGGTATGGAGAAATAGTTTATGATGAGCTAACAGTCTGAGCAAAGCCAGGGTCAAACTGTACTACCGCAGACTTCAAACTCTATTCATCCGTCCCCCATGTTTATAATGTTTCTCTGCTCCAACACACCTGATTCAAATGAGATGTGTTTGAGCAGAAGTACATATAAACTATGCATGACATTACCCCTGAATGGACTACCATAAATGCCATAGCGATGTGTGCAGTGTGATTTTATAAATGCCCTACTTTTATGATATTTAATTTAAATTCTACAAGCGTAAATATCCCCAGCAGCAGAAAAATGTAGCATTTCAGGGTCGAGACTTCGTTTTTCTGCCAACTCTCTCATGTAATGCAAATTAGACAAAACCAACAATTCACCTTGGTCTTGTCTGTGTTCAGACTAGCTGTTAGCTCATCAATCCCTTTGGATGTAAACTTTATTTCTCCAAACAGAGGCTGTTCAAGAAGATACCTACAACTTTTATACAAAACACACTTTTAAATTAACTAAAATGTCCCTCTTTAAGTGATTTAATTATTTAAACTATGTATTATAAATATTTAGTATCCGGCTGGTAAAATGTGAGCACACTAGAGAGGATGCTCTGCCGTTATTTGTGTATAAAACTAGCTGCACTGCAGAGACAGGGGCCAGGATACTTTAAATCAGCATCACTACAGACTCCCATCAGGAGAGAGATACAGGCCCATCAGGATATAAACAGACTGAGCAGCAGCAGACTCCATTACTCCCCTTCACACACACTGAAAACCTGACGACAGCAAACAAACCCGCCTGTCTTTTCTACCTAAGCTACAGCCAACACACACAACACTGTACATCTTTACAGTAAGGTTACTTGTACAAAGCAGTTTAAAACCGTGTTTAAATTATATTTACATCCTTGTTAACATGTTCATCTTATTTTACTGACATATGACTTACAGTAATATTAACATGCATTGTTTAGGTGGATAAGCTCACCTTATTTAGGTGCAACATAACATCTAGGACCTCGTGTAGCTCAGGTGTGAGACTAAAAACAACCCCTGACCTAAAGTAATGCTGCGTTCCTCGAAGGTCGGAACACAGAACTGGGAATGACGTCACACCCGAGTTACAAGCGCTCCAGTTTGCAAAGTCGGAAAAGTCGGGATACCAAAGTCTGACTTCAGAGGGCGTTCCAGTTGATTTTTTCAACTCAGAGGACAAATGGAACGCACCATAACACAGAGCCTTTGCTGACCTGGTCGACATTGTTGAGCCAGTCCTTGTTGGAGGCCAGCTCAGCCATGAAGGCCTGATGTTTGAGCCACTTGCTGTGGAGGTTCCTGGCCTCGTCGTATGACGTGTCCTGTGCTGTCAGCATCTTCTCGTTGATCCACACGGTCAGCTGGAACAGCAACAAATACACAAACTCACAATTCAGCGAAGGAGACCTAAACTCAGACCTCCTGTGAGGGAACTTCAAATCTACACAAGACGATTTTAAATACTTTATATATATATATATTAGGGCCGGGAATCGATTAAAATAAATTAACTAATTAATCGCAAATCTGAACAAAATTAATCGCAGTTAATCGCATTTAAAAATTAATCGCAATTAATTGCATTAAAAATTAATCGCAATTCATCGCTTCTTTTCAGAAAAAAGAAATTACATGTAGTTTACAATGTCCAGCCATGAAATATGCCAAAATGTTTTAAAAATCATTTTTAAAGCTTTTATAATTGATGAAAAAATGCATTTAAATTGCATTTCAGTTCAAAACAGTTGAAAAACAAAAATTCCAAAACTGGACAGACCCTAAATACAGTACTTTATGAATCTATTTGTTTATTTTATGTACAATTTCAGAAGGGTGTTGTTTTAAAATAGTAATAAATGATTTCCAACATGTGGAAACTCTATGAGAGAATCATTTTTTGCAGTGTTCAAACTGACCCACGGTCTGCCTCGTTTTCAATGAGGGGTCCGAGTCACTCAGGTCTCTGTTGTTTAAAGACTAGTGTGGGAATGGGATCGCCTCGGTCCGGTACTGGTTTTACTTTTCAGATAGGGGTAGGGGGTCTGGGTTTCTCGTACCGAGCCGAACTGACACCTCCGCTCGGACCTCGGTGTCAGACCGGGACTACTGGACCCGTAACAGCTCCCTGCTGAACTGAACCGGACCGTACGGCGGAGAAGGAGCAGGAATAAATCTAAAGGCTAGAGACTGTCCAGTTTCACCGCCGATTACTTTCGGTTTTCACGGTGAAAAGAGCGGAGAGTTCCGCGACCGGGTAGACCGGTGAACTGATGACATCCGAAGAAGCAGGTAAGGTGGGCTGGACCTATACGAATGATAAAGGGAGGATACTGACTCAGGCTGGGAGCTGTCTGAGAGTCTGGGCAGCAGGAAATCAGGCTGACAAGCGCTCTGCCTTGCTTCAAACACAAGTTGCGTTAATTACGTTAAAAAATTTTAACGCGTTACGTCTTTCAAATTAATCAAGCGTTATTAACGCGCTAAAGTCCCGGCCCTATATATATATATATATATATATATATATATATATATATATATATATATATATATATATATATATATATATATATATATATATACAGTATATCAGAACTACATCTTTTTAATTTATAAGTAGGGCATTTAACTGAACCCCAAACACAGAATATAGAATGCAGATTGGAAAGTAAAACTTTAAAAAATTAACAGCTATATTTTAAATCATTTAGCTTCAAACAATAATCTTAAAACCAAACATTTAGAATAAAATCTAAATACAAGCATTTACATCTAAATGTAGAAATATAAATGTGACAGGTTTAAACTAAATGTTTAGCTAAAATGCTAATTCAGACAAAGCAAAGGTGAATCCTCTATTTAAGGTCTCAGATTCCCTTTGAAGGTATGATGTGTGAGTTCATTCAGCGATGGATCATTTATTGATGCAGGAAAATCAGACAGGAACACTGAGAAGTGGTCCATAGGTGAAAAGAAATTAATAATTTTTTATTTGATTCTAAATATTTATGTTCAATTTTATATATTAATTTTATTTTCACAGCTCCCTGTGACCATTACTGGATGAAGCATTTCAGAAAATGAATGAATGAATGAATGAATGAATGAATGAATGAATGAATGAATGAATGGATGGATGAATGGATGAATGGATGGATGGATGGATGGATGGATGGATGGATGGATGGATGGATGGATGGATGGATGGATGGATGGATGGATGGATGGATGGATGGATGGATGGATGGATGGATTTTATTTGAAACTTTTTTCACTTTAAAGATTAAGATTTTTCTTTAAATTTATTTTATATTTGACTTTATTTTTTTTATATTATTTTAATTAATGTTTTAACATTTAGATTTAAAATAATAATTTTCTAAATAAGTGTGGTGAAAAAGTAACCTTAAAAATGTCACAGCCTATTTTTATCTTTATGAGGAGCTAAATGTATATCTAGCTGTCCATTATGAAGTGTATTACTTTATAATCAGCACCCCATAACAGAAAGACTAAAGTACGGCTATAATTTAATGAATTAATCTAATAATCGTGGAACTAGCTGATGTTTTCTCAGATGATCTGACTGTGAACTCACGTCTTGAGTGTTTTGCAGGAAGTGCTGGAGGTCACGGTTATCTCTGAGCTTCTCAGACACTTCCTCAGCTCGTCTCTTATTCTTGTCATGCCTGGAGAGCAAAAACAAAAGCAAGGATACACTTTACATTAAAATAAAGTTTCAGACGGAGCAGTAAATCTCTTTTTCTCTCTAACAAATCCCACTGTGCTATAACTCCAACTGCATACAGTCCAGAAGAGCTCCTCCTTCACTGAGAAAAAGTCATCATTTTTTCTCTTCTGCACTGTGAAGAAAAGCTCTCACTTTAAGATCAATATCCATTATTGCAGGTGCCTGTCAGTCAAGCAGAACAGTGGAAGAAAATGGGAGTCGCTCCCATGTCCTCTCTACAGCCTCCTGTTAAAGCTAACAATACAGTGAAAAAAATCTTTCACCGCAGAGCCAAAACTCTAAAGAAGAAGAAAAGATCATCTCTGAATAAGCTGTGAAGGTGACTGGAGGTGGATCTTTGGAAGGATTAATATTAAATGCTTCATAATTAGCTTTTTTCATGCATCTAAGAGTTAAAACTAATATTCATTTTCCATGTGGAAAAAATATGGTGCATAATGTGCAATTCAGCAATTCTAGTGTTTGAATTTAAGTTAATTTAAGAACCTGTTTCATATACAGTAATTTCAATATAACTGAATGAATACTGATTTACAATAATCTGATGACAATAATCTAATATTTAAAAGATTAGAATGCAACACTGTTATTTTAGAAACATCCCTTTGACATTCACTAATCTGCTGTAAATCAGCTTTCCAGTGCTGC